>OX579633.1:52822852-53374133 GCA_951230915.1 Antitrichia curtipendula | reverse complement strand
CACTTGTGAACATATTGGTGGGCATCATAAAACATTTTGGGCCACCAATAGCCGGATGTCAAGGCCTTTCTAGCAGTGACATCTCCTGCAAAATGGCCCCCACAAGCATTTTCATGACAACCCTTTAACACAATTGGTATTTCATTATTATAAAGACAATGCCTTAACAAACCATCCTTCCCTTGTTTATATAAAACATCCCCCAATAATGTGTACAGGGTTGACGAAATGGAACGTCCGGGGGCAAATCACGTCCAAAAACCGGACGTCCGGACGCAGCGTCCGCGGACGCTGTTGCGGACGCAGCGGACGTAGTGGCCACCGTCCGACGGACGCAGACCACCGGACGGGCGGACGGCGGACGGGGGTTCGACTCGGACGATCCAACCGTCCGATCAAGTGGACGGTCAGATCGGACGATCCGGCCGCCCGATCAAGCGGACGGTCGAACCGTCCGTCCGATCCAGCGGATGGTCAGGCCGTCCGATCGAGCGGACGGTAGGTTCGTCCGCTGGATCGGACGGCCGAGTCCGCTTCGGGAAGTTTGGGAGGGCGTCCGCCGCCGGACCTACTTTAGGTTTGGTTGCGAACGGGTTTAAAGGCGGACGGCCCTTTCATTCTTCCTCACTTCTTCTCTCCATTTAGAGGTGGAACCCGTGTCGGAAGTTACAACCGTTGCTTCATTGTGCTGGTTGCTCCTATACGGGTGGAGAGTGAGGTCAATTATTTTGATATCACTTGTCGTCAGTCATGACAACGGAAGGTACGAGCAAGGGTACTGTAGCAATGACTTCAAGAGGTGGCAAGAGCAAAAAGACAAAATCAAAGGGGGTTGTCCACGAGCTTCACTTGGACATTTTAGATGATCCAAATATCAAAGCGGAGAGTGAATGGGAGAAGGAGGAAGAAACTTATTGGACCTCCAAAATCTGCAAAAAATATGTGAAAATGTATCACATCGACAAGTTGTGGCCTCGTGAGGTCCACATTATTCAAACACGAGGTTTCTGTTGCAAGCCATCGAGTTGCAAGGATGGACATTTTGTCCATCGATCACTTGAGGTTTGGCGGGCCCTCTTTGGGGACAAATCAATGAGTAAGGGTCTCATAAACTACACCGTGGCCTCTATGGTGTATGCTGAGCTCATATTGGCTCGGAAGGTGGACTGGAGCACATATCCAACAATAACTGCGGCTCCGCTTTTGCTTATAGTAGGGCAAAAAGATATTCCGGATTTGTATGATCCAAAGGCAAGTCCAAGTGAGGCACCAAAATCACAGAAGCGACAAAAATATGGTTTAATGCAGGTTAAAAAAGAGATCATGGAGGGGGGAAATATTGGAGTACATTTGGATTCTACGAAAATTCCAACTACAATGTCAAATGCCACGGTGGAAGGTGTTGACGGAGAGGTGTTTTTAACTCCTCGGGCGGATTGGATATGCACACGCAATACTACATCCGTAGGTGAACAAAGTGGTGTTCCAAGCATGCGGCCCATTTTTGGAGAACCGGTAGCCCTGTCTGCACCACAGAAACGCCGGGAAGAAGTTCGTCCCGAACAAATGGCAAGGGCCATTACATCAATTGATAATATCATACCGAGCGATGCTACAAATTTTATGACACAAGTACCTTGCAATCAAGACTTGCCAACCACACCGAGCCCCGTATTGAGTCCCCGTATTGGGCACCGTATCGAGCCCCGTATTGGGCACCATATCGAGCCCCGTATTGGGCACCATATTGGGCCCCGTGTCAAGCCCTACGTTGGGCCACGTATCGAGCCCAAGAGTTGAAGGGCAGATGTTGCCAAAAAATGGATAGCAACTCAATGGCATGGCGCAAAATGTGTCCATTGATGACAACCCATTGGATAAGAGCTATCTGCATTTGTCAACTCAAAATACGGCACAATTGGAGGATCTTCGTCATTTGCCAATGGCGAGTGAATTGGAAAGCTTGTTGGAAGCTTCTTATTTGTTTAGGGCACATCAATAAGACATCTCTCTTCAACCAAACCAAGTAATCGAGACAAATGAGGCCGGTCCTAGTAACCCTGCAAACGAGGCGGGCTTGACTGAAACCGCAAACGAGGCCGGACCGAGTAATCCCTTCGCCGAATACAGTGATGAATGGCCCAATTTTGTGGTCACCTCGAAAAGATTGTCGGTTACAGCTAAATTTGTAGCTAGCATTGCTCCCAAACTTATGGAAGTTGCTCAGGAATTCACCAAATCCGGGCCCGAGTTGGTGTCTGGTGCCTTGTCGTTTTGGGATTTCGTCACGTCTATGAAACCATTATTGGAGGAGCGGGTCGAAAATAATCGCAAGCTGCACATCTTGAATGAAGAGAATGAGAAATACAAGGCCTTGAAGGTAGAACACGAGAAATTGAAAGAAGAGCACAAGCAACTGATTGGTGCATTCAAAGGAGTGTGCGCTAATTACGAAAGATTTGCGAATGCACAGGATCGCCGATATGACACTTTAGTTTCTCAAAGGGAATTTATCGATAAATTGAAGTATGAAATTGTAGTGCTCAAGCAAAAGAATTTCAAGGATGGGGATGTATTCTTCCAAAGACCGGCGGAGCCGTGCGTATAGAAGCGGTTGAGAAAAACAACCAAAAGGAAGTAATATCCGAAACCGCCATGGATAATCCTCCTCCCACATTCCGAGACGCGTCCATGCAAACGGAAGACCACGAGTTTGAAGAGGTGAAGCACGAACTAGAATCGGTAACTTAACAAAACGTCTATTTGGAGGCACAATATCAGAAAATGATGCAAGTAGTGGAGCTAAATAAATGCTTGCCAAAGAGCAGTTCCGACACTCGTTGGTTGACGTGGGTTCAAAAACTACAAGAAAAACCGTTTGTAGTAACCCGAGCAATGAAGGGGCTTCTCAAATTAACCATGAAGTCAAAGGAGCAATGCGATGCCATTTCCTCTGACCTCTTATCTATTAGAAGGATGTTTGAGGTACATCTTAGGGGTTCAATTGACGTCACATATTGGGGGGACATGTCAGCAATGTTTGAGCGATTGAATGACGCGCAGAAGATTGCGTCAAAGTCCATGAATTGGACCTTGGAAGTAGAAGAAGGTTGGGCCCCTTACAACACGCATTCAGCGCACATCAAAGAAGCGGACAAGATAGTAGTGCATGGTGAAAGTTCAAATACGGAACTATTGGAGGGTAAATGCAGCCTTTGTCTAAATCATTTTGGTCCCGAGGGCGCCTTAATCATGGGCCAGTGTCGCCACACTTACCATATCACGTGTATAGTGAAATCAACCCTTGTTCGTTCAGTTTGTCCCGAGTGTCGATCTCCTTTGAGCCCTAGGTTTTATGAAATGGTTGGGCACGAGGAGAGTATGTCCCCTAGCCACGAACACAATCGATGGACCCTTCCACTTGACCAAAAGCCATTTCTATTCCAAAATTACATTCATTGGGGGCGACCTCTAATTTGGAATGCGCAAAAACTCATGCATGATGTTTGTGAGAACTACAATGACGAATTGGATGACTTTGACTGGATGACGCGCAATAGAGAAGTGGAGTTGCGGGCTAGGGGTATTGAAGACTTAGAGGCTCAAGAATTGTTTTGTCGTAGCATGGAGGGACACTGGAGCATCTCACATCAAAAGTTCTTCCGATTTCCTGAAAAAGAAGTGCGGAAAGGAGAAGATGGCGTCTGGATAGAAGTGCAACCATCTCAAGAATTCAATGAGCAGTACGGAGTATATAATCACAGCTTAATAGGGAGGGCCTTATTCTTATCAAAATTGGAAGAAGCTGCGCAAGTTCGTGCTGCTTTTAATGTAGATGGGCTATCAAGCACAGAACATGCACTTGTGGAGGTGGCAAGTGCATTTGATAAGAGGATCACCGACATCATAACGACGTGGAGGACTTTTCTACATGGCACAGGGCAAGCGATCTCGTTGACCCCTCGAGATGATGATAAAGCGGTTAATGCTATGATAAAAAAGATTTATTCGGCTTTGAGAGCGTTAAAGGCAGAGGAAGTAGATTTGTCTCCCACAAGGAAAAATGAACGGAAGATGGAAGACGAAGATGACTACTCTCCAGAAATCAAACGACAATTCATCGCAGTGGACATGGAAGTCCGATCAGGAGGGGGCACAGCCTCCGGGTCGGGTAGTCCTCAAACTTGTAGAGCAAGTCGAAGACTTAAGGAACAAGACGGTGCCTCTCATATTTCCGCAAACGGTAGCGATGATGTAAAATAGTGTTTGTATTAGGGGGTTAACCAATGAAATTTGTTTTGTACTTATTTGAATCTCATGAGGATTCAATATTAGTAATGCACAACACTCATGGTATGTCATGAGTTGCTTTTAATTAATGTATAAA
The DNA here is from genome assembly GCA_951230915.1 of Antitrichia curtipendula. Classification (NCBI taxonomy): domain Eukaryota; kingdom Viridiplantae; phylum Streptophyta; class Bryopsida; order Hypnales; family Leucodontaceae; genus Antitrichia; species Antitrichia curtipendula. The sequence continues at coordinate 53,369,746 of OX579633.1, read as the reverse complement.
TATTTATGCAATACAAATATATTTGGATTTGTTTTTTCATAATGGTAAATTTTGCCTTCTTTATTTGTCAAATATGTTTCTTTTGCGTACCTATTGCAGAAGATCATACCTATTGTACATTTGTACAAGATCATTTCATGTTATTGTTATGTTATCTTCTATAACCCCGTGCCTACAAATCACCCATTTTCATTTGCACATACATTTCTATTCGCCTAATCCATTTGTCCGCTTGTCTACACACTTCAAAGTTCAAACATCTTATCGAAATTGTAAAAAACGGTTGTCCGCCTAACAGGTTTTAGATCCGCCCGTCCGCCCGTCCGCTGAACCGACGGCCCAGATTCCCGTCCGCCGACCGCCCATTCCCTGATCCGATGTTCCAGATTCCCGTCCCCCCGTCTGTCCGTCACCCGTCCGCCGTCCGCCGACCGCCCATCCGCTGATCTGATGGCCCAGATTCCGATCCGCCCGTTCGCTGATCCGACGGCCTAGATTCCCGTCCACTGTCCGCGCGTCCACTGTTCGGACGGACCAGATTCCCGTCCGCCGTCCGCCGTCCGCCGTTCGGACGGACTAGATTCCCGTCCGCCGTCCGCCGTCCGTTGTTCGGACGGACCAGATTCCCGTCCGCCGTCCGCCTGACCGTTGTGGGAGGGTTTTTTTTGTTCCCATATTCAACGGTCACAAATAGATGAAGACTATAAGAGTTCTGAAATTGACATTTACTAACACTCCTAAGAAACTGAACATTAAGATTTCCAAGGGCTAGGAGCTGCAGTTTTTTGTGTCCCTTGCTTGGTAATGCATAGTTCAGTGGAAAGGGGGGCCTTGTTTTTCAAGGCTTTGTGCATAAACATTTGAACGATTTTACCCAATTGTTATCATTACGTTTTGAATTTAGGGTTTCAATACACAGAGCCTAAAACAGCCACCATGACCAAGGATTGGTCTTCTTGGTACGAAACCCTATTAAATGGAAAAGTACAATGCAAGGCTTGCAAATTGGTATGTGCCAAGAAGCCGGTCCGTATGTTTAGTCATTTGGGATATGCAAGCACATCGGGGAGTCGTGACAAAAGAATCAGTCTTTGTACTCAAATGACATCTGAAGTTCGAGGTCTATTTGTTCGTTGCAATGGAGTGATTCCACAAAGAGGTACTCCATACAATGTGGATGGCAACGACTCACCTATGCCTATGGTTGTTCGTGCTATGTCAAATGCCAGAGACACTGTGAACTCTACCGAAGAAGACTCATGCACGGCACCAGAGGAAAATGTTGGTGGTTCTTCCCAAAGAAATCCAAGTACATAAGCATCAGGTGGACGTGGAACTCAGCGGACATCAAGCAGTAGGCCTCAAATACAGAGTAGGCTAGTAGAGGGATTTGACGAAGCAAATAAACGCATTTTGAATGCAATGTGGGTCAATTTCTTTTATGCGGCAAACATACCATTTGCTGTAGCCCGAAATCCAGCCTTCAAAGAAGCAGTGAAGAAAACGGCGGAGTTTCACCAACCTTATAGCCCACCATCATACCATGATCTACGTCATAAATTGCTTGACCAAGCTAAGGTAGACTTAGAGGTCAATCTCCGTAAGCGGACAAAAATCAGTATTAGGAAGTTTGGAGCCACATTGTCTATTGATGGGTGGACCTCGGTTTCGAATCGGCCATTGATAAATGCCATGCTTGTGTCATCTGCGGGTGAGCAATTCCTAGGATCGGTGGATACAACTGGGAAAACTAAAGATGCTCCATATTTGGCCTCTATATTAAAGAGTTTTATAGAACAAGTGGGCCCTGCAAACGTAGTGCAGGTGAGTACAGATAATGCAGCTGTAAATCCAGCAGCATGGAGTTTGGTATCTACTACCTATCCCCACATTTTTTTTCCAAGGTTGCATGGTGCATGCCTTGAATTTGTTGCTAAAAGATTGGGCAAACGAAAAATGGATTGATGACGTCGTGAAAGATTCCCGAAAGATAGTCAAATTCTTCAAGAAGAGACACATGCCGCTTGCGATACTTCGAAAATATTCGACGCAGTACAACTTGTTGTTGGCGGTAGAAACAAGATTTGCCTCGAATTACAACATGGTTGCACGTATGCTCAAGGTGAAAGCACAATTGCAACAAACTGTGACGGACTCGCAATGGGAGGAATATGCTAGAAAGCACTCGCGAAAATCCAAAACTCGTTTAGAATCCGAACGGGTGAAGAAGACCATTCTAAGTGGGCATTTTTGGCATCGTTGTCAAAATTTTGAAGATGTGACAGCTCCAATTGTCAATGCTCTTTGTGATTTGGATGCGAAGACACCATGCATGGGCAAGGTGTTACATATTATGAGGAAACTAGAGAAGCACGTCCTTGCTTTAGACAAAGAGCCTTTTTGTTTGGCTTTGGCTTAAGCCATCCCGTTGGTGAAGGCGTTCTACGAACGACGTGATATGGTGAAGACCGATTTACATTATGCAGGAGCACTTTTGAATCCCTACCTTCTTGAAGACAAAGAACTAGCCGACGACACCGATGCCATGGCTGCATGCAAGCGCGTTTTGATGCAAATATGTACACCTTTAGAGTACGCAAAGGTGGTGAAGGAATTTGTAGCCTTCCGCCATAGGGAACCTCCGTTCCACAACATGTTGAATTCGGGTGAACAACAATTGTCGGCGCATGCTTGGTGGGATTTTGAGGGCGCGTGCGGGAAGCTCATTGCTCCAATTGCCAAGAGGATTTTGGCCCAACCGGTATCATCGTCTTCATGTGAACGAAATTGGAGTAGCTATTTTTTTGTTCACAACAAATATCGGAACAAGTTGAAGCCACAAAGAGCACATGATTTGGTATATGTATATACCAATTCCAAAGTCCTCGGTGCATCAAAGCAAAATGATGAGAAGAAGTGGTACGATGAGAACCTCGAGTCGGAGGATTCGGCCTTGTCTTCATTGGAAGATGAGGGTGGTGAATCCGGTGAAGAAGTTGATCCCCTCATGGACGATGAAGATGACCACAGCATCCGCAATTTCAATTATGAACCGCTTCGAAGCCCACCTCGTTATGATGCAAACATCGGAGATCATTGTGAAGACCCTTACAAGTTTCCGTTGGATGAGGACGACTGTGAATATGACGAAGGTGGACCTTCCATAGCTAGATACTTAGATGGAACCGGGTTGTTGCGTAGTGAAAATATTCTAGCAAATAGGGAAAATACTGATGCGAAGATAGCGGAGGAAGATGAAGAAATGGTTATAGGTGATGACACTCCCCAAATGGATGAAGTGATTCGAATTCCCGAGTGTCCATCCATGACAACGGTAGGAGCGGAAGAAAATGATCAACACGAAGACATGAGAAAGTGTGGGGTGAAGTCCCACACAAATGTGGTCAATCAAAGTATTGAATTATCAGGGGCATTGACAAGTGAAACTACTGGACTTTTTGGCATTCAAAATGTCCAAGCACCTCGAATAGAGGGAAGTCAAGATCCATGTGTATTGAAGTCCATGTGCCCAATGCCAGACCGCAACGCCAAAGACATGAAGCACCTCGTGCGAGATCCTCAATTATCATCACGTAGCGGTCTTCGACATGCACTATATACAAGCGGTAGCACGACTTTGAATGGTCCTGGAGACTCACGGTTTAAAGAACAACATTTGAGCAATTTGAAGGAATTGCACATTGGAGTCAATCCCAATCCATCCGTTTCATCAGACAACGATGATGTGCAAACATTGGAGTCTATGTTTTGTCGATTTTCTGGCCAAGCAAAGCATTCTCCGATCAAATTTCCAAACCCTACAGTGGAAGCTTTGTCCGCAGAGAAGACAAACATTCCAGGAGGTTCGGAAGCACGTCCACACGCGGTGAAGGAGTCCAAAAAAGTTAAGAGGAAAAGAATAATGGAGCCTTTTGCAATCTCTCCATTGAAAAAACAAAATGGAGGTAGAACCCCCCTTGATGCAAGTCTGCCTCTCACCAAGCGAAAGGTGAAACCAATCCACGATCTTAAGGGAGGTATTGGAAAGTCTCTACTAAAAGTCAAAAGGGATCATAAGTTAGGTAGACTAGTGAGATCAAGCGCATCGAAACAAGTACAAGAAGGAGGGAAGATTGTACAATCTTCATCAGATAGTATGCAAAATTCATCCAGTGACGATGATTCCGGATGGGATACAACAGGTCATAGTAGCGAGGCTGAAGTCAAAGGAGATAGTGACTACCAGCCTTAGTCCATAAAGATTGAGAAGATGTAAACTTGGGTGTTTAGTTTCTTCCCCTAAACACATTATGTTATGACAATTCATTGTTTGAACTTTAAGTTTATAATACAAATTTGCTCATTCATGTTGTGCACACCATCAAAATTTTGTTTTTTCAAATACCTTAAACTAGCGAAGACCGTCTGTCCACTTGTCTGCTCGTCCGCCTGGTGGCCCGTCCGTGCTTTGGTCACTTCCGTCCGACGGGGGGACGGTCTGACCGCCCATCCGCCTGGTGGCTCGTCCGCGCCTTAGTCAGCTTCGTCCGATGGGCGGATGGTCCGACCGCCCGTCGGACCATCACAGTTCATGTTTTTTTTTCATTTAGTGCAGCATAGGATTCTTGAAATGGACAACTCATCTCCAAAGAGTATGCCTTCATGACAACAAGCATCCAATGTGAATACTTCAAAAACATTGAATTCCTCATGGGTCTAACATCAAAGATCATTCTTCAATGTGCACATCATATTTTTAGGTTCAATCTTGAAATTAAACATCTCAATGATATTTTGAAATGACCATCTTGAAAGATCAAAATGAAATGCTACCTATAGTTCTAAATTTTGTTTTCTAAATTTTTGATGATAGTTCGTAGATTTAATTATTCAAAAATTTATTTGGATTTTAATCATATATTACTATATATTGTAAGACACCTCAACTTTAAAATAATTGTTTTTATGAAGAAATTTGTCGAAGTAAGCCAAATCCGACTTAATATCATGAAACTAAAAACAATTGCTATGTACTTATATAATAGTATTGCATCAAAGTCACGATCTTCTAAGATATTTGTATGCAATTATGCAAAGTTCTAATATAGGATTTAGGATTTAGGGTTCAGGGTTCATGTCATTCATATAAATGTTGTCCAAATTAGAAGTGTATTTTGAAAATGGATGTGTGATAATATTTTGATGTAATATTAAAAAATCATTTTGGTCATGATAGTAATATAGTATAGGTTGATACCTAATTACCTACTTATAAGAAATTGCCCCATTCAATGTCAAATAATGTTGTCAAAAATCATTTGGAGTTATATAACTTATATGTTGCGGATTTGCGGTCTTGCAGTTTAGAGTTCATGAAGTTAGAAGAAGCATATAGAGTTGTCTTATGTTTCTAGAATTCAAATTCTTTATTCAAAATTGATATCAAAGAATATTAATTGTCTATTAGAATATTTTTTTCATTGGGATTAACAATTCTTCAGTTCTTTCAAAAGTTATTAGCGTATTATTTTTCATTTAATAGTGCATCAATTTCTACTTCACAAATTTAAAAAAAAAGAATGCATAGTTCTTTTGAGTTTAACCTCTAATTCTCTAAAGTCCCATTGTCTCATTGGGGGACAAAATGGATGTAAGATTTTTAGGCAGGCTCCTATGGCCTCAAGGTTTTTTGTAATTTTCTGAGTTTTTTTGGTATCTTTTGGAATAAATAACTTGAAGTATTCATTTTTGAATTGAATTCTAAGAGTTTATAAAAAAAAAAAGGTTTCATGAGGTTTAGATTCCTTTCTAGAACAATCTCAGAGTTGAAATTAGTATATTTCAATTCTATCTTATAATCTTAGAGCTATTAATGATTTAATTTTTCCTTCGATCTTGAATCTACTTCTACAGTTCTACCTGACAATTTTTTAATGAGTGAAAACTAAATGTTTCTTTTTAAATATTTTTTTTTTAGATTCTCAACTCAATTGTTTATCATACAAAATTAGACATTCACCATCACTAGAGTAGCCTTTTTTAGTTAAAAAGGTTCAAAGCAAAAAAATGTAGTTAAGCAAGGTGCCTAAAAAGTAGGGGTTAAACATTTCACATTTAATCATTTATTCATAACGCAATTGCCTAAATTTTGGCTAAAATGCACAAGGTGAAAGATGTACGTGAATATTCCTCAAAGGGTTGAATGACCAAACATCCCAATTTAGAGAAGCTAGGGAAGTAAACATTTAATTTTTAAATTCCATGCACAATTGTACATTGGTAAATTCTTTGAGGTATAAATTCATTCAACTAATGTGGGACAATGGTGTTGATAAAGTTACATAAAAAGTCTATTGTTGAATTTGTTTAACAAAATATATTCACACAAGAAATTAAAAATTGACTTCAAAGCTTTATTTGCAAACTTGTGCGTGCTATGAATTCAAGAACCACCTAAACTCAATCAAGAATCCTCAAGTTAAGTCCTAAATTGAAGATGGTCCATATATTTCTTGAGGAACTTAATTTGCATTTGTTTTCATATTTTAAATTAGTTATAATTTCTTACATTTGTGACTTTAGAGTATACAATTTAGGACTTAGGTTTTAGGACCCCCCCGGGAAGGTGGGTGGGACATCCCTTGTCAGGGCCATTCCTACCAACCCTTTTTCCGTCATTATCATGAAGACACTTAAAAATAGCATAAAGAATCCTTCCATCACAGTAACAAATAATCATTTATCTTTTCAAAGCAACCATTTTAGTGTAAATACTAACTTTGCTTGATTGACTACACAGCAAGTTCTTGCAGAGCTTCCTACTTTACTTAGATTCCTAATCTCACTTCATTCCATCACCTAAATACATGCAGACTAAATAATCATGCTTTAAGTGACCCCAAACTAATAGATCGCCATAGTCTTGGTTGCAACAGTTGTAGTAGATTTGTCAATGAGTTTGTGGACCTCACCTGTCCCCATGACCCACACAACATCACAATGTTAGGTAAGGTCGTAGACAAGGTGTCTGCAGTCCACAAAGCTTGTTATCGCTGTCACATTTAAAAAAAAAACAATCATCAAGCATATAACATACCAAAACAAAACAAGCGATCAAAAATAAATTTTATGAAATGTAAAAAATGCAGAACCTGAGATGCAGCCATCCCTTCTCCCCTTGTACCCAGCAACTCAGCAAGTACTTATCAGCCTTGATGTGACTAGTTCGGTCTCCAGCCTCGCAGCAGTCAGAGATCAGGAGCTTAACTCGAAGCACTTGGTAAATCAGCCCGAGATCAGTCAGTGACTTTATCCGAGCTTTAATTGTTCTTTTTATATCTTTACCGAGCAGCCAATCAGCCATGTGACTCAGCATGGCCCACCTAATGTGGGTCAAAATAAAAAATGGTCAGCTTGGTCTGGTCCAACCCACGATCCAGCCTACCTGATTGAACAAAGGTAACTGAAGGTAACTGAAGATAAGTAATTGATTCAGTACCACATCATTCATAACTTAGTGGGTTACTAGCCACTACTCTGAATTAGATGGAGTAGTACTATGCTGTGAATTATTTTTGTAAGTGTAAGGCTTAACTGAAGGATTAGTTATTCCTCTCTATTAGTAAATACCTTACAAGTTTAGAAGGGAGGGAGGGTGGGACATCTAACTAGTAATCATATCTTACTTAAATGATTTAGTACATATGACTAAATTATTTTACTATATAAGTTAGGGGCATTATACATCCTTTACTATATATCTCGCATTCCATATTTTATTTTCAAAATTTTTGACAAGCATGTGACTATACGCTCATGCAAGGAAAAAATTGTCCTATATCATGTTACATACTATAACATGGCTTAGGGTTTAGGGTTTAGGGTTTAGGATATAGGATTAAAGATGTAGGATTTAGTGTATAAGATTGAAGATCATTGCATTAAAAAATCGCTGGAGTTCTATTTAATGATTCAAGTTCTTTAAGTAAGAAAGTGAATCTCGATGAGATTTTTGTCTTTCTCATCCTTGTCATTATTTGCTGGTTTAGGGTTTAGATTTTTGTCTTTCTCATCCTTGGTCATTATTTGCAGCCGTCCGCCTGGCCAGACGACCTCGAAAAATCTCTCAGTTTGATCTCCACATGAGAGGGGCTGTCCGATCAGGGAGATTGCCTAAGGCGGACGGCCCAGAGCGGACGGCGGCCGTCCGATTCATCGGGGCCGTCCAATCAGTCGGCCTCGCCCGTCCGCCGGATCGGACGGATCTGACGAGGCGGACGGATCATCATCCGCCTTGTCAGGTCCGTCCGATCAAGCGGACAGTCTAGGCGTCCGCCTTGCATAAAAGAGGCGGACGGCCCGTCCGCTCCTCACTTTTATCTTCCCCCTTGTGTCATGCAAGAGAGAGCGGAGTGCTTGGTGGTTTATCCTCCATTGGCTCCTTTCTAAGGGAAGATAAGACTGTGATTTCTAGGGGGTACTTGTTGCTTTTTTTTTCTAGATTTCGTGTATGATCATTTGGCAAATCATATATTGCCTTGTGGATTACAAATTGCAAGTGCACTTCTAAACGTGATTTCATCACGATGCCGAGATCAAAGAAGGCTGCGAAGGACAAACGAGTGAAGCTGGACAATGAGGCGAGTATGGATGCTCCCTCTCTCGCTTGCAAAGCATTTCTCATTGAGTGCATTGTCAAATTCTATGAGTCGGAAACCACTGCGTCGTTGTATACCAAATATGTGAGGTATGAAGACGAGTGCCCAGCTAAATTCAAGGGAGATATGGTACAGAAGTTCATGAATGCTTTAAACGTACCCTACTGGATTCATGAAATGGAGAGGAAGGGCTTTCAACAATTTTTGAAGAACAAGGTCCATGATGCATTGTGGAATGCAAAGGTGATCTTAGAGAAGTACGGGAAGGAACACCGCGTAGGTGATGGCGCTTTTGAACAGGTCATTTTGAGGGCAGACTTGTTTGTTCGCCAGTGCGCCCCTTTTGCAAAGAATCGAAATAGGCGAGGTTCAATGGGTTGGTGGAATAGTGATGAGGGACTTGTGGAGTTGCAACGTGGGCGACGACATCTCTTACCGCTTCCGGAAACAGCAAGGGTGATTCCACAAGATGATCAAATCCTGAGGGGTGGATACGCAACAATTCGGAGGGTCCGAATCGAAGGATGTCGTGAGATACCCACATTTTGGGAGTTCGCAGCGAAGGTATCTCATCAACAACGCTTACGACCTCTGCTCGCAATGTTGGAACACCAAAACGAGTCAATGGCAGTGAGAATTCCACATGATGGAGTTATCCGGTTTTCTGCTGTTCATGCAACGCAAAATGAAGGATACTCGTATTGGTGGAATGGTGGAACATTGAGGCAAATGTTAAAATTAGATAAGGAATATCCCGATAACATTGGCATTCGGTTGGCTTATTCTCAACCGACCCCGGAAGAGGTGACCAACGCTTTTTTTCTTGGTCGTTGGAGGAAGAAGCGCACAGAGCTTGCATGGGCACTGGTGCACCTCATGAATGCAGTGCACAGCGCTGGACATTTGCACAATGATCTTTCACTTGACAACATTATGTTTCACTTTCCCAATGATGAGTCACGTGTTTACATTGGAGTTTGCGATTGGGGCATGACTACTTTACGTAATGAACCAATGAAGTCCTTGTACACGTTCACCTCTCAGAGTGAGCGGACTGAGACCTTGAAAAAGAGGTGGTGGGTGGACCCTTCTATTGCATACTTGCATAGAAGAGATGCGGATGTGTCAACGATACCGGTTTTATCACGTAAATCAGAGGAATATGCGGTTGGTCGAATAGCTCAAGCCATCAACAATGGTTGCATGTCGGCAGACTATGTGAGCTTACATCGGGAAAATGAAGGACATACAAGATTTAGCCATGAGGATTTGGCAAAGATTTTTCACCTGTACTTGGAGCGCCTTTGTGATTCGGTGATTGATTCTCGCGGTAGCTTGTCCGAAATCATCCATCGATTTACCAATAATTACAACTGGCCTATTCCGGATGAACACTTCCGCCACTCATATTAGTGTCTATGGTGTTAGTGAACGACATAGAAGTGATAGAACTATACAAGTATTAGGTAAATGTAGAGGCGAGTACATAAATTTGCATGATTGTTTGCAAACTATTTAGTATATATATGCACCATCAATGTATGTCAATATATGTGCATCCTTATAATTCATATAAAGTTTTGAAATGTTTGTGTGTTTTGAAACTTCCAATGTCCAATGTCTACCATCTATTTATGCATTCATCATATGTTTTGCTTGAAATCCTTGGATGAGAACTGAGAAGTGCAATGCAACAATTATTGTTGATGGATATTAGCTTGGTATGGTTGGGTTCAAAATTGTATAATCAATGTTGAACACATATAACCCCTAGAAGACCAAAGTGTTTTTTTTGGCAACATAGCGATTTTGGGCAGCTCACTACAAATGGAATTTATATATTTTTTCAATATTTTTGAAAAAAAATAAAAACATTGGGTGTAGATTGTTTATTACAACATTACAACCGTTGGATTGGCATTTTTCAATTCCATAAATAAATTCTTCACAATTTAGTGTTTTGAATCATTCTCTACCACTTCCTACTTACTATTTTTTTCCTATATGTTGTACAATTCCAAATGATCTGAAAATTTTCAAGCATGTAGCCAACTTGCCTTCAAGAATAAATCCAAAGAGTAACCACCATTTTGGACATTTTTTCACACAAATGTGATCTTGTGAAGGGCAGCTGCCCGTTTTTTTGCAGGGACAAAAAAAGGATTTTTGTCAATTCAAACACTATTATCTTGCAATCCACATGGAAGAAATTTCTGAAATTTTTTCCACATCTTCTTAAACAAGTTTACTACAAGATCCTATGGTTACATGTGTCCAAGAATGTTTCTTTTCTAAAATTTGACACTAGTATTAGAAATGGCAGTTTTGGAACGTTTTTGGTGAAAACATAGTCAAAAACGATTAGGGGATAATGATAATAGAATTTCATCGTATGCAAATATTTTTTATATTGAAAAGCAATACAGTTGATCCTTGAACGATACTGCTATGATGATACCAAGTACCAACCTCCAAATACATTTTATTACAATATATTTACATCGAAGTATTTTAGTACGTAAATGCTATTTGCCGAGATGCCGATATTTTTGTACTATGATTGCCACACTCCATAATCCAATGGCAAAAGATTCCAAGGCCCACTCGATTGTGAGACAACGACTAAAATAGCTCTACCTACTTTACTCGGAGTCTGAATGGATGTCATCTCTACGTTTTGGTGGTGTGGAACCGGATCCATAAGTGCCAAGATATGGTCCTCCGCCCCAAGTGCTTCCATAGTCGCTTGGCGTAGCTCCTTGATTGGGATCTCCATAGTAAGGACCTCCAAAAGTTGGAGGAGGAACTACATCACGGTGCTGAGACCTTCCTTGCCTTGGTTCGACATGACGAGAGCCTGTGTGACGCTCATATGAACCACATGTAGTAGATCCGGAATAGTATTGGGAGCCTCTTTGGCTAGACCCAAAATCATGTGTGGTTCCATGGCTTCTTTCTGGGTTGTAATAAGTACCTCGGGGGTCGTTAGCGTAGTGTAAGCCCCTTTGACCATCTTGTGAACCAGATGCAATACGATCATGTTGGTAGGACCTGTCATGCCCGTGTTGTTGACCCCGATCCTCCATGCTTCTACGCATAGCTTCTTGCATTTGTTGATTGAATTTGATGTCTTCCCGAGCTTCTTGACGCTCATGTCCCACTGTAAATGTTACGGGTGCTGGATTGTCGTCTACATCATCGTCGTCCGACCATTCATCCTCAGCATCCGGCAATACAACTGGCGGAAATCCAAACTGCCCTCGATTGGACCACATTAGCATACAATCGCTTGGTTGAGTCCAACTCGTATAAATAACAGCGTCAGTGCGCTTCATATTGTCAACATTTTTTCCGTAAATTGTGCGCCAGTCTACATCTTTGTGGAGTACAATCTCTGCCCAAACCATGGCCATGTTGGAATAATTCATAACATTTGGTTTGGAGTCAGGCAGCTCAGCGCACCGCGTTACTTCCTCGTATCGGTGCACAAAGTGTTGGCTCTCGCAGGTGGAAATTTGTCCTTCCCAGCGTCGAACTTGCTTGTCTGCTCTTTCTTGTGACCACATTTTAGAGAGGTGCGTCATTTTGACGTACTTTTTGCACATTGTACAGTCCCAAACCTTCTTGGGCTCTTCTTCCCATCCAGGTTCAGCTACACACATTGGATTTGCCCAATCTCCCCAGTTTATGTCCTGGGATTTGCCTTTGTTACTGGACCTTGAACTACTATTGCAAGGCATGATAACCTTGATTAAAATGAAATGATTTTATGACAAAGTTCACATGAATCTTTAGAACAACTGAACAAAATGTTTGACACTTGCCAATGAAACGAGGTGAAGTTGTTAACAAGGCCTTCAAAACCAAGTAATCACCAAAATAATTTGGTGCAATTCAGTATCCGAGCACAATCGTTCATGCACCAAAACGAAAGGGGCACACAGAGCCACTGAGAGGCACTGGATCACCCACTCCGCAAGGGAAACGATTGTGAGGAATGAGCCGTCTGCCGCGCTATTTATGGCGTCCGAAGGTGGACCAGCCAATGCGGACGCGTACGTGCGAATCGGACGGCCCAGAATCGGACGGGCAGATCGTGCGGACGGGATCGCGCGGACGACCCGTCCGTGAGATCTCGTCCGCGGGACTGTCCGCGAGCCTCCCGAGCGTGCGGACGGCCCGACCGCGCGGACGATCCGACCAATCGGACGGCCCGACCGCACGGTCGGATCGTCCACTAGACGGTCGGACGGCCCGTCCAGGAATGTCAAAAGACGTCCCGGGGTCAGCGCCCACGTCCGCCGGACGTCCTGTCAACCCTGAATGTGTAAGGACCACACTTATAAACAAAAGTTTTTAATTAAGAAGGATTTAATCCATTGGGTGTAATATTAGACTTTAGATAATTTAAAATTTCCACATATTCTAGTTGTATAATATCAACCTCGAAAATATGGGCATCGGGCAATTGATCATCTAAAGGTTGTAAAGTTTCTATTGCTAATGGTTCCAACCGGGAAATATTATCTGCATTTCCATGGCTTTTCCCTAGTCTTACCACTATTGAAAAATCAAATTCTTGCAACAAAAGAATCCACCGGGCCAACCAGCCACTTAAATCCGGTTTATTAACTAAATATCGAAGGGCGTCATGGTCCACATAGAAAATAAAGGAATAGCCTAATAAATAATGACGAAATTTTTGCACAGCAAAAATCATAATCAAAGCCTCATGTTCAATCATAGTGTAATTTTTCTCGGCAGCTACTAACTATCGACTCGCATAATAAATAGGATGGTCTAAATTTTTATCATCTTTTTGACTCAAGGCACATCCTAAAGCTACATTAGAAGCATCAACATAGACATGAAATGGCTTAGACCAATCCGGTGGGATCAAGACTGGGGCAAAACATAATTTTTCCTTCAATTGTTTAAAAGCCTCCTCATAATCCCTATCCCAAGTAGGTTGAGCACCTACCTCCAATTTTTTTAATACTTTCGTCAAGGGAGAAGCTATAGAAGCAAATGAACTAATAGCCCTCCTATAGTAACCAGCTAAGCTAAGGAATCCCCTCATCTCTTTCACAGTTTTGGGTCTTGGAAAATCTTTGATCAATTGTACTTTATCTGGATCCAACTCAACCCCTTTTTTACTCACAATATGGCCCAATAGTTTACCAATAGGAACTAAAAATTGACATTTATTAGCATTAAGTGAAATGCCAAATTTATGGCATTGTTCAAAACATTGCATCAATTGATAAGCATGATCTTCCTTTTTCCCATAGACACAGAAATCATCAAGAAAAATCTCCATGAATTTCCTCAAAAATGGAAGAAAGGCCACCATCATCAATCGTTGAAATGTGGAGGGTGCATTGCACAGCCCAAACAACATTACCACCGCAGCATATGTGCCCCAATCTGTGGTAAATGTCATTTTCAGTTGATCCCTTAAGGCTAATCTAATTTGATTATATCCACTAAAACCATCGAGAAAAGAATAAATTTCATGGCCTGCCACGATATCTAAAATAGAATCGGTGAAGGGCAATGAAAAATAATCTTTTTTCGTTGCCTAATTCAATTTTCGAAAATCCTGACATATTCTAATTTTACCGTTCTTTTTAGGTACAATAACTATAGCACTAACCCACTCACTATAGGGAACCGGGTAAATAAAACCCATTTCTAATAATTTCTCTATTTCTTCCTTTACTAGCAACAAATATTTAGGATTCAATCGTCGTTGCTTTTGCCGAACCGGCTTTACATCGTCTTTTAAATTAATGTGATGCTCACAAATATCGGGTGGAACTCCCTTAAGGTCTTTATAAGACCATACAAAAGCGGAGATATGTTTCTTAAAAAATTAGAATATGTCAGGATTTTCGAAAATTGAATTAGGCAACGAATATCTTCTCTCTTGTCTGGATAATGTCTTACTAATTTTTATTTTCTTTGGTTTTTCTCCCTCATTTAATAATAAATCACAACATTGATTCTCTGGAACATGTTTAGCTATAGGGACTGAATCCATAAAATCACCCTGACCAGAGTAGTAGTCCTCTGTACTATAGTTTGGTTCATTCTCTGAATGATTGACTCCATAGATAGTTTTATCACTTAACCATGCTCCTATGGTCTTATCAGAATCATCATCTATAGAACATGGGATGATGTATTCACCTAGATCCATATTCTGATAGATCATTTTCTTTTATTTACTATTGGATCCTTGTTGATCCTTTAAATGAATCCTGTTAGCTTCTAACTCTTCCTTATCTGTACTATAGCCTAAGTCGCTAGTAACGTCAGAAGAATACCATTGTGTTTCACCTTGATAGGAATTAGGATACATACTCAATTTTACTTTATTACGGCCTTGTCCTATAGTTAAAATACCCCTATCCCAATCGTCCTTGGCGGCTTGGCATGGGCCTAGTACAACCAAGGTCGTCCTAATAATAGAGGATATGACACATTTGGCATACTTGGTTGAAAAACTAAAAAATCTATAGGATAAACAAGACCTGATATGGTTGTTAAAACTTTAGGTAATATTTCTAATGGCTTAATCCAACTTTGGTCGGCCATATGCAATATTAATTTAGTCTCTTATAGGCCAGTCAATTGAAAACTGGACATCATATCAACATTCATCAAGTTTACACTTGATCCGCCATCCACTTGTACCCCTTGTATAGTTAATCCATCAATCTGAACATCTATTGTTGGGGCACCCGGGTCAGGGCTTAATGAAACTTCATTAACTATGAATCTTGTTTTCTTCCTAATCAATGATGATTGAAGAAGAGAACGACATTGGGGTGCCACTACCAACAATTGTTGTATTGTAATATCAGCTTTTGATTTTCCTAGATCAGCCAATAAATCATAAGGCTCTATTCCACTCATTATACTTATTGGTTTTAATTTTCTCCCTTTCCTACCCTTGATTGGTTTCATTGGAAAATCTATAGGTGAACCAATGGGAACCTCTGGTGCTATTTGAGGTTTCCATATAGTATCTTCTTTATTTCATTGTTGTGGGACTGCACTCCTAATAGGAGTCCTCCTATCTGGTTCTATAGAAGGTTTTGACAATTGCATTGGGTTGGGATTATGACCCAAATTAATTCTATTGAGAACTAGATCTATAGTGACTTGTTTTAATTTCTAGCTTTCTCCCATTGGGGTTAAAATTGGCCATAGTTCTTTAGGCATACCAGTAGACAATGGATTCACAGTTGGACCATCTATAGATGTAGACTAGGGAATCCATTCAATTGCTTTTAGTCCACCATCAATAGATTCCAACAAAGGAGGTTGATCTCCCCTGTTGAGGATCACCGATGGACTTGATTCTATAGTTACAGTCTTTTTATTGACTGGGGCTATTGGTTCACTCACACCAGTGGAACTACTATTGTTTGTATGCATGGGATGTGGGTCCAGCATCTTTTGCTTGGCTTGCATCCCACGAGTACGGACTCCATGGACATTCTTCATATTAAAATAGCTATTGGATTTATCTTCCTCTTGTTTTTTAACTACATTAATCCAACCCACATTTCTATTTTGATTTGAATTTTTAGAATTATTACCCATTGGATAATCATCCGGTAATAACACTAATTTAGCACTATTGTCCTTGAGATTATTATATTATTAGCAATATTCCTAGGACCATCCCTTCTAGGACCATTGCACTCTCCGTTGTGTGGCCGTTTTGTTTATAGTTGCCACACATGGGTATATAAGGAACATCTGCCTTTGCATTAGGACAATTGCTTCTAATATGACCGCATTGGTTACAATTGAAGCAAACTACATTATCCCAACTAGGATTTCTACCCCCGTAGGTCGAATTTCCCTGACTTGGATTACCATAAGGCATTTGGTTCCATCCTTGGTTTTGGCTAGTTGGATTTCTTGGTATGAATCGATTAGGATTATTAATATAACGGTATAACCACCACCATTAAAATTGTTGGAATTAACATTAGAAGATAAATTTTCAGGTGGAGCATAATTATTAAAATTTTGATTACCATTGTAATTAGAATTATTATTAAACCTAGGATTTCTAGGTCTCCCATTCCAACGACCACCATTGGAATTATTCCAATTATTATTATTTCCCCCCCAATTGTTACTATTGGGATTATAATCATTATCCACTTGATATACTGTTTGATTTTGTTGGTTCCGGTTTTGCCCCTTTTTCCCCCTCAAATTACATATATCACTATTATGGTCACCACCACAATGGAAACATTTAAGAATTATTCCTTGTGGAGAAGGATAATCTATATTAAGATGTCCTTGACCCTTACAATTAGTACACCACATACTTGCTCTCTCATTCACCGATTGTCCCTTTTTATTCCCTGTTTTTGCCAAATTAATTTTTAAATCGTGCATCAGACTTGTTAATTCTTGTATAACATTTGTGGAATTTGGGCTAATCCCATTTTGCGGCACTACCGCTAGATTCACTGGCATAGCCGGTGGACCTTGAGTTTAAGTAGATGGCATTGACGGTGGAACATATTGGACTGATTGTATTGGAATCATTGGAGTAGTAACATACGGTATAGAAGTTTGAGTCACCTTTGCATAAAGCTCAGGGTTGCTCCAAATGTTTTCATACAATTTGACTCTATTATATGCCTCTAACAACGTGATTGGTGAAACTTCCTTTATATACCCCTTTAATTTAAAGGGAACCAACCCTCTAATAAATATGCCTAATTTCATGGCATCGTTAAAACCGTGGCCTATGGATAAACGGAGGACAAGATCCTCCATTCTTCCGTAGTAACTATCTATAGTTTCATTAGTATTCATTTGCAATTCGTGCAAAGATTCGCTTAAACGCACATCATACCCTATGGATCTAAAGTGAGCAATAAATGCATCACGTAAAGCTGCCCAATCGGCAAAGTGACCCAATGGTTGTCTATGGAACCATTGTTTAGCATGATCTTCCAATGTAGTTGGAAAGATTGCATACCAATGGGTATCAGTCCTAGCATTATTTGCATTACATGTAGTTAAAAATTCACTCACGTGTTTATCTGGATCATTTCCTATATGGCCATAAAATTTTGGCAATGGTACCAAAGAAATAGGGCGGTCATCAAGTTGACCCGCCCTCATATTAACTGGCAATAGTGGATTAGCCATATATACTATAGATTGGTTTACAGTGTCTATTGACTCAGGCCTATACGGCCCTTTCTGTGAATTACCAACTATAGATAAAGTATCATCATCAGATGATGACGATTGATTACCAGCTAAGCCAACAAAATAACTATCGTCTTCTGTATTCAAATTTTCCAACTTACTTTCTAAATTCTTTTGAGATCCAATAGGTGTCAAAGAAGTTCTATTTCCTCCCTCCCAGGAACTTCTAATTTTATTATTAGCAGATTCTTGATACAATTGATGTATACAGCTCCAAATTATGGCTTTAAAAGAAACGCTGCCACTATCTATAGCAATATCACTCTCCCCACTATGGTAACTCTGTACTCCCACCTCTTCGTTATTGTCATTTTTCCCAGAAATAAAATCATTCACTTGTATATTTTTAGCATTTAAAAGCTCTCCACTTATAATCCTTCTCGGATTTATTCTACCCTCTTCAGCCTCAGCCTGCGATACAATAGGACTTCCCTGTTTATCCTTAAATTCAAGCTCATGCAATTGCCTCAATGCTCTCACTCTTTCTCGCTCATCCCTAGACGCTCTCTCTCTTTTTTTTTTTGCACGGAATTTTTGGGACTAAATAGTTGCCTATTGCTCATTTAAATGCCATTCATACAATCATTCCCCTTTCCTATTGACACATTTCATAAAACTACCCATTGGCGTTAATCCATTGCCTCCCCGGCAACGGCGCCATTATGTAGATAGTTTTCTACAATGGATGAATCATTTGGAATTCCTATAGTTTTAAGTTTCTTTCTCAGGGAGGTATGGAGCTATGGATAATTTAATAGGGTAATGGATTTGAACCAACCCTAGGTTTGTGCACAATTGAAAGGTAAGAAAATTCCTTCTCGAGCAAATACAATAGATAGACTATTTATTTATTACAATTAAAACCAAGGCTGGAAACTTATCAGTCGTATGTGAATCTATGGATTCTGCTTTTGCTCCAATTCACAGCCAACTTCTCCAACTGCTCCGCAACTATTGATCTTCCTGCTTCTGCGATTTCTCAGCGTTTGCAATAGGACTCTTTCTAGGACCAATCTTATAGATTTTGATGTACTGCATTATTAGCTATAAGCAGTGACCATTGAACTTCTGCTATTGATAAATTCCATAATCCCACCATACATTCAATACTATAGATATATACACATAGTTTCACTATTGATCACTCATGATAAACCAGATTAATACAACTATTGAAATTCACACACTCGTTCTTCATTCACTAATTTGCACAATCAACATTCACAGCAATAGTGCAAGTATGAAAGTTAATAACACCAATAGACACAAGTGTGAATTGCTATAGAATGCCGCTCAGTAGTTTTCGATTGAATATTACAATAGAGTTTGGTACACCTCATGGCTTTCCATACAATGGATTTACATTTACAAATCCATATAGAAAATATTACAATAGGTTCTCTCTCTGTTCTATTGTTCCACTTCACTCCGAATAATAAAACTATTGATCCTGCCCGATCTGATCTCCGCTATACATCTGAACTATTGACCTTGCATCACAACCTGCATTCTATCGATTCAGCACAACAAATCCCACACACATCATTACTATTGAACTCCACCAAACACTACAACGACACCGCACAGACAGAACTATAGCACTTCCAAAATTCCCACACACAATCGAACACCGCCAACCTTCAACGCTACGGGAGCTCTGGACTCTCTTTCAGATTAAGTTCTAAAATGTCTGAACAATTGATCTTCACCTGCCTCAGCTGACAACCAACCCAACCGCTACTATAGTTCACACCCCATTCATCCCCTTCTAACTATCATTAACCACAACAATAGATGAAATCTCACCAAAATCCAAATGAACCAGTAACTATAGGAAGTTAACATCAAAATGCCATAGCGGAAAATTAAGGAAGTTAACAACAAAAAAAACAAAATTCAAAAATTGGCTGCCATAGTTCTCATACTACAAAGTCCAGCAGCCACCGGAGCAAGCAGGCCGGACCCCAAATGTTCCATTTTTTTTCGTATTTTTTCTTTCTTCTGGGAAGAAAAGAGGGACGTACCATGACTAGATTAGGGGGAATAGAAGTAGGATAGATTAAATAGGGGTGTAGGGTTAGTCTAGGATAGAAAGAGCAAGTATAGTTAGAAAGGAAAAATAAAAAGCATGGTAAATAGGCCACATTAAATGCATAGAAAAGAATAGGTAGGCTAGATCCAAAGAGGAAGAAGGGGATAAAATAGGAACAAGCTTGTAACCTCTCTACTATGTCTCCACATCATCCTCACACACCTGCAAACATCCTCACCACTCAAGCTCTCCAAAGCACACCAAGCACATAACAATGAGAAGTAGGAACGAGGAGAAGACTTAGGAAAGAGAGAAGAAGGGAGGATAGAATTAGGAAAAATTCCTACACTTCATTTAAACCAATGAACACATGAAGACGTAAGAAAATGGGGGAGCGCGCCAAATTAAGGCTGTAAAGGGTGGTTGGAAAGAATTAGCATAGCGTAAAGAAATAGGGGGAAATAAAAGAGAAAGGAGAGAAAGATGAAGAAGTTAGAACCAATTGGCCCTATTCACACAAAGTCACCGGGGGGCATCAAGAAGAGTGCAATGATAAGAGCCGGGAGCCTCGACAATCTCCTCCACAACTTGCAATTTAGGGTAGGCCACTAAATCCCTCTTCTTTTCACACAAATCCACTTAGAATTAAACACTAATCTTTAGGGCCGATAGCTAGAGTAGGTAAGAAGGGAAGTCGGGTCAAAAGTGGATGTAGAATGTTGTAGTACAAGTCTGTGGAATTCCGAAAAATCAACATTCATCCAAATTGAAGTCAAAACAAAGAAATTACATGCAGATGAAGTTCTGCATGCAATTTGGCTAAAATAAACCTAGACTCATCCAAGGGGGATGAAATTAGGAATCTGGGGTGGTTAGAAAATTCCAAGGAATAAGAGTAAAATTTAAGAGTAAATTAGAAAGGGGAATCAATAGTAATTAGTGGATGAAGTTTTAAACACCGATGACCATAAGCTAATTGCAAAATTGACCAAGGATTGGTTGCAATATTGATAGTATTGCAACTATCGGTTAAAACTTCATCTGGCCATAACTTTTGATAAGAGTGTCAGATTTGGGTGAATTTTAGGTTTTTAGAAATGGCATGAAGTTCTCTATGAGTTAGGATTTTTAAAATTAGACTGTCCTTGCTTAAACGTCAAAACCTTTGTGGCTTCAGTTGCCACTTACTCCGGTTAAATCCCCAGCGTGATTCCAAACCTAAAGGCCAATCATGCAAGGTTTCGGTGATTAGGCATTAGTAAAAAAGATCCATTGCTTGGAAGGCACAATGGATTTACACTTAGACACCCACTAGGATAGAGATGATTTCATAGGATCCTAGAACCTAGTTGTGTACGTCTATTTACCGAGGGTGGGAAAATGAGTGCCCATATGTGGTGATAGAAAAAAGACAACTCAGACGACAAAAATTATTGACACACATCCCGTGGGAACCGCGTAAGAGAACAAGCAGGAAGACCGCGGAGGGATAGGTAACAACACCAAGAACGGTAGGAGAAATGATAACAAATCAAACAACACCCAAGACATCAATAAGGGGATCGAGAAGAACAGACACAAACGAGCAGCGCGGGACAACATCCAATGTCGTAGCACAAGAAAGTATTTATCTTCCTATTAGTTGATTTAACAAGCTAAAACGACCATTAAGATGACTCAAGTATCGTTTCGCAGGGATTTAGTTTGTAGTTCCTTAAATAACCGGATCAGTATACGGAAAGTACATCCTATTTCTCTTACACCAATCTTCATACAACCACAAGAAAAATCGGAGAGTCTTATTTCCCAAATCTAAGGGCTTTCCATCCTAACTCTCATGATTGTTACTCATTTACCTCTACCCGGAAATCTCAAAAGGAGTGTCCTGAAACTGTACCTCTTCCGGTTCCGATTATGATGATACTTACTAGAATATGAAGTTTAAACTCTATATCAAAGGGATCCGCTATTTGGAATTAAGGAAAGATGCGTAAGATCCTACCCTTTTCATTATTTAAAGTGAAGGAAGCTCCACTGAAAGAAAAAAAATCAAAAGACCTACACATCAAGATGTAAGTTTTTCCTCACAACTAACCCGGAAATGAGTCCAAATCAGTAGGTCACTCAAGAAATTCCTACAATCCTCCAACACAACAACGACAGACTTACTCGGATTAGTTCCAATAACCGGATTTAGATACCTTGCTAATTAGGAGAGTTCACCCGCCTTCCCGTTCCTTTCCCCCAGAAACAGTAGAACCTCTTCAGACGTTAACTAGCATCTGTTCTTAACTCTCAAGAACACATCTAGTCTAGGAATGGCTATTCTACTCAAAGAGACTCCAAGAAACATCAACGATAGAATTTAATTCCAAGTATACAGAGTTTTTCTCATCCAAAATCTCAGAACTGGATCCAGATAGAATCCGGAGGAACTCCTTCACTCCAACACATGCAAAACTAGCTACCAGCACAAAATAGTGGTTCAAGTACTACCGGCGTATCAACCCAGAGTCATGAATTTTCAGACCAACACTTAGGATGTGGAAATCTAGTTTTCAATTGCACAAATGTTGAAATTTATCATAAGAATACCTGGGGCATCAAACTAATTTTCGCCCCTAAATAACTAAAACTTCAAAGAAATCCTAAAAGGCCTCCAAGGAAGCAACTAATGACCAGGGAATGACACATAGCATTCCCCAATCTAAAACTAAGTTGACTTTACAAATTGCGGCACAGTCCGCCAAAATGGATCTCAGATCCGGATTTTATGGATCCGGTTGTCCACGTTCATCCTCCTAGAAGGACTTCTAAAACAACTTCCTAAGTGAAAAACTTTCGTTTTTCTCCGCCTACCTACTATGCTTCTAAATTAGGATCTACTCTCTATCCTTTCTTCTGTCATTTCCCCAAAATGTCCACATTGGATGCTCCACCTCTGCAAGCGGGCTGCTTCCTACTTTTTGATGCCTTCGCGCCACGCCTAGTAGAAGGTTTGGTTGGAGTTTTACCTTTGCCGCACAGTGGAGACTTCGGTTCCAGTTCCGGTTCTGAATCTGCGGACTCCCCTTCGCTGGATCTGGAAGAACTACCTTCCTCTTCTGAAGTGCTGGGGATTCTTCTTCTTCATTTCCTTTCAAGGTGACGTCTCGCTCTCGCTTCTAGGCCCCCGTCCGCCCCTTTCGTGCACTCGCCTCTTTGGACGATGGACTGGAAACCTTATTTATTGGAGTTCCGGTTTCTTCTTCTCCTGTCCTTGAGTGACTTCGGGTCTGGAAACCGGGCGTCGAAGTCTTCACTGCTTCCTTGCCCTTCCAACCCGAGGACTAAGGCAAAGAAAACTTCAGTGGAAGTTTGGAAGGGGTCGCTTTCTTCCCTTGATCGGATCCCTTGCCTATTTCCGGGTGCAGTTGAAGTTGCTCGGCTACCGCCCGCATCTCGAGCAAGTTGTTCTCCCTCTTTTCCCCGAAATCGACCAGCACTGACACAATCTTGGGTCCCATCTACGTCCCTTCCTTCAAAACACCCGAGTTGAACAACTTTGATTTGTTCAACACATCACCCGGGTTGCCGATGTAGTTCCGGATCCGGGTGAAGGCCTCATGACTCACCACATTGAGCCTTGACTCTTCCGTCTTCTGCGTAAGTTTGGCTTGAAGATCTTTTACTTGACTAGTCAGTTCCTCAATTCTCCCTTCTAGTTTCTTCACTCCCTTATTCTCAACTAGACCCTCAACTTCCTTGTATCGGTCAGCTGGATTGGTTTTTCCCAATAACTCTCCTATCTTCTAGTTAGACTCCCTTTCACCGGAAAATCTCTCCTTGACTACTCTCAACTCCTCAATGATCCTATCTACTGGATCACTTTTCCGGTCAATTTCCTAGATGGGATCTTTCTTCCCACTACTCTCAGCTAAAGGACTTATCCTTCCCTCGAGTTCCTCTTTCCTCTTCCAGTTCCGAGGATTCTGCTTCAGACACTTCTTTTTTCCCCTCAGTTTCCAGTCCTGGACTAATCTCATACTGGAGCATGACTTGTGCCGACTTATACACCGACCTTTCATTCTCTCTTAGTAGATCTAAGGATTGATATAAGTGAAAAAGGAAAGGACTGAGTGGAGATGGTTTAGTTTTTCCCATTGCTACTACCATCTTCAGGACTAAGTCCCTAACTACTCTCCCCCAATGAACCTTTCTCTCACCAGAAAGAGCTCTAAAGAACGTATTGGCTAACGTAATGGTGATCCGGGTGGGTCTCTCCGGGTTGAGGATGGGTACTAAGAATTCTAAAACCCTCCGGTGCCTCACGTCTGCACAATCACTCACTGCATACCCATCTGTAGGATTAACCGGATTCGAAAACTTACCATTGCAGAATTTATCTGTCCGGGAAGCCCATCCTTTGCCTTCCGATGGAAATCTGTAGACGAGTGCCCATTGCTCTGCTGTCCAATCATCTGATTGGGCCCTCAATGTTGCCTCCCATTCGCTGGATGGATCCATCAGCAGCTCCTTCACCATGCTCTCGTCCCTCAAGTTCCAAAGTACTTCCAGGAATCTTTGGCACCCAATCTGTGACAAATCCTCCCCCAATCTCTCCTTCTCACTTTTATCCTTTGGTATACCCGGAACAACAGTCTGGAGGGCAATCGGAACCATCTCTTCTTCCGCCTCAACTTTCATCATCCCCACACACTCTCCTAAAGAGGAATCTAAACCTCACAACTCGGTGCCATTCTTCCAATCCGCACACCAGTGTCCTTATTCAGTAACCTTCTTCCGCTCTTAAGAAGAAAACTTCTCAACCAGAAACTCAAAGAGCACACAATCTTCTCGCTGAGAACTCACCACAAACTAAAATCTTACAGCCCCCACAAGTATTCCGGATGCACAATGAAATAGGAAGAGGAATTGACCCCCAATTCTCTTCTCTCAGTTTCCGGTTCCATGGCCGTTGGACTGACTGTTGCGGGTATCATGCGGGTATCCTAACCATTTCTTCTTCCCGTTGGATTTCCGATAGGGTCCTTTAGAATGGTTTTGACTTTTGATTCCGTATCCGGTATGTGTGGAATTTTGTTGGCTTTTCAGATTTTCCTTTCCGGTTCTGGTATCCGGTTAAATGGGTCAGAATAACTATTCCTGCTTAACCATTTTACCTAACTTGGATACCACCTTATTCTCTATTCTATAATTATAGAGTTTTATATTCTTCTAGCCCATAGAAGGCAAAAAAAATATAGTAAGTGTGTGTCTCTGGCTTCTAAATCTATACTAACAAACTTAATCTTGTTTTCGAGGTTGCCACACCTGAGACTTAGGACGCAGCAACATGCAAGCACATGGGAACAATATTTGGTACATGAATAGCACAAATGACATGGACAATATGCATGGAGGATACCGTTGAGCCAACATCCGAGATTCAACAAGTATTCTTCATAACCGGCAACGCCATGGCGGGACATGAAGACATGGTGAGAGCAATGGCTTTCAAAAAAAGTCAGGACACGAGGCTGCTGGTATCACAAGAACCAGCAACGCTTCAAAACACGACCCTAACAAGGACAAAGGTGATACGCTGGAGCGCATCAGGGTTGTCAAACTTGACGGACAGACCGTCCGTCCGGGACGTCCGATTGAAGTTGTGTCCGTCCGAAATGGTCAACGGGCAGCTGACTTTTAGCGGATGAAAAATCCCCCCACTGGAAACAAAAATCGTCGACACCTGGCGACTAGCGTGGCGTCAGGCGGGGACGTATTCTAGGGCGAGGACATCTCGCTAGGCGGGGACGTATTTCGGGGCGTGGACGAAATTGGGCCAGGGCGGGGACGTTGGGGCGGGGACGTACTCGTTGGGGCGGGGACGTACTCGTTAGGGCGGGAACGTGGAGGCAGGGACGTACTCGTCAGGGCGGGGACGCTAGGGCGGGAACGCTTGGATGCAGAGAGCGAAACTCTTGACTCCCGCACCAGAAGGCGTTCGGGCGGGGGCGATGGGCGGGGACTTCAAGGCAGGGACGTACTTGGTCGGGGCGGGGACGTACTTCGTCAGGGCGGGGACGTTGAGGTGGGGACGTCAAGGGAGGGATTTATGGATGCAGAGAGCAAAATTCCATACTCCCGCACTCCCGCACTCCCGCACTCTTGACTCCCGCACTCCCGCATTCCCGACTCCCGCACTAGAAGGCATTCGAGCGGGGACTTCAATCGGGGATGTCGGGGCGGGGACGTACTTCGTCAGGGCGGAGACTTGTAGAATTGTGACTAATGTGACTAATGTCCCTTTGGGGCATTAGTCACATTAGTCACAGTTCAAGGATTTAGCCACATCTCTTGATTGGATGGATGAAATTGTCTAAAACTTTTTGTGCGGTTTTCCTTCTATATGTGGCCCCTTGCTGCCAATTTGTGGTATCATCGGACACTTTTAAGTTTTTGTAGAATTTGTGGATTGTTTGAGCTCCCAATGCCAAAATAGAAATAAATTGGAAATCACATGATGCTTTTCACTTGTTGGGATGCTTGTGTTGGACATCCTCTTGCTATTGGAAAAATGTGGGACAAATTTGGACTCCAAAGAGCAAGTAAATTGGGAGATTTGTAGAATTGTGACTAATGTGACTAATGTCCCTTTGGCCCAATACTACATTTGGAGGTCCCAATTTCTCAACTGGGCCCTAAGTGCTACATTGTGTGGGTCCCAATGTTTCAATTGGGCCTCAAGTACTACATTTTGGGCGTCCCAGTGTCTCAACTGGGCTCCAAGCGCTACACTTGGGGGTCCCACTACATTTTGGGGGTTCCAGTGTCTCAATTGGACCTTGAGTGCTGCACCTGGGGGTCCCAATGTCTCAACTGGCCCCAAGTGCTATACTTGGGGGTCCTAGTGTCTCAGCTGGGCCTCAAGTGCTACACTTGGGGTCCCAATGTCTCAATTGGACCTTGAGTGCTGCGCCTGGGGGTCCCAATGTCTCAACTGGCCTCAAGTGCTATACTTGGGGGTCCCAGTGTCTCAACTGGGCCCCAAGTGCTACACCTGGGGTTTCCAGTGTCTCAACTGGGCCTCAAGTGCTACACTTGGGTCCCAATGTCTCATTTGGGCCCCAAGTGCTACACCTAGGGGTTCCAATGTCTCACCTGGGCCCCAAGTGCTATACCTGGGGGTCCCAATGTCTCAGCTAGGGCCCCAGGTGCTACACGTGGGGTCCAAGTGTCTCAATTGGGCCCCAAGTACTACATCTATAATTAAACATATAGCATTAATATTAACTATGCTTGGTTGTAATTAATGACATTAATGGATGGTTATATTGGCCTAAGTGTAGTATCTTCGGTCAAAATTTAGGGACTTAGGGTCCGCAAGTGCTACACTTGGGGCCCCTAGGTGTATCACTTGGGGGCCCAATTGAGACACTGGAGGCCCCTAGATGCAGTACTTGGGGCCCCAGTTGAGACATTAGAAACCCCAGGTGTACTTGGGCCCCAATTGAGACACTTGGGGCCCCTAGATGTAGTACTTGGGGCCCTTGTTAAGAATTATATAAAATTGAAAATTCCAAAATTAAATGTTTTAGACATAACCAATATAATGTGGTCTACTCTATAGTCTACAACACTTCAATTCACTTCAACACCATTTTACTTTTTTACTTTTATTTTGTTTATTGCAAGTCTAGTTCAATGGATAAATGGGTACAATTTAGTGAGACCCTATGGATGACAAACATAACTTTGCTTATTTTTAGGAAGAAATTTATATATTTATATATATTTATATTAAATTTATAACTTTTTAATCATCATTGTTATCAGGGTCAAAGTCATTATTTGATTCACCACTATCCCAAGTCATTGGCGCTCCATATTTAAGTTGATGTTTTATTCTTGTACTAAGTAATTGTTTATTCACTAATGCTACCCCTACTTTGTACACAGTCTCTGCTAATGTCTTATGTACAAACCTTAATGTTCCATGGGTAGTTGTCTTACTTTGAACAAATGCTCCAGCTCCTTTGCTTGTATCAAATTTTAAACAATGTCGGAACAGACCAAAACATCCTCCTCTAGGATCCCCTCTTGTAAACCAAGCAATTAAAGATGCTTCCATATCATACTTATCTAGATGAGGCTTGATGTAAGAATTCTTGGAAATGTACATTTGGTGGACTTGGGTGGGATATTGGTCTAACCCTATCAAAACACAATTCATTGGAGCAAATTGGTCATAATAGAATTGTTGTACCTGACTACCAAATTGATCCAATTCCATCCAAATTAACATTACTAATAGTTAAAAGGATAAATGAAGAAAAATTGTCAAACCCGAAACCCTTACCCTAAATCCTAAACCGTTTCACAACACAATAAGAAATGCTCACATTTCATTAAATTTCAACCCTTGTACGATGAGTCCAACAAAATTTCATTTGATACTCAAACATTTTTATCTCTACACATATGGTAAGTTGGTAACACCGTTATTTTCTTCATTTGTTTCTATAACTTATATCCCGTCATAAAATTAGTCCAATTTTTTATTTATTCAAGTCTCACTTTTGTTTATGTCCCCCTATATGGTTAATCCAATTTTTTATTTATTCAAGTCTCACTTTTGTTTATGTCCCCGCATATGATCAATCCAATTTTTTATTTATTCAAGTCTCACTTTTGTTTATGTCCCCGCATATGATCAATCCAATTTTTTATTTATTCAAGTCTCACTCTTGTTTATGTCCCCGCATATGGTGAATCCAATTTTTTACTTATTCAAGTCTCTCTTTTGTTTATGTCCCCGCATATGATCAATCCAATTTTTTATTTATTCGAGTCTCACTTTTGTTTATGTCCCCGCATATGATCAATCCAATTTTTTATTTATTCAAGTCTCTCTTTTGTTTATGTCCCCGCATATGGTGAATCCAATTTTTTATTTATTCAAGTCTCACTTTTGTTTATGTCCCCCTATATGGTTAATCCAATTTTTTATTTATTCAAGTCTCACTTTTGTTTATGTCCCCGCATATGGTGAATCCAATTTTTTACTTATTCAAGTCTCTCTTTTGTTTATGTCCCCGCATATGATCAATCCAATTTTTTATTTATTCAAGTCTCACTTTTGTTTATGTCCCCGCATATGATCAATCCAATTTTTTATTTATTCAAGTCTCACTCTTGTTTATGTCCCCGCATATGGTGAATCCAATTTTTTACTTATTCAAGTCTCTCTTTTGTTTATGTCCCCGCATATGATCAATCCAATTTTTTATTTATTCAAGTCTCACTTTTGTTTATGTCCCCGCATATGGTGAATCCAATTTTTTATTTATTCAAGTCTCACTTTTGTTTATGTCCCCGCATATGGTGAATCCAATTTTTTATTTATTCAAGTCTCACTTTTGTTTATGTCCCCGCATATGATCAATCCAATTTTTTATTTATTCAAGTCTCACTTTTGTTTATGTCCCCACATATGATCAATCCAATTTTTTGCCCATTTGTTTGCCTAACTTATTTATCTACCCTCATATGATTATTTCAGTATTTTTTTGATTTGGTTCTCTGAATTATTTATCTCCCTTACATGATTATTCTATTACTGTATTCATTTGATTCTTTAACTCATCTATCCCACCTCTCATTTTTATCCCGAAATTTCTTTCATTTGATTTTGTGACTTATATGTCCTCCTCCATGTGACGCATCTCGTAGTTATTTTTTTTGTTTCTCTAACTTCTTCATGTACCTTCATTTTGATAGACCGTTCATTTCTTACACGCATTTATTCTACGATTTTTTTATTCGCTGGTTTCTTCCTTCCATTTTTGTGCCACTCTTTAAATGTATAGCCTTCCTTTTAAAAAACTGGCTGCAATGTCTCTCTATGTATTCTACACATTTTTGTCCAATCTTTTATGTTGTTGCAATTCTCATTAGCATTTTTTTTCCAATTCATGTGTAATTTATTTGATGTTTCCCGTTTTTGACGAATTCAACGTTTCTTCAATTTATTTGTTATACACAATTTCTTAAATACTAAAATCGCATTTTTCGTAGCGACTATCTTTGATATTTAGAATGATGTAGTGAATGAGTAATCAATGGTTGAATACCTCATGTCTTGGAAAATCTGCAAAAAAGGGGGGAGCTGTAGAGTGCAAGTACAAGTATTTGAAATGTCTTCCCTCCAAGGTTTTGAGGAGGGAAACCCTAAACTCATTTGAACCTCTCCTCCGCCTAGCGTCCCCGCCCTGACGTCCCCGCCCTGATGAGTACGTCCCCGCCCTGGCAAAGTACGTCCCCGCCCAGACGTCCCCGCCCAGACGTCCCCGCCCTGAAGTCCCCGCCCATTGCCCCCGCCCGAACGCCTTCTCGTGTGTCACTCCCGCACTCCCGCACCACAAGGCGTTTGGACGGGAGCACTGGGCAAAGACGTCAGGGCGGGGACGTACTGCTCTTGGGCGGGGACGTTGGGGCGTGGACTCATGAATGCAGAGAGCAAAACTCCGACTCCCGCACTCTCGACTTCCGCACTCCCGACTTGAGGGAGTCGGGAGTTTGATCTCTGCATCCACGAGTCCCCGCCCCAGCGTCCCCGCCCTGACTGAGTATGTCCCCGCCCTGACGAGTACGTCCCCGCCCCAACGTCCCCGCCCAAACGCTCGAGCACATCGAATACGTTCCCGTCTTGGCAAAGATTTTTTTAGTTCAATCGAATAAGTCCCCGCCCTCACGCAGTACGTCCCCGCCCCGACCGAGTACGTCCCCGCCCTTGTGTAGTACATCTTGACGAAGTACGTCCCCGCCCTGACAAAGTACGTCCCCGCCCCGACGAGTACGTCCCCGCCCACACCGAAGTACGTCCCCGCCTCTACGTCGGCGCGCTGATTGCAACGTGGCTGGCCATGTCAAACACTTCCGGTCAGGAGTAGGGAAAATTTTGATTAGGGGTAGAATTTCCTGCCCGAAGTGTCCGCTTAGGGTTGGACAAGTCCGTCCGTCCGTCCGTTTTGTCCGTTCGTCCGGTGACCCTGAAGCGTCCGATTTGACAACCCTGGAGCGCATGGGCTCAGGTATTCATAGAGTACAACCCAGTAGAGGTACCGGAACACTCCAACAAGGTATGGACATTCAAAAATTCGGAGCTAGTCACGTTAGACTAGAGCCTGGGTGACTGAAAATGAAAAAAATAGGGATCCTAAAAGAAGAGTCGTTCTACGCCGACACATCAAAACGAGGATACAGATAGAGACTGACTAACGTGGGGGTGAAGCCAACTAGGATCAAGATGCTCCTAAATATGGGCCTCACAACGCAACAGATCAAACAAACCCTACAACTACTTTGGCATAGCGTCAAGCCAAGAACACAAGCAACGTTCATATGGTAGGTCATTAACAAGGGCATTGTAACTGGCGAGTGAGCTAAGCTGGCGTATATCCACAATAACGATTGGCCGTTCTATGTGCAACCAAGCCAAAGAAACCACCAAACATTTGGTTCTACAGACACACCCAGGAGTTATGGAGCAGGGTTAATACTCTAGCAATTAGAGATAACAGACAAACGTTTCTAAACCTAGAACACGCTCTATCTGGAAAAACTAACATCAATTGTAACGGGGAGATAGAGAGATTTGTTTACATAGGACAACCATAGGATCTCCTTAGAAGCTTCCTTATTTGGTACATTTAGATGGACAGATGCAGCAAAGGTACATTAATTTAGATATCAACAAAGAAAGAATTCTAACCTCTATCTGGATTTTCAAGCTTCACGAAGGAAGGCGGTTTGGCGAAACTTCCACAAAGTCATCAAAGAGACTAAGGGTTCTAGATAACACTGAAAAGGCATTCCACGAGGATGGTCTCTATTATTTTGTACCAACGGGGATGGTCGGTAGAACTTCACTGTTTTTGAATTCCTTTGCGATTGATTCTGTTTCTTAAATTGAAGGGGGTCATTGCCCTCTGCCTCATGCCCGTCACTAGGGTTTCACAAGCAAGGTGTCATCACAAAGATTTGGTGGATACTAAACGATGCACATGATTCTAGGCTTTACAAATCGTAGACCCAACACCGCATTTTAAAAATCCTATTGAGACCAATTGTATATGTACCTTAAGATCATTACAAATCTTTATCTAAAATCCATTGTATACATTTTTTTTAAAAAGCAAAGGATTATCAACAATGTTTTTTTGTAGCCATGGGATGGAGTTTGTGTACATATTAGCTCTAGAATTACTACAATTATTTGAGTAGTAAGATGTTATCGACAATGTCTTTTGTAACCATGAAGATGGAGTTTGTGCACATATTAGCTCAAGAATTACTATGGTTATTAGAGTAGCAAGCTGTAAGCTATTATTTCGTCACTTAGAATTCATAATTTTTTTTTTGAGGATAGTTTTATATACAAAAAGACCAAAAAAGAGTGTAAAACCAAAATAGGTATGTCACATGCCATTATAGATATTTGATTTTAAATAGAATATTTTTCTAAATTAAAACTAATTTTTGCATGCAAATAAGGTAGAAATCCATAAATTATACAAATTATAGCTATTGAGTAGAAGTTACCTAACTTGCCACGTATGTGACAAAAATTGGCTAAAATTGGTCTCAGAGAATTTGGTAACAATCCTAGAACCTAATTCACAAATAGGTTTCAAGTTTCTAGTTGGATCAAACCACATTCAAAGGTACCATTGGGATTACTTTTGTAGGACAGGACTTGAGTCTTTTTCTAAACTTTTGAAGCTCTCAATTACTTTGATGTTGTGATTATTTTTAAAAATTTATGGATGAATAATATAGCAATGCATCCCTTTAAAGAGATGCAGAAAAAATTTCATAAAAAAAATCTTTCAAAAGATATAAATCATCAAATTTAAGGCTAAATTTAGTGTCTTTATTACAATATAGCATTTTAAATAGATTTTTTAATCCAAATTTTCTTAACTTTCAAAACATAAAACTATCAAAAAGAATTTTTAGTGATTAAATTTTGAATTAAAAATAGTATAATTTTTTAATCAATTTATTAATTTTTGACAAATTCTTGATTTAATCTCTTAAAAAAATGAAACATTCAATTCCAAAAATAGATTTCATGGGCCCCTCAATGTGAATAACATAAACATTGTTTGTTCTATCACAATCATCATTCAGGTTTGTTTTTATATTAAAAAAGATGTTCACATGTTTTTACTTCTAAATATTATAGAAAATGGAAAAAGATTCAAACTATAGCAAAAGAGTCCTTTTCTACTCTCTCTTATGAATATTTATACACATGATTTTTTTGAATTCAGTCACAATATTATTCATTAGAAATTAGACCCCTTTTCTACCATTGAAAAATCTGACAAGCTGACATCTAAACTTCAATTGAAACTTTAGTAAATAAGTTTAGATTTATCTATGAATAAAAAAAATATTAGTCTTAATATGATTTGAACTACTAGTAGAAAAGGACTAAAATGACTAAATTTAATAGATTAGCCTTAAAAAATAATAGCTTCAAAGCAGGGTTGTCAAACCGGACGCTTCAGGGTCACCGAACGTCCCGGACGAACGGACTTGTCCAACCCTAAGCGGACACTTCGGGTAGGAAATTCTGCCCCTAATCAAAATTTTCCCTACTCCTGACCGGAAGTGTTTGACGTGGCCAGCCACGTTGCAATCGGCACGCGCCTTTTTGACGTGGCCAGCCATGTTGCAGTCAGGGCGCCGACGTAGAGGCGGGGACGTACTTCGGTGTGGGCGGGGACGTACTTGGTTATGGGCGGGGACGTACTTTGTCAGGGCGGGGACGTACTTGGTTATGGGCGGGGACGTACTTTATCAGGGCGGGGACGTACTCGTCGGGGCGGGGACGTACTTTGTCAGGGCAGGGACGTACTCCGTCAGGGCGGGGACGTACTTATTTTTTGCAAGAAGATGTTTAGATTGCCCAAAAAACAAGACTGTCCATAACTCTCTGATTACTACTTCAAATAGAATGAGTGAAAGCTTCAAATGTAGACAAAAATTTGACATTTTATTACAAAAATTTGAAAAGTTTTATTTTGACTTCTTGTGATTTTTTTTTGTTGCACGCCAAGTTCAGTTTTAGGCTTTTTATGCAATAACTTCTGCTCCCAAGCACCAATTGCTATTAAAATTATATTTCCACAAAGCTAATCACAGTTTCTACCTTACAAGAAAGGTTCAAAAAGTTTCCAATGAAATATGAGCTCATAGGAACCTGCCCAAAATACGGCATGTCCCCCGAGGTGATAATGGGACTTTAGGAGTTAAATGCCCCCTTGGTTCCCTTAACACTTGAAAAGTAGAAAAAAATGAAATTTTATGTTTATAAGCCCTCTTAGTTTAGGATTCAATGATTCACTCTTTTAGTTAAAAAAAGATTGCAAGTAAATGCCTCGTTCATCACCCAAAACATTTTATTTACCAAAAAATTGGTAAGTCAATGTTTAAGTGTCTGCTGTCTTTGCTGTGGGAGTGTCTGTATTGTACTACCGTTACCTTTTTCATAAAAAAATCGGTAAATGAATGCTTAGGAGAAAAATTGGTTATACTAAAGTCTTCTATATCATTTCCGAAAAGACAATGCTTTATTGACCTTTTAATTACTCTACCTACTTTGATCAAAAAAGATATTTGAGTGAATGTTTTGGTGCCCCATTTGTTATCCTCTAAAGTAAAATCTTTTAATTACCAAACCATTATTAGTCACTATTTATGAATGATCTCTTTTTTCTCCAAAGGACCACACTATTTTATTTCTTGTTTTTAAAAAAAATAGAAAGTGATTGCTTTTATGGCCCCTTGGGCTTTGGTTACCTTAACTCCTACCTTTGATGGAAAAAAAAGTAAGTAGTCAATGCTTACATACGCCACTGCTTTTATATTTCAATTATCTACAATTCTATGAATTCATTAAATTATTCATTTCATGAGAAATTAATACATTTCACTTTCCTTTTATAAAGTCATGGCTATGGACAACATAATTCAAATGCATCACACAACATCAAGCTGCAAGCAATATGTATGCACGTTTTTTTGCGAAAAACACAAATATATTTGGATTTCGTCCATACATAATCCGATAACATGACTATGAAAATGAGACTTCCAGACTCTGTCAACTTGTGCTCCTGTCATACTGTTACCTCACAACTTACTACTCATTCTTTACACATACGTCATTTTAAGAACTGCGTACATGTCCTACGTGTGCTCATGGTTCGCCTACATCTTTGAAACGACTTGATCGGTGAACTGCTTGAGTAGAAGGGCCTGCTCGCTGAACATGGCGAATGAGCAAATCGTCGTCATCCGGGGCTTCGTCACAGTCCTCGTCATACTCATCATCTGCATCTGCATAATCTTCACTTCCAACATGTTCATCTCCGTCTGTTTGTTGACCTTCAAACTCTGAGTTCTCATTGCGGACCTCCGTGATTCTATTTCCACCGCTACGGTTCAACCGCAACATTTTGTGTCTTCTAGCATCTGGGTCCTCCGCATCATAATTTATAACTGGGCCTCCGGGAATCACAAATGCTGGGGTTGAGGATGTAGGCCCAGGAGTATAAGTCTGCAAAAATGACAATACTTCTTGCTCAGCTAACCTGGCTCCGATTCCACGATGTGGACGTTTGCGAGCTATTGTCACTGTGTCTCCGTGGTCTCTATCATTGTTTCTTCCTCCACGACCTCCATGACCACCACGACCACCACGACGACCAGAACCGCGAGTAGTATATTGACCCACTGCATGGACTACGGTGCTTTCAGAGGGTCTACCATCTGCTTCGATATTGGGAGCATTATCCACTACGACATTTCCATCTCCCACTGAGCCTAACCCTCCTTGAAAAGGTCTGGGATTGGAATTTCCAGATGTATTCGGAGAAGAATGTCGGCGAGGGGGCACAAACGTACGATGCTCTTGCACTATACTAGGAATTGCTACAGAAGAGGGTGGATGGATATGATCAACTCCTCGAGCGCCCCCTCCGTTCCGTACACGTTGAACATCAAATTGCCTCGGAATATTACCAGTTCGCTCAATTATGTCGATGGTCTCGCTTGTCCTTGTATTTTCGAGGCTCGCTCTCAAATGTCTGTGTACATCTGCGTTGACGTTGTTAGGTCCGCCCAGCCTGTTGTCGCTTACATGCATTGGAGCATCCTCAGTAGGCCCTTCATGGTCTAGAACTGTAGGGTTTGTGGCATTTCCTCCATTTCCTCCATTTCCTCCATTTTCATCATCTCTATTTCCACGATTGTTTTGAGGTGGAGGAATGTCATCATCATTGTCTTCATTGTCGTCATTGTCGTCATTTTGAACATCGTCATCTCCAACTATGGCTTCATCCTCTTCTACAGGAAAAGCAAAAGGATCTACTTCATTACCAATTTCATCTTCTTGTTCTTCCCGATGTATAGGAGATGGACTATGATGAATATTGGGAGCCCAAGGTCCCCAAGCTTTATGACGAATGTTGTCTTCCATATCGTCTTCTTCCCCGTAATAGTTTCTTGCTTCTTCGCGGTGGTCCATGTCTCGCCTCCAATCATGTGGGTTTGCTTGGGGTGCAGGTGGTGGCCGATTCGCTTCCATGTCGTCCTCTTCTTCTTCTGCCGCTAGCATAGCATGAAATTCTCTATGGCAGTTAGGTTCATAGACTGGAACAGGTCCAAGTGCATCCGGATCCGAATCCTCTGATACGTTGTTCAAATCATACCAACGAACTGGATCTGCTCCAGGTTTTTGACGAAGGACGCAACTGTTGGTATAAATGTACACCAAAGTCTCAGCCTTCTCCACTGCTAGACGATTTCTGCTCCTGTTGTGGACGAAAGAGTACATACTGAAATTTCGTTCACAAGACGATGCTGAACATGTAAGGGCTAAAACGCGCTTCGCAATTTTGGACAAGAAGCGATCTCCAATTGCTTCCCACCATCGATGTGGAAGCAACTTTGCTTCCCGAATGTCCAGTGATGCGTCAGGACTATAGGGTCCTTCACCTTCTACGTATTACACGTACTCTTGTATGACGTCATTAAAACGCACACCCACCGCATCCTTCAGTTTTTGAACAACCCGATGTAGTGCACGAAGGGCCGTTCCATCTTCCCTTAGAGCTGCGTTGTCCTTGATATAAGGATTCAGCAATGCCCCGGCATAGTGCACGTCGGTAAAAAACATGTTCCACCTCTCCTCAAATGTCTCTTCTATGACCTTAGCTAGGTGATCCGGAAGGAAGAAAGGACCCTCTCTGAGTTGAAAGACATGTCGCCGCAACCTGTGCATTGTGATCCATGCCTTGCCCATAGCTGGTTCCCGTCCATCAAACACACGCAAGGCCTTCAAAACGTCTTCCACAATGAACACGTAATTTTTACACCTCTGCCAAAATGCTAAATCATCAATGGTATTCAGTACGTACATTGCGTCCCTCCGGTTCTGCGGTCCGTTTTGCCTATTCCAAAGTGCTGCAACATAATTTTGGACTCGCGGTTGTCCTCCCAACTGCTCCAAGACAGGTTTTAGTGTCACCAGTTGTTGCAACATGAGAAAGTGCAAAGCAAAACGAGTTTCAACCGGTACCACAAGCTGCAAATTTGGACTCAACTCCCGGAAAGTTGACATTGTTGCATGGTGATTTCTGATATAATTGCACACTGTCTTCGCCCTTGCAATTAAATCTTTGAAATCCAGCAACTTGGTCCAATCTTCAAGCAACAAATCCAGTGCATGTGCCGCGCACCCTTGCTTAAAGATGTGCGGGTATGTGCAAACTACGTCATCCATTGCACCGAGCATGCTACTCGCATTGTCTGTACAAATTTGAGTTACATTATTAGGATCCACTTTCTCGATGAAGGTTTTCAATTGGTCTGCTATATAGACCATCGTCTTGTTCTCCCCTGTAGTGTCGATGGACCCCATAAACACATCACCTGCGGGACATGACATCATGACATTCATGAGAGGCCGTCGATTCACATCGTCCCAACCATCCGTACAAATCATTACCCCATAATTTTTTACTGCAAAACTTGTTCTAGCAGATATCTCATTCTCAATCTGCAGCTTCTTCAGTTCGATCAAGTTTGTTCTCAATTAGTGGTACGAAGGTGGAGAATATTCAAATCGTGCCAAAGAAGTTGCCTTCACTGCCTCAATGAAAGCGGGATTTCTTGTAATGTTGAAGGGTACATTTGCCTCATAAAAAAAGCTTGCCCACTTTTCATCCAACTCTTTCCTCTTTGCAATGTTGAAGGCATCTACCATTTGTTGTTGACGTAATGATCTTGATCTTGTGAAATTTGATGCTGCTTCACTGTTTGATCTTGGTAGTCGGTCTTCATTTTCATTTGGAACCTCCAAAAGCCTTCTTACCCCTCCTTGTCCTTCATTCCGAGCAGGTTCGTTTATATTTTCCATGGCAACATTTGGAGCTGCTACGGATGGATCGCTCGGAATTGATTCACCGTCGTGCGGGTCCTCCAAATTTGTGCGTTGTGGAACAAATCCAGCGCAGTTGGCAAATTTATGTCTCACCGCTCGAGGTATTTTGGAACACACTGCTCGCTCACTTCTTGCTTTATAACCGTAGTGTGCAAAAGCACGCTCACGTTTGTAAGCCGTTGTCCCGCCACAAAACACACATGTGACTTTAGATCCATCAGCTGAGAAATCATACCACGGTTCCCATTCTCTTGTGGTTTTTCGATTTGTCGCCATCACAACCTACAAGTTCAAACTCTTCACTTGTGCTTGTATTGTCTTCTACAACTTTGTACCTGTGAAAGTAATTAGCGTCGGTTCCCTGCTTGAACTGATTTTTACATCACCTTAGCCGAGAACCAAGGCCGCTTTCCACCCAATAAACTCTATCAAGGAGCTCTGAGAGGTCCGAGAATGATGAGGT
This sequence comes from Antitrichia curtipendula, assembly GCA_951230915.1. Taxonomy (NCBI): domain Eukaryota; kingdom Viridiplantae; phylum Streptophyta; class Bryopsida; order Hypnales; family Leucodontaceae; genus Antitrichia; species Antitrichia curtipendula. The sequence continues at coordinate 53,330,837 of OX579633.1, read as the reverse complement.
CCAGGGGAAAACGTGCCTTTAGTTCTGCCTACTCGTCCTTATATACTCCCTCGTGGTGGCTGGCAGGACTCCACGTAAGGGCGCGGACGTACTACACAAGGGCGGGGACGTACTCGATTAGGGCGGGGACGTACTCGATCAGGGCGGGGACGTACTGCGTGAAGGCGGGGACTTATTCGATTGAAGTAAAAAAATGTTCGCCAAGACGGGGACGTATTCGATGTGCTCGAGCGTTTGGGCGAGGACGTCGGGGCGGGGACGTACTCGTCAAGGCGGGGACGTCGAGGCGGGGACGTACTGAGTCAGGGCGGGGACGTACTTCATGGGCGAGGACGCTAGGGCGGGGACTCATGGATGCAGAGATCAAACTCCCGACTCCCGCACTCCCGCACCAGAAGGCGTTCGGGCGGGGGCGCTGGGCGAAGACATCAGGGCAGGGACATATTAAGTCAGGGCGGGGACATATTAAGTCAGGGCGGGGACGTACTATATAAGGCGGGGACGTACTCTGTAAGGGCGGGGACGTTGGGGCGGGGACTCATGGATGCAAAGAGCGAAACTCCCGACTCCCGCACTCCCGACTCCCGCACTCCCGACTCCACACGAGAAGGCGTTCGGGCGGGGGCAATGGGCGGGGACGTACTTCGTCAGGGCAAGGACATACTCCCGTCGATTTTGGGCGGGGACGTACTCGCGGAGACGCTAGGCGGAGGAGAGATTCAAATCAGTTTTGGGTTTCCCTCCTCAAAACCTTGGAGGGAAGACATTTCAAATACTTGTACTTGCACTCTATAGCTGCCCCTCATTTTTGCAGATTTCCCAAGATATGAAGTATTCAACCATTGATTACTCATTCACTACATCATTCTAAATATCAAAGATAGTCGCTACAAAAAATGCGGTTTTAGTATTTAAGAAACTGTGTATAACAGATAAATTAAAGAAACGTTGAATTCGTCAAAAACGGGAAATATCAAATAAATTACACATGAATTGGAAAAAAAATGCCAATGAGAATTGCAACAACATAAAAGATTGGATAAAAATGTGTAGAATCCATAGAGAGACATTACAGCCGGTTTTTTAAAAGGAAGGCTATACATTTAAAGAGTGGCACAAAAATGGAAGGAAGAAATGAACGAATAAAAAAATTGTAGAATAAATGGGTGTAAGAAATGAACGGTCTATCAAAATGAAGGTACATGAAGAAGTTAGAGAAACAAAAAAAATAACTACAAGATGCGTCACATGGAGGAAGACATATAAGTCACAAAATCAAATGAAAGAAATTTCGGGATAAAAATGTGAGGTGGGATAGATGGGTTAGAGAATCAAATGAATAAAGTAATAGAATAATCATGTAAGGGAGATAAATAATTCAGAGAACCAAATCAAAAAAATACTGAAATAATCATATGAGGGTAGATAAATAAGTTAGGCAAACAAATGGGCAAAAAATTGGATTAACCATATGCGGGGACATAAACAAAAGAGAGACTTGAATAAATAAAAAATTGGATTGATCATATGCAGGGACATAAACAAAAGAGAGACTCAAATAAATAAAAAATTGGATTAACCATATGAGGGGACATAAACAAAAGAGAGACTTGAATAAATAAAAAATTGGATTGATCATATGCGGGGACATAAACAAAAGAGAGACTTGAATAAATAAAAAATTGGATTCACCATATGGGGGGACATAAACAACAGAGAGACTTGAATAAATAAAAAATTGGATTGATCATATGCGGGGACATAAACAAAAGAGAGACTTGAATAAATAAAAAATTGGATTCACCATATGGGGGGACATAAACAAAAGTGAGACTTGAATAAATAAAAAAATTGGATTGATCATATGCAGGGACATAAACAAAAGAGAGACTTGAATAAAAAAAAAATTGGATTAACCATACGGGGGGACATAAACAAAAGAGAGACTTGAATAAGTAAAAACTTGGATTCACCATATGGGGGGACATAAACAAAAGAGAGACTTGAATAAATAAAAACTTGGATTCACCATATGGGGGGACATAAACAAAAGAGAGACTTGAATAAATAAAAAATTGGATTCACCATATGGGGGGACATAAACAAAAGAGAGACTTGAATAAATAAAAACTTGGATTCACCATATGGGGGGACATAAACAAAAGAGAGACTTGAATAAATAAAAAATTGGATTCACCATATGGGGGGACATAAACAAAAGAGAGACTTGAATAAATAAAAAATTGGATTCACCATATGGGGGGACATAAACAAAAGAGAGACTTGAATAAATAAAAAAATTGGATTAACCATACGGGGGGACATAAACAAAAGAGAGACTTGAATAAATAAAAAATTGGACTAATTTTACGACGGGATATAAGTTATAGAAACAAATGAAAAAAATAACGGTGTTACCAACTTACCATATGTGTAGAGATAAAAATGTTTGGGTATCAAATGAAATTTTGTTGGACTCGTCGTACAAGGGTTGAAATTTAATGAAATGTGAGCATTTCTTATTGTGTTGTGAAACGGTTTAGGATTTAGGGTAAGGGTTTCGGGTTTGACAATTTTTTTCATTTGTCCTTTTAACTATTAGTAATGTTAATTTATTTTTCTCTTGGCTAATGGGAGCTTCATGGGTCTTTGACAACTCATATGAAATAATAGGTGAGTGACATTAAATGCAAGGTACAAGGTAAATCCTCCAAAATCTCATTTGTAGATTCTAATTTTCTCCAACTACCGCCGGCGACGAGTACGTCCCCGCCTAAGACAAGTACGTCCCCGCCTAGGACAAGTACGTCCCCGCCCTGACATCGAGTACGTCCCCGCCCTAACAGCACTAATAGTTCGGACCAGCAGTATATATACGCGTCCCCGCCCTTTTAGCAACTGCCTCACAAACTCCCATGTGCTCCACCTCTAAGCTGGTTGCCTAGGCGTCCTTGTGAGGTCCTTTTTGTATTACGCACTTTAGTTCAACCCAAACCGACGTGTGATGGACCCTGCAGTGAAGATGACGAAGGACGAACGAGACAAAACAAGAAAAAGGACTGGACAGAAGCATTGGAAACGGATCCACGTTTTAAACAGTCCGTTGAAGTTGGCATTCAAAGGATGGGAAGATGAACCTGATCCATGGAGTATGGACACTTGTGCCAATTACATTGAATGGTGTCACATTGGCAAGTCTTTTTCCATAGCCCAGCACAACTATCACCGTCGCTTCCACAAGGCCAATTTGAGGTTTTGTACCAACGACGCATTCAAGAATCGTTGCATTGAAGTCTATCAAGTGTTATACGATAGACCAACGGTGGAACGCAATGAAATTAGCCTTTTCATTGCAAGAGGGGTACATGCAGAGGTCAAGCTAGGAAAGAGGGTGGATTGGTCAACCATCAAGGAGACAGGTTTCAAAATAAAAGTTCCTCATCCCACCAATGGATTGATTCCAATGGGTGTGCGAAGGTACCCTAACGGCGGATTGGGGTACGTGAGGCCAGTGACTGAGTTGCCCCCAGACACATATGTAACCAGTGACTCTTCTACTGATGATGACTCCGACGGGACACGCATTCCATCGCGTGCTCTAGGTAATAGAGTGGAACATCGGGCGAAAAGAAGAAGGGAGCAGGAAATGAGCACAGAAGAAGTTGTCTCTGAAACAGTTTTAAATGACCGACTGCAAGATCCAATGGAAGTAGAAGATCTTCTGCCACCAAATGAAGCTGTCAAAAGTGAAGATGATACAATCCCAGCCTTGAAGAGTGACCTCATTGAAAAAAATAAGGAAATTCAAAACTTGTTTGAAGACACTCACAAGTTGAAGGTCGAGGTCCAACAGAAGAACGACGTCATTGACCGACAGTCCCAAGAAATTGACCGCCTTACAAGAGCTCTACAAGTTGGTAATGTATTCAACGAAGGCCACGTTGGTGAAGGTCCACACGAAGCTGGTCACCCGTCTCATTTTACTGCACGTGCCGAAGAGCTAGAAGTGCTTTGTGGAAAAAATGTTGAGCTCCAGAAACATTTGGATGCATTGGTGTCACAATATTATGAGTGGAAGTTGGCGTGTGTATTTACTGTGGACAAGAATCGACAAATGGGAGCAGAATTGAAGAAAATTGCCAATCATTATGCAGTGCACAATCAAGAACGTGTTTTTGGCTTAACATCATGGGAACTGATGGATCATTTATTCTCGGACAAAATGGAGACCAAAGTTGGAGTTGGCAATCAGACCATCATTGATTGGCCTCGAAATGGGTGGGATTTTGAGCTTGAAAGGTCTGCCCACGTGAATAAACCGAGTACATTGTTGTGGCCCAAACCACCGAGCTTTGTGTTCGATGGTACACAATGTCCAATGTGGTTGAATGCCTTTGGCCCCGAAGGTGGATTCCAATTGGGTACATGTGAGCATTTGTATCATCCAATTTGTTTGATTGCATTAATGGTCAATCGAAGGCGTTGCGTACTTTGCAAGGCTCCTTTCCATGAGCGTTTGTACAAGCTATTTGGCTTGTACGAGCATATGCCGCCAAGCTGGGAATTTGATGTAATGAATGCTCCAGATCATCCACAGAAATGGGGAGAAGACCTCATTTGGAATTGGCGTTATAAGTATCACTCTTTGGAGGTCTCTAGGCTTTCCAACAATTGGGGATGGGAATCAAACCCAACCGAAGTTGTTCGTGTGTGCCACAATTTGATTAAAGGTACGGACGCTATTAGTGAAGGAAGAAGAAATTTCTTCTATCAATGCTTCAATGGCTCTTGGGATGAAAATGAGCATCAATTTCGATTTGGACCACATCCAAAGGGTTGGATTTGGGGCAACGACGGACAACGTATCACCGATGACGACGGAGTTCAACTTGTGGATCCTGGTGAATATGTACCTCCTACCGCACGAGAAAGAGTGATGGTGTCTGAATCTGAATGGAGAGAGCAATTCAAAAATGATGCTGTAGACTTCTTACTAGAAGAACACAGTCCGGGAACTCGCATAGCTCTTCAAGAACTTCAACAATCTCAAATTATGAGGGGCCTACTGGAGGAAGATGGACCAGCAAGACGAACACGCGGTGCAGTGCGGCGACTTCGTTTGGACTCTAATGAAGACGATATCCTAGTGTCCGGGACGCATGACATCGAGGCCGGTACAAGTGGTACCGCAAATAGCCCAGTTCATTTCGACTAAGTGCACTTTTGCGTACTTCAAGCATTTGAAAAAATATAAATATATAGCTATGTAAAGGTTGCTAGTTTTTATCTTTTTAGCTACTATTATATGTGTGGAAGTTTGTTTGATTACATTGTTGACTTTGTCCAATTTTCCAATACCATATTGTGCGACACATATGAAATAAAAATGCTCTTTTTATGACCTACGTATTACTTTCATTTTAAAAGTTTAGGGTGCATACAACTGGAAATGATTTATTGCGAATGCACCTTTAGAATGTTTTTGGTTTCTTGAATCCCTGAGTCCCAGCCCAACGTCCCCATCCAAGTGTCCAAAGTCGAGTCATGACACCTTTGAAGGAATTTGGGGGTTTGAGAGTTATTAATTCAAAAAGTCCCATTGTTCCTAAGGGAGACAAAATGCAATATGGGGTAGGCTACAAAGCTCCAAATTGTTCAAATTTTATCACAATATTCAGAAACTTTTTGTGAAACTAGAGAAACACATAAGCTTTATAGAAATATAATTTTTATTTCAATCGGTGCCCTGGAGCACAAGTTTTGGCACAATAATATCGAAACAGAGGTCGGCGAGCAACCCCGCAAAATAACAAAAAGTCGAAATTAAGAGTTTTGAAGTTTTTTCCTAAAATATTTTATTTCTGTGTATGTGTGCCACTTTCATTCATTATATTTGGAATGGAGACAAGAAAGTTACGGACAATCTTGTTTTTTGTTCAATCTAAGCGTCTTCTTCAAAAATTAACTTAAAAGATTTGTTTTTTAATGCAATTTTTACAGTTTCTCATAAATAATTTTTGGATAGGGTTGACCTTGTTTTTTAAAACAAACTCACCGTCAGGATTGTTGTGTTTCAACTCCACCTTTGAGGTATTGACAATTTTGTTTTTTGTAAAATCTTGGACTACTTGTACTTATGACTTTTTTGAAGGATGAAAATGTAGTGGTTTTTTCTTGAAATTATTTCTTTAGCCTTCCAATTCAATTTTACAATATAAAAAATTTTAAATTCAATGTTAATAATGGGCAAAATTGTACTAATTTCAGTCAAAGTCACCTGAAACTGCAAGACAGTGTTCATTTTGTCTAGTATGTATTTCTAGTTACCAATTGTTTTAAGAATGAAAATTAAGTTTTCTATTTGTTATTTTTTTTTCTTGGACTTTGAACTCAAATCTCCACTATGAAGATTTAAAGCTCGGAGCTCTGTAGTGCAAAAATTTTAAATTGAAAACGTTCAAAGTCAAAAAATCCAGTCGCTCAATGTGTTCAAAAGCTTGCTTTTTCTACTTTAAACGCAAATATCTTGCAATTTGTTCAATCAAAATTTCTGTTTTTTTCCCACACTAGTTTATACTAGTCAGGTGTAATATTCTACGGTTAGATGTGAAAATAAATGAATTTCAATATTTTCTTAGTCTTTGCTATAGAAATGGCAGTTTTGAGTGTCTTTTGGCCAGAAAAGGCCTTGGCCCTTTAGGGGTTACACTTTAACTCACAAAAAACGGGAGCCATTCAATTCATAAGGAATGTGCATACAATACAAATATACACCCAAAAAATTAAAATGACACTGTATACATATGAAATGTCTAAAAGTTTGCAAAAGAGCAGAATGAATTTCTTATGAATGCAAAAGTTTGACAGTTAGATCAAGAAATAGAATGAAAAAAAGTAAAAATTATATTGAAAGACACATTTCAATATACACATTGTTGGATTAGAATTCACGCACTAATTAATATTTATATGAATTATGTAATTTAATTGTTTTTCTAAACAATTTCTTTTTATTGCATTAACACCTAATGGACCAGGGTTATTTTTTAAAAAGACATTGTGCAAAAAGCCAATTTTGGAGTATGTTATTCAAAATTCAAAAATTCAAAAAGAATTGTTTCATAAAAAATTCAACCAAACATCCCTGAAGTTCAGTACTTTACAAAAGTATGGTCAAGATTTGAAATGTTTAAGTAAAAATAAGTATGAACCCTAAACCAACACAATAAATGTATATGAAATGAAGCAATCCAATATTGCAAGTGACACGTCTTTAGCCAAAAATAATTTTTGTATTTTAGATGGGTAATATCGTAGAATATGAATATATTGATAAAAATTGTCTCATTACATGAGCACAGCTGTACAGAACTAAAAAAGAACATGAAAATTTAAAAACCTCGAGATAGCTATGTAATTGGATATTGCTAAGTCAATAAAGCGGCTCCGTAATTTACAATTGCTATGTAAACACTCATTCGTAATTCCTTGACGTAGCAAGCTGTAAAGCATGTTCCAATCGTGCAATTTCTTGTGAGAGCTTGCTGATCTGTTCGTTCTTTTCTTCCAACGCCGCTCTCGACGTGAGCCTGTACTCCTGTAGAAGTTGAATTTCTTCGTGCTTTTCAGCAAGTTCATTCCTCAAGGCCGAGACTGTATCATATACATTTCTTCCTTCTTCAATGGCTGGTGCGTAAACTTCTTCGTGCACTTCATTTTGGAATTCATATTGAGGTGGAGGATCTCGAGCAAATTGTAGGGCCCTCCTCCGTCTACCACGTTGTTCCCCTTTGGCCGTCAAAGGTTTGCTTGGAGTACATGTTCCATCTGAATCGTCATCCGTCGTAGAATCCTTTGTGTCAGCATGAGCTGTAGGGGGATTTACGATTGTCTTCAAGTGCCCCAATCCACCTTCGGGAAACGTTAGAACACCCATTGGAATCAGTCCATTGCTTGGATGAGGAACTTTAATTTTTGTTCCTCTCTCCTTAATGGTTGACCAATCCACCCTCTTCCCTAGCGCGACCTCTGCGTGTACCCCTCTTGCAATGAAAAATTGAACTTCATTGCGCTCCACCCTCGCTCTATTGTAAAGAACTTGGTAGACTTCGATGCACCGAGTTTTGAATGCATCATTCAAGCAATATCGCAAGTTTGCTTTGTGGAAGTATCGGTGGTAGTGGTGTCGTTCTTCAGGAAAGGCCTTGTCGATGTGACACCACTGAATGTATTCCGCACACGTTTCCATGCTCCACGGGTCCGGTACTTCCTCCCACCCCTTGAAAGCAATTTTTAGCGGATTTCGTAAAACATGCATCCGCTTCTTCTGTATTTGTCCACTTTTCTTCTTTGTTTTGTCTTCTTCTATATCCGTCATCTGTGGTGATGTGTCCATCACACGATGTTTGTGGAAAAAATGGCGTGAAATCTGATGAAGGCCCACAGAAACGCCGAGGCAACCAGCTCAGAGGTGGTGCACGAGGGAGTTCAAAGGGCAGAAAATGAGGAGGCGGGCACGTCCTTATATACCGGGGCGCTCACACAGGGCGGGGACGTACTCGCAGCAGGGGCGGGGACGTACTCGCGGAAGGGCGGGGACGGGTGACCAAGGCGGGGACGTACTCGCCACCAAGGCGGGGACGTACTCGCCACCAAGGCGGGGACGTACTCGTCTGGGGCGGGGACGTACTTGTCGGGGCGGGGACGTACTCGCGAAAGGGCGGGGACGCTTCGTCCAGGGTGGGGATGTACTCGCGGAAGGGCGGGGACGCTTCGTCCAGGGCGGGGACGTACTCGCAGCAGGGCGGGGACGTACTCGCAAGATGGGCGGGGACGCTTGTGGGAAAACCCTATATATTCTCTTGTGCTCATTTGGACGTTGCCAGGCGTTCACCTTTAGCCTCACGTGTTAGTTTGCGATTTGCGGCCTATAAAGTGAGTCGGAGGGTGCACAGTTCTGGCCCTTTATTTGTACGGGAGATTTTCGAATTTTTTTTGAATACTATGGCTGCATCAGGAAGTGGTTCGACGGGGAAACGCCCAATGCCCTGGGACTTGGATATGCCCTGGGACTTGGATATGCCCATCGAAGAAATAGTTGTTGCCGAGCAGAGCACTCAACCGTCATCTTCTTCAAATCCAACATCATCAAGTCATAAGAAAGTAAAATAGCCGCGACCCGATTGCCCTCCAATAGAGTACACACAAAAGGCACGGTCAATAGGTGTGGATTTTTATCGACGACGGAGTTTAGCAATGTTGGAGAGGGAGTATGTCAGCAAGAACGAAAATGGTTACCACAAACTCTTGGACAAGCTGCGTTACGAGATTGAAGTCACTATGGAATCATCTGAAGACTTCAACAATTACCAAGATTATTGGTTAGCTTCGAAGTGGCTCGATAAAACTGTGAAGGCTTTGGCAACAAATATCGTGACGCAATGGCGTTACGATGCTAATAAAAAGGAGAATAGAACTGACTGGGATGTTGCAGACCAAGAACTTTTTGCAAAACTATCGATGATAGAGACATTTTGCCAAGGATTTTCAAAATCACGGGCACGAGGAAAATTACCATGGAAGGAATCGATGGAGAATGCTGTATTGACGCACTGCGTTAGTGGAACATTTCAGTGGCTTGACAGCTCAGTAAAAGTTGTACAGATGCCGGGATTTACAGCGGAAGGAGGGTATGGAACTATGATGAAGGTGCACATCACAAGACTGAATAACATGCCAATGTGGATGGATTTTGCCAAGAAACGTCTCAAAGAAGAGAATCAGAAGAAGAAACGTTTAGAAATCATAAATGAGGCTGGAGGATGTCCCGTGAAGCATTCGGGCATCATCAGACTTTCGTATTTGAATCCCAAAACAATGGCCGGTTATTCGTTGTGGTGGAATGGTGGATCTTTGGCAAGTTTTTGGAAGAATATGGACAACAAGATTTCTGAGACGCTGGAAATCGAAGACATTGTTAAGCAACATGACTCAGAGCTGAGCACAGTCCAACTGGAATGGGTTGCAATGTATAGGAAGAATCGCGTTGCGCTGGCGTTGTCCTTGCTTGTGACAGTCTGGAAATGTCACAATGAGAACTACATGGACAACGATTTATCTCCATCCAATGTGTTGCTACATTTCGACCTTTGGAAGAAGAATACAGTATACATTGGTATATGTAATTGGGGAATATCAAGCCGAGTTATTGAGAAGGAGCCATCAAAATATGGCTATGACAGCATGGAAAAGCTAGCGAAAGTGAAGCAGGTTAAAAAATTTGTTGCTCCGAAATTGTTCTATGTATACGGAAGTGCAGCTTCAGAGAACTCGCTGGAAGTGATGCAACGAAGGCATCTGTATAGTGTAGCAGCTGATACATATTCCGTAGGATGGATAGCACAAAAGATTTGGAATGAGGAGTGGGATTCAAAGTACTTCGTTAAAGAGAAATACACGAATTACGCATTACTTAAAATGCATCTTCAAAACTTGCAGAAGGAAGATGTGAATGATCGGGCAACTATAGGAGATGTTCTGGAGACATTGAGAAAACCCCCGTACGGTTGGCTAATGCCAGAATGTTATTATCGGAAATAGGAGTTTAGAGGTTGTATATATTCTAGAAGAGGTGGTAGAAGAAGAAGAGGTTATGAAGGACGTAGTGTGAGTTCTTTGAACATGCTTTATGTACTCGGAATTATCCGAGAATTATATTATTTTAAAAAAGTAAAAATTTTGTGACACTTGCGTTTACATGAATTACTTAATGTTTTGGACTATGTTTTTACTATAAACATTCCAAAATTGCCATTTTTAGTGCAAGGACCAAAATGTAAAAAAATAAAAAGATTGAACACATATAACTGTAGGATTTTGCAGTATGCTAATTTAAAAAGATGTGAAAAGAATTCCCGTAATTTTTGCTCGGTAGATTGGAAGATATGGACAGTTTGAAAGTTGAAACAAATAGGATTACTTTATTTCATTGGAGGGTATAATGTTGGCTAAAACTAAAACAATACTTATTCCTGCAAAGAATTAAACAAGTGGGGGCTTCCTTTAAAAAAGTGTGAGCTTTGTTTTAGAAAATTTTCTGCTCTGTACATGTATGACATCTAAAACCGCAAATCCTATTTTCAACTAGAGTCGACTACACTTCCACATTTGTAATTTTAAAATAATATGTACTGTAATAATACCAAATCCACCCAATGTATACAACAAGAACTTCATAAAGTATCACCAAAAATTAGGAAGACTTTCATCCAAGTAGAAACAAGACCTAAACAAGAGTTTGAATTTGTACATCGTTTAAAAAATGGACGTTAGGACGCTCCAGGGTTAAGCCGTGATCCACTAGTTTACGTCTGCGCCCCTGAATACGTCCCCGCCCTGGCCCAATTACGTCCCCGCCCTGTTGGTACGTCCCCGCCCTGGAATACGTCCCCGCCCTGACGCCACGTTGGACGCCAGGTGTTGACGATTTTCGTTTCCATTGGGGGATTTTTCATCCGCTAAAAGTCAGCTGCCCGTTGACCATTTCGGACGGACACAACTTCAATCGGACGTCCCGGACGGACGGACGGACGGACGGTCTGTCCGTCCAGTTTGACAACCCTGCTTCAAAGAAGATACATTTCAGATTTCAATGCATTTGACCCCTTTTGTGGTACCTTTGAGTGTGATTCGACCCAGTTGATTTTCACTTTTTGTAGAAATCCCAACTGTTAGTCTACATATGAAGAAAACTCAAGATGAATCAAAGGAGGGCATCTACAACATAAGTGCCGTGGTTCTAGGTGGAAATCACACTAGGAGACCAATGATGAAGTTGGATCGTCAAGATTCCCTTTCGTATAAATTTTTTTTGTTCACCGGAAGTTAAAAGAGATATTGTCACTTGATTCTCCTTCTTCAAATGTGCAAAGCAAGAATATGAGCTTGCACATATTTTGTGTACTTCAATGAGAGATTCCACAAAAAAATTCAAAACTTTATGATACTTAGAAAATGCCTTTCTGGGCGATCAATCGCCTTAACCTCTAACGGGAAATTCTTAGAAATACCTTGGTTGCGGTAAAATCCACTAAAAATTAGGATAGGATTTTGTGTGTTAATAAAGCGCCTTGACAAGTTTTGTAACATTCTGATAGCATAAGGTACTTAAATTGGCAAGATCCCTTGATTACAACAAAAATTCAAATTTATGGCAAAATTAACCGTGATTTAAGAGCATACAAAATTGAAACAAGGCCAAAGAGGAGTCTTTTAATACTCCCACAAACCTTCCAGAGTACATGGGCCAATTATTTTTGTTAAAAAAAGATAAACTCAAAAAGTTAGAATTTTACCTCAAGGGCATTTGAAGTTGGAGCTGATTTTTTGTGAGTTTTCCGCAATGGAAAAGTATTATGGAATTTACTTTGACTAAAAATGGATTTCTAAAGCCTATGGCGCAATCCATTTTGGATTTGGAATTGTTCTCTATAAGTTAGAGCATTTTTAGCAATAGAAATAAAAATTAGATTCCCTTTTTTGGTAGTTAGTGGTAAAGTCCAAAAAGATCTAGTAGTAAATTTAAGGGAGAGACTCTTGGGGAGGAATATAAAAAGCCTCCTTTCTTCTCTCCTCTCATCTCTATTTTTTGTTCTTGTCATTTTGTTGGGTCCATATTTTGTGGATTGCTTGGCCAAGTTTGAGCCAAGCTTTTGCCAACATGTGATTTGGAGCCTTTTTGCTCCTTTTGGTATTGTTCTTGAGCTTTTCTGTAAAGGACATGGAGTTCCCTTCACAAACTGCTCTTTTTTGAAATACTAAACGTTCTTACTGTGGAATTATCATGTTTTGATACTAATCCTAGAGCTCCCTTCCACTACATCTGGCAAGGCCGTTTGTAAAAGCCTTTAGTTTGTGTGTGTGGTACTAACCAGTCCAACCAAATTTTTTGTGCGGGATTTTGCAACCACAATTGAAGAAGATCCTTCTAGAGCCTAGACAATGTATTTTCTGGTCCGTAGTGGTTGTATATGGTGTAATTTGGAGAATGTTGTTTTGAGCAACCTCTCAAAGTCTTGCAATAATCTAGTTTTAAAATGGTGTTTTAAAGTCTGGTACTAACTACTTTACGGCAAGCTTTTGTCTAGGATAGTTGTGTTTTGTCTATTTTTGGTATCTTGATATTTTAGCAATACGGCAAAGCTTTCGCCTTAGTACTAACTTGTTCCTATATTTTGTATAAATTTTTTGGTAGTTATTATCATGACAATGAGCTTTGAACTTGTGTACAATAGATAAGCTAGTTTTAAAGAATACATAAAATTTCAAGTAGTTTATATGTTTGAATAGATGTGAGAGTAAACAAAACTAGTATTCCAATTGTCCATCAAAAGGAAGAATTTACGTGATATTGAGGAAATAGAGTGATATTAAGGAAATAAAGTGATATTACAGAAGTGCAAAGTGATATTACATAGATGAAGATTGATATTATAGAAAATAGAGAACCAAAAAGAATTTTAAAGAATTTTTAAAAAAATGGCTTTTCTAGAACATCCCACTAGTCTAGGCATCTATCTAATTTTTTTCCCAAGTCAGAACATCTCGTCACAGGGACTCCTACAGTATCCTATCTATTTCATAAGGGACATTTTGTTGAACTTGTCTTAGTCCACATGTAGTCTCTTAATCCCATCATATCATAAATCATGATAGATCATAATATAGTGCAAAACTAAGTTTTGCCTTTTTTCTATTTTAAACAACCATATAACATTTATAAATATTAAGGTATTCAATAAAATATGCTGAGGTCCGTCATGTTAAAAAATAGACAAGAATAGAATAAAATATCCATATAACAACAATGTAGAAAATATCTGTGTCTTAGAATAAATGTCCACTAGAGAGTTTTTCCTAAAAATTCAAATTAAAAGTGAGAAACTTGAGGATCAATATATCCATCTTGAGTTCTTAGATTCTTCAAGAGGTTTGTGAGCTTCCCCTATGCCCATTCCAAAAATCCAACAAAAAGATGCATTAGTGAAGATACAATAGGTGACTTAAGCCCATCAACGTGTATTATAGCCATCACATGGAAAAACAAAAAAAAAACAAGCTTCACAATAATTTCAAATAGTCAAAAACCTGAGTAGTGTTAGTTTGGGTAGCAGCCATGACTAAAGCGGAGTAGATCAAGAAGCTCCAAAGTAGGTATTTATTTGCAATTAGTAAGGTCAACAAAAACTCAAGGTGTTGAGTGCAATATACAACACTAATAAAAAATGCTAAGTATAAGAAGTCAACAGTTTTGATTAAAAAAAAATGCTAAGTATTAAAAGTTGTTCAAGAGTGAGCAGAGAAAACTCTGAGTGAAACTAATCTGTAGTACTAATCAAAAAATATTCCAAGTGTAAAAGCTAGCACTAGCTCCATATCAACTAGTTTTAGGTAAGTTACTAACTATAATTGCAAGTAAATTGAGCCATGTTTTATAATGGGCCATATAGCTCATAGTTGTCATCACTTGACAATGTGGTGTCAATTAACATTAGATGGCATCAAGCCATCAACTACTTGATTTAATTGCCCTTGGGGCAAATCAATTGTCCATTCAGTCCAACGTTTGATTATGTGAAATCATAGTTAGTTAGATGTTAAGTGTTGGTTCTGACAAATTGACCATTAGTGAGTAACATCTCTTAGTTTATCTATCTAATTGACTTAAAGGCATGTGAACATTTCAACAGACCTTAGTTAAATGGATTGCCTTATAATTAATACTACTAATTAAATTCATTACAAGAAATGGTTGTGATGAAATTAGTTTGTATTACAAAACATGATGATTATAATTCATTTGTCCAAGTGTCATCCAACGTAATAGCCTACAGTTTAGCTATTAGGGTGCTTGGATCTTTTAATAAATACTAATTTAAAGAGCATCTTGGTCACAAATTTCTACACTGTGGAAAACCTCCTAAGAAGTCAAATTATATATATATATATATATATTTGAATATTATAAACTATTAGTACCTTCATAAAAAGTAGTTCTATAAAAAGGGTACTTTGCTATTGGTATTGTTATCATGGCAAACTAGCTTCCACTAAAATATGGATATATGAATCCAATATTTCTTACCACCTTGCTATAAGCTCGTTTCTAGAGTTCAAATATTAATCACTTGCTAGTGACTAGTACTTAAAATAGGGATCTAAAAAAATCACTTTTCTTGATACATCCTAAGCTAGTCAGGCACTTATTTGATGCTTTCCTGAAAAAAATTCATGTAGCTGGAGCACAGCTAGTTTCCACTATGTATCTCAATAGCTCTTGTGACAAGCTTTAATTTAATGTATCTCTATTTAGGTTCCGAATAATATCCAAACAGATTCAAATGTCTTTATGAGTATAATACGACAAGAATAAGCAAGACTTTACAAATACAAGTAGAATCAACATAGAGTAATTTCATGTATTAGAGTTTTGGCATAACCATTGAAAAATGGAGAACTTCTAAAACATAGAGCAACATCAAAGTAAGAAAATTTTGAAGATTATTGCAATTGTCTTGAGTCCAAAATTCCTCCAAAAGGATTGGAGCCTCACCTTAACCACCTGTACCCATTCCAAAAACCAGAATAAAAAATGCAAGGTTAGTGAGGATACAACAGGTGTCTTACGCCTACAAATGCATTTTATAGCTTTCACTTGGAAAAACATAAACAACAACAAGTTAGCAATAATCTCAATAAGTTAAAAAATCCTATGGCATAGTAGTTTGGAAAGAAGCCATGAAGTCTGTACAACAGTTAGGAGATGATTTACAAAAGCTAGTAAACAAGAAGCTCAAGAGTGCAATGCTCAAAGTTCCATAGCTTGTTTGGTCCAAAGCAACATCCAAATACTCAAGCCGAATTTGCTTCAAGCCAGTATACTCATGTCAATTTTAGATATTAGCTTGTAATGCAAGCTTGATTGAAATAATTGCTAGTAGGTATTAATGCATCAAAATTCAGTCTCAGAAGTGCCTAGTAGCCACCAAACTCTTGTTAGTGTGCCTAGTAGCTACCAAATGTCATGTATAAATTTTTAAGATTTGAGAAAATCAAAAGAGTTGAACTATATTGCTTAATTGCTTATCAAAGCAGCACATAACTTCCTTAAGCATATGTTAGAGTGGGATTAATTGTTCAATTATTAAACCAAGTTACTAATAAGCTTAGTAAGTGGCTAAATGTACTAAACAATCTTTCTAATACATCAAACCAATATTTTGTACATTAGTTTAACATAACCATCAGCCATACATCATAAATTACTCCCCAAATTAGCCAGTAATAATGGTGCTCATTGGAAAAACAATAGCTAGATATGAAAGCCTTAATTGCTTCCAAGCTATTTATATTCTCATCTGGTGCCTTTAATATCCTAAGAGAATTCCAATGGACTAGCGAGCTAATAACTACTAGTAGAGCCTATATCAAAAAAATAGGGAATTAAAAACGAAATAAAATGTAAAACGAAATAAAATGAAAGCTCAAGCATGTTTTATTTGAAGAAATAAAATGTGAACTTAAAGGCTTTTGTGGATATTTAATTAAATTACAGGGCTTTGTTCCTCCAAGTATCAGATTTGAAAAATTAGATTACTAAACTTTAGTCATGATCCTACTATTGTCAATTTCTAGTATATTTTCTTAAACACATGTCATGCAACTAGTGCTTAAAGATAAAGGCTAGAAAAAAAGAAAAAAAGAAATGGTTGAAAATTCAAAAGCTACTTAGTTAGAAGCATGGTTGTCCGGACGTCCGGACATTTGCAAACGCAAGGTCTCCAAATGTCTCTTGACAAGTGGACTTTACTACCCGCTAGGCCCATTCAGTGTCCGCCCAATCATTCTCCAAACTAGACATCGGACGCTGAGGTTCCACATCATCCATAGTGTTCCACATCATCCACTACGTCCGAACATTCGATTTTCGAACGCAATTTTTGGCCGGACATAGCAATTTGTCAATCTTGATTAGAAGATGGAGATTAATTCAACCTTAAAGGTCAAAAAGTCTATAGAAATAAACCAAGGAAAGATAACCTTAGAAAGTGGATAGAAAGTAGTGAATGAAATTTGAAGTATTGTCTAGCGGTCAAATTCCATCCATAGGTAGCTTTTTAGCTAGAAAATAGAAATATAAATATTTTCCATTGTTAAAAAAAATTAATTAAAATTTTAAAATAAAAATAAAAACAAAAATAAAAACCTTAACCTAAAAAAAATTTCAAACCAAAGAAGTAACAAGTAGAAGTAATAAAATTATTTAAAAAAACAAGTAGAAGCAAAAATAAGACAGCTATGAGAAATTGAAAGAAAATTGAATATTAAATAATGAAAATTGGAATCCCTTAGAAAATATTTCAAAGATTCTAGAACTACTTTCACCTTCAAAAATAAAATAATACCAAGAGGATGAGGCTAGGATGAAGATTTAATTTAGATTAAGCTAATTTTGGATGAAAATCAATTAGAGTTGACTACGTCTAATCCATAAACTAGATCTTAGAAAGAAAACTTAACCCCTAAACCTCCAAACTGCCTTTTTTGGCAACATAGCGATTTTGGGCAGCTCATTGCATATGGAATTTTTTTTTTTTTCTGATATTTTCACACAATATGGGGACGAGGTTTATCTGTAAGCCCCAACAATTTTCATAACTTTTGACTTCATTGTTCAAAAGTTATTGCATGATCTGTAATTTTCAATGCTCGACGGGTAGCCCAAAAAAAAATCTAAAAAATCTAAAAATAAACTTTTTTCAAAAATAAAAATTTGAAATTGGCTCTTTAGATTTATATATTCTTGGAAAGCTTTGAATCATTCCATTTTGATTTATAAGTTGAAAGTTATGAGGTGCTCTAGTTTGCGGGTAGTTATGGATTCACTACTCAAAAATAAACTTTGGAGTCCTTAATTTAACTCAATTTTTAATATTTTTTGAAAAAAACCCAACATATAATGTAAATTGTTTATTACTATATTACCACTGCTGGGATTAGAATTTTTCAATTTTATAATTAAATTCTTAACAATTTAATGTTTTGAATCATTCTCTACTTCTTTCTACTTGCTATACTTTTTCTATATGTTGTACAATTCCAAATGATCTAAAATTTATTAAGCATGTAGTCAACTTGCCTTGAAGAATGAATCCAAAGAAGCACAATCATTTTGGAGATTTTTTTATACAAATGTGACCTTGTGAAGTGCAGCTGCCCGTATTTTTATAGGGCTAAAAAAATGAGTTTTGTCACTTCAAACGTTAAAATCTTGCAATCTACACGGTGAAAAATTCTGAAATTTTTTCCACATATTTCCAAACTAGTTTACTACAAGATCTTATGGTTACTTTGTCCAAAAATGTTTTTTTATCTAAAATTTGGTGCTTATATAAGAAATGGCAGTTTTGGACTGTTTTTGGTGAAAACATAGTCTCCGACATTTAGGGGTTAATATAAAAGTTCACCTAAAAATCCAAACCGATAGGTAAGATAATAGAGATTGATGGACAAAGTTTGAGTGGCTAGTTAGTGAAAAATACTTCATTCATCTACAACTCTAAAAAAAGACTTATCTAAATTAAGTAAACTTTATTAATTTGGAAGGATCATATAAACCTCTACAATTCCATAGATGATATTTTTTTAGGGAAGTAGATAACTCTAATGAGATACCACTTTGATTTCTTTCTTGTAATTAGAACTGGCCATAGTTAGAATCTTGTTTCTACTTGCCATTTACTTTTGCCATTAAAAACTTTGACTAACAAAAAGATCCATTGCTTAGAAGGTAGAATTTGGACAAATACATAGACACCCATTAGGAAGTTACCATCAATTCGCAATGAATCCGGTTGTGTTTGTGTTATATCAAAGGTGGGAATAAAGCGCCTACACAAGGTATCATCGACGATGCTTTTTTGTAACTTTGGGGATGGAATTTGGTACTTTACTATGCCTTCCATCTTTCTTAGATTCTTCGTGTTCCTTTTAATTTGAAGGAGGGTATTATAAGAGTTTACTTACCAATCCCTAGTAAATAGACCACAACCAAGCTCTTAAGTTTATGAGTGATTTTGTCTTGATAAATGCCTAACATCAGTTCATTCTGCCTTCTAAGCAATGAATCTTTTCTAATTCTTATATATACACAAACTTGTAAGAATCCTAGGAAAACTAAACCAAGCTGCAACAATTCCCCTAACCGGTTCAAATGAATTAAGCCATTGTGGGTTTTTAGTGAAAGTGATTATAGTCTAAATTTAGCATCATAAAATAATAGATAATTTTATGTCAATTCCAAAAATATAAAATACAACTTCATATGACCTTTCCATTCAAAATCATGGATGGATGAAGTTTTAGCCTTTAAGAGTCTATCTAAACTTCATCTACTAATTTGAGCTTGTTCTTTATTTTTTTTAAATTTAAATTTTTTCTCTGGATATAATTAGATGATTTTTACCTACTTCCCAAATTTAAACTTGGATGGATGGTTTTTACTCTACTTCATTTGATTTCCATCCTAAACTTCATCCAATTCTATTTTCTTCGTTTTTTTATCTTCTTTTAAGTGTACGGTACTTGTGGAATCTTCTTGATTAATTCTACGTGTTTATGATCTTAAATTCTTTGTTTAAATTATCTTCTAAGCTCTTGATTAAGGTTTCTTTAATTCAAGCTCTTGAACCATTCTCTGTCAGTTTATTATTTTTAAAGTTTTGATATTTTTTTTTTGCAGAGCTAATTTTAACTTTTTAGATTGCTAAGACACTTGTTGATTGGACCTTCCTACTAGAACTTGTTGATGGATGAAGTTTAACCGCTAATCAGTTCTTCAAACTTCATCTTCTAATCTATAATTCCAAATTAACTTCTTGTTTCACACGTAGATCTCAAATATTTATGACTTTCTAATCCTACAAGTTTGTTCCAAGGTTTTGGGTTGAGCTAAACTTCATTTGTTTTAAGTCTTAACCTTCATCCACTCCTATTTTCCATGATTTAAGTCTATTTTCTAGATGTGATACATTTTTGAAGACCTCTAAACCTATTTTACAAGTTTATAAATTCAAACCTTGATACTAGTCTAATCTAGGCACTCTAACTTAGATTTGTAATTTGGCTACTTGGTATAAATATGATTTTTAGGATATCAAAAAGAACTAGGAGAAGTTAGAATCTTATATTGGATTGGCAACAGTAAGTAAATGGTTCAACATGCCAACAAATTCGCGTCGTTGAGCTAGTTTGATAATTTTTCCACGGCTTTAAGTAGATCTAGCAATACAAATTCGAGAACTCTAAATAGTATTTTATAATTTTCTTTTTTTTCTTTTTTTTTTCTTTTTACCACTATTCTATTTTTATTATTGTAATCCTATGGTTGACTTCTATATTTCAAATTCCTAGATAATAATTGACCTTTAGAATTCTCTTATCTTCTATTCTATTCAATTACTCTTCTATCCAAATGATTAATGGCTTGAAACGTTTCTCTAAGATTTTCTTCTAAATCTTATCAACTTTTAATTTCTCTTCAACCACCAAATGCACTTTTACTCTTCTTCATTTGCATTTGTTAGTTCTATCAACTTGTATTTTAAAGAGTTGAGAGAGTTTTGGAGTCCTATTGCTAACTTTTCCTATTTCAATTTGACTATTTTTATTTTTATTCCTATATCCTATGTACTAATCATATATTTTTATTTCACTTGTTCCTAGTTTAGTCTATTTCCTTGGATGTAATCTGCCTTTTTTTTTCCTAAGTATGACTATGTAGTTTTGAAATTGTTGTTTAAAATTTCCGAATTCCAACATTATCCATCTCAAAGGTTGAACAATCCAGGCCAAATTTTGAACCAGAAATGACAAACATAAACTACTGATACTAGTTGATTAATACAAACTATCAATACCTGGTTGACCAGCACGAATTGCCGCACTGACGGGCCTCTTCCGCCACTACCATGTGTCACTCTAGGACTTGCCGGACTTTGCCTGTTGATTGGGCTTGTCGCACTTGCTTCCGCCACATAACGCTGCAAGACTAATTGCGCCCTGTTGGTAAGACCTTCGATGGCTTGATTTGATTTTTTTGGTGAATTGATTAGTTGCTGTCCAGGCCTTCCCAATCTATAGAGCCTTTGGGGAATGTAGAATTTTATTTTTTTGGTACTTTGATATGTAAATAAAAACTTCCTAGATGAACTATACACTAAATATTTTTTTTGGATACAACTTTTCAAGGGTCTTATTCTAATGCGACCTATTAGGAATATATTATAGTTTGTTTTTTTTGAGCCTAAATCTATCTTCCAAAAGGACCTTTTGAAAACTAAATCTGATATTTTTAAAACTTTCCCAAATCAAAGCTTTGCTGTCTCAGAGAGTTTTGAATAAAATGATAAGAATTTTAAAACTCACAAATTCAAAGCTTTGCCATCTCAAGAATTTTGGATGAAATGCTAAGACTTTTTTAAACTCACAAGTTCAAAGCTTCGTGTAATTAAGATAATTTTATTTTTTAGATAAATTTTGTTTTTTGAGTGTGAAATGGATTAAATGTTTAAAGCTTTGAGAAATTAAGTGTGAATATGGTGATGTTTGAAGTTAAAGTGTGAAAAGACTTTTTAGCTTGAGCAGTTGTGAGTTTGACGGATTTTTATCAAGAGATTGGAAGGGGTATTTGAGGAGGGATTGTGATATATAGTCTTTTCTTCTCTCATTTTCTCTCTCCTTAATATTTATTGCATTTGGGACATGAGGTTGTATTTTTGTTCCGTTGATTGTATTAATTTATAAATTCATAAGTGTCATTCTTAGTTATTTTATTCACTTAAGTGATAGTGATTATTGCTTAAGCATGTGTTGAATTTTGATGATATTTTACTTTGAGTATTTTATGAATGTCAAATCAATTAAATTTAATAATTTAATATTCACTTAAGTGATGAATAAGTATTCTTTGCCTTGAGCATTTTATAAAGGAGAATCT
Source organism: Antitrichia curtipendula (assembly GCA_951230915.1). Lineage (NCBI taxonomy): Eukaryota > Viridiplantae > Streptophyta > Bryopsida > Hypnales > Leucodontaceae > Antitrichia > Antitrichia curtipendula. The sequence continues at coordinate 53,308,783 of OX579633.1, read as the reverse complement.
CTTTAAGAGAATTTGATTATATTTTTAATAGAGTTTGTCTATCGGTTATATTTTATCTCTTAAGAGAATTTTTGTGTCACTGCTTAAAGCAAGATTTGAAGTAAAGAGGAGCAAAATATTAAGTTAGTGATTGACTTAATAACTCCAGTGATTGGAAATTATTTGTAAATCAGGGTTCGGTTTGGAATTGAGTGATCCAGAGATTGGATTTTATTTTGAAATTTAATGATTAACCAGTGATTGATAATTATTTTCATTTAAAGGATTGGAATATCTTTGTATCACAAATGGACATGTATGTTTGAAACAAAATTAGGGATTGAGATTTAATTTGAGTTGGAACATGAGTTTATATTTCTAGCAAATAGAAATCATTGAAATTATAAACAATTGATGTACATTCTAAATATTGGATGATCATTCATATGATTAATAAATGATATTTCAATTGAAGATATGACTATGTGATTGGATGTTTGAATGTATATTCAAATTTATTTTATTTTTCATTAAAAGTTATATTTAGTTGTGTAAAGTTAGTAAGCATAATTTAGAATTAGTATTACAATTGGAGAAAAGAAGAAGTCCAAGATATCATGGTGATGCAAATGGAGAAAGCTTAAAGCTAGAGATGGAAGGATACATAGTTAAATGAAGGCCGAAGCCTTGAAAAGAAAAGAATTTGAAATTCTTTAATTAATTTAAGAATGCATATTATACATCCCTCAAGGAAAATTTTAGAATTGCTTAAAGCATATGTGTGTTAATGTGTTCGCTTAAAGCAATACCCTTGGTTGTTTCAATCTTTAGAAAGGGTATGTGTTACATTTACTCTAAATAATTGAGACATTAGCGCTTAAAGCGACTTAGATGTTGAGATGATATTTGTATAAAGCAATTGATGAGTTCTCGGTTAAACCAAATTTTCAAAGTTCAAATATATATGTTGGGAGATGCAAGTTGCAAACAAATATATTTGTAATATATTTCAGTGAGTTCAAAGTATAAAATTTGTGGATGGAAATTGGAAAGAAAATTCCTTTTCCATTCCTAAGTAGAGTCTGAAATATACCAAATAACCTAATACATTCAGATTAACGACATAATTTACCTACAAAGTGACATTAGCTAACTAAAACACTAAGCTAATTTGAGTTTTCTCGCGAACGAACCTACTTGGAATTGCCTTGGGTTTGTCTTAGAAAAACTGTACTACACTTTGCCATCTAAGAGGATTTTGACAAAATAATAGCGCTTCTAAAATGCTCAAAGTTATAACTCTGTTGTCGTATAGAGAGCGGTTTGCCTCGGGAAATCATGGGGATTTTAGATGCAACCAGAAATGGTTTAGAAATTAAAGAAGTTGTAAACGTGTAGATTCTTTAAACTTGATCGTCAAATCTTCAAACTGCTTCCCGTTGAACTATCATATTAAAGTCCTAATTGGGTTCAAAGATTAAAGTAGTTGATAAGAAACCATAGGCTTTGGATGGATAAAACGAGACAGCCAGACCATGAGTTGAACCGTATGAAGGATTGGCTCTTAAACTTCAAACCCATTGGGACCAACAATCATGCCTCACCAATAGAAACAAGTGAACAATATAAAAACATGACCATATAAGCAAAAAATCTCACTTTGTCGTATTCACAATACAAAAAGAGGCTAAACCAGGGTTGTCAAACTGGACGGACAGACCGTCCGTCCGTCCGTCCGTCCGGGACGTCCGATTGAAGTTGTGTCCGTCCGAAATGGTAAACGAGCAGCTGACTTTTAGCGGATGAAAAATCCCCCAATGGAAACAAAAATCGTCGACACTTGGCGTCCAGCGTGGCGTCAGGCGGGGACATATTCCAGGGCGGGGACGTATCCCAGGGCGGGGACATATTCCAGGGTGGGGACGTATTCTAGGGCGAGGACATCTCGCTAGGCAGGGACGTATTCCGGGGCGTAGACGAAATTGGGCCAGGGCGGGGACGTTGGGGCAGGGACGTACTCGTTAGGGCGGGGATGTGGAGGCGGGGACGTACTCGTCAGGGCGGGGATGCTTGGATGCAGAGAGCGAAACTCCTCACTCCCGCACCAGAAGACGTTCGGGCGGGGGCGATGGGCGGGGACTTCAGGGCGGGGACGTACTTGGTCGGGGCGGAGACGAACTTGGTCGGGCGGGGACGTACTTGGTCGGGGCGGGGACGTGCTTGGTCGGGGCGGGGACGTACTTCGTCAAGGCAGGGACGTACTTCGTCAGGGCGGGGACGTTGAGGCGGGGACATCAGGAGAGGGATTCATGGATGCAGAGAGCAAAACTCCGGACTCCCGCACTCTCGCACTCCCGACTCCCGCACTCCCGCATTCCCGACTCCCGCACCAGAAGGCGTTCGAGCGGGGACTTCAATCGGGGATGTCGGGGCGGGGACGTACTTCGTCAGGGCGGAGACTTGTAGAATTGTGACTAATGTGACTAATGTCCCTTTGGGGCATTAGTCACATTAGTCACAGTTCAAGGATTTAGCCACATCTCTTGATTGGATGGATGAAATTGTCTAAAACTTTTTGTGCGATTTTCCTTCTATATGTGGCCCCTTGCTGCCAATTTGTGGTATCATCGGACACTTTTAGGTTTTTGTAGAATTTGTGGATTGTTTGAGCTCCCAATGCCAAAATAGAAATAAATTGGAAATCACATGATGCTTTTCACTTGTTGGGATGCTTGTGTTGGACATCCTCTTGCTATTGGAAAAATGTGGGACAAATTTGGACTCCAAAGAGCAAGTAAATTGGGAGATTTGTAGAATTGTGACTAATGTGACTAATGTCCCTTTGGCCCAATACTACATTTGGAGGTCCCAATTTCTCAACTGGGCCCTAAGTGCTACATTGTGTGGGTCCCAATGTTTCAATTGGGCCTCAAGTACTACATTTTGGGCGTCCCAGTGTCTCAACTGGGCTCCAAGCGCTACATTTGGGGGTCCCACTACATTTTGGGGGTTCCAGTGTCTCAATTGGACCTTGAGTGCTGCGCCTGGGGGTCCCAATGTCTCAACTGGCCCCAAGTGCTATACTTGGGGGTCCTAGTGTCTCAACTGGGCCCCAAGTGCTATACTTGGGGGTCCCAGTGTCTCAACTGGGCCCCAAGTGCTACACCTGGGGTTTCCAGTGTCTCAACTGGGCCTCAAGTGCTACACTTGGGTCCCAATGTCTCATTTGGGCCCCAAGTGCTACACCTAGGGGTTCCAATGTCTCACCTGGGCCCCAAGTGCTATACCTGGGGGTCCCAATGTCTCAGCTAGGGCCCCAGGTGCTACACGTGGGGTCCAAGTGTCTCAATTGGGCCCCAAGTACTACATCTATAATTAAACATATAGCATTAATATTAACTATGCTTGGTTGTAATTAATGACATTAATGGATGGTTATACTGGCCTAAGTGTAGTATCTTCGGTCAAAATTTAGGGACTTAGGGTCCGCAAGTGCTACACTTGGGGCCCCTAGGTGTATCACTTGGGGGCCCAATTGAGACACTGGAGGCCCCTAGATGCAGTACTTGGGGCCCCAGTTGAGACATTAGAAACCCCAGGTGTACTTGGGCCCCAATTGAGACACTTGGGGCCCCTAGATGTAGTACTTGGGGCCCTTGTTAAGAATTATATAAAATTGAAAATTCCAAAATTAAATGTTTTAGACATAACCAATATAATGTGGTCTACTCTATAGTCTACAACACTTCAATTCACTTCAACACCATTTTACTTTTTTACTTTTATTTTGTTTATTGCAAGTCTAGTTCAATGGATAAATGGGTACAATTTAGTGAGACCCTATGGATGACAAACATAACTTTGCTTATTTTTAGGAAGAAATTTATATATTTATATATATTTATATTAAATTTATAACTTTTTAATGATCATTGTTATCAGAGTCAAAGTCATTATTTGATTCACCACTATCCCAAGTCATTGGCGCTCCATATTTAAGTTGATGTTTTATTCTTGTACTAAGTAATTGTTTATTCACTAATGCTACCCCTACTTTGTACACAGTCTCTGCTAATGTCTTATGTACAAACCTTAATGTTCCATGGGTAGTTGTCTTACTTTGAACAAATGCTCCAGCTCCTTTGCTTGTATCAAATTTTAAACAATGTTGGAACAGACCAAAACATCCTCCTCTAGGATCCCCTCTTGTAAACCAAGCAATTAAAGATGCTTCCATATCATACTTATCTAGATGAGGCTTGATGTAAGAATTCTTGGAAATGTACATTTGGTGGACTTGAGTGGGATATTGGTCTAACCCTATCAAAACACAATTCATTGGAGCAAATTGGTCATAATAGAATTGTTGTACCTGACTACCAAATTGACCCAATTCCATCCAAATTAACATTACTAATAGTTAAAAGGATAAATGAAGAAAAATTGTCAAACCCGAAACCCTTACCCTAAATCCTAAACCGTTTCACAACACAATAAGAAATGCTCACATTTCATTAAATTTCAACCCTTGTACGATGAGTCCAACAAAATTTCATTTGATACTCAAACATTTTTATCTCTACACATATGGTAAGTTGGTAACACCGTTATTTTCTTCATTTGTTTCTATAACTTATATCCCGTCATAAAATTAGTCCAATTTTTTATTTATTCAAGTCTCACTTTTGTTTATGTCCCCGCATATGATCAATCCAATTTTTTATTTATTCAAGTCTCTCTTTTGTTTATGTCCCCGCATATGGTGAATCCAATTTTTTACTTATTCAAGTCTCTCTTTTGTTTATGTCCCCGCATATGATCAATCCAATTTTTTATTTATTCAAGTCTCACTTTTGTTTATGTCCCCGCATATGATCAATCCAATTTTTTATTTATTCAAGTCTCTCTTTGGTTTATGTCCCCGCATATGATCAATCCAATTTTTTATTTATTCAAGTCTCTCTTTTGTTTATGTCCCCCTATATGGTTAATCCAATTTTTTATTTATTCAAGTCTCTCTTTTGTTTATGTCCCCGCATATGATCAATCCAATTTTTTATTTATTCAAGTCTCTCTTTTGTTTATGTCCCCGCATATGGTGAATCCAATTTTTTATTTATTCAAGTCTCACTTTTGTTTATGTCCCCCTATATGGTTAATCCAATTTTTTATTTATTCAAGTCTCACATTTGTTTATGTCCCCGCATATGGTGAATCCAATTTTTTACTTATTCAAGTCTCTCTTTTGTTTATGTCCCCGCATATGATCAATCCAATTTTTTATTTATTCAAGTCTCACTTTTGTTTATGTCCCCGCATATGATCAATCCAATTTTTTATTTATTCAAGTCTCACTTTTGTTTATGTCCCCGCATATGATCAATCCAATTTTTTATTTATTCAAGTCTCACTTTTGTTTATGTCCCCGCATATGGTGAATCCAATTTTTTACTTATTCAAGTCTCTCTTTTGTTTATGTCCCCGCATATGGTGAATCCAATTTTTTATTTATTCAAGTCTCACTTTTGTTTATGTCCCCGCATATGATCAATCCAATTTTTTATTTATTCAAGTCTCACTTTTGTTTATGTCCCCGCATATGGTGAATCCAATTTTTTACTTATTCAAGTCTCTCTTTTGTTTATGTCCCCGCATATGATCAATCCAATTTTTTATTTATTCAAGTCTCACTTTTGTTTATGTCCCCGCATATGGTGAATCCAATTTTTTACTTATTCAAGTCTCTCTTTTGTTTATGTCCCCGCATATGGTGAATCAAATTTTTTATTTATTCAAGTCTCACTTTTGTTTATGTCCCCGCATATGATCAATCCAATTTTTTATTTATTCAAGTCTCACTTTTGTTTATGTCCCCGCATATGGTGAATCCAATTTTTTATTTATTCAAGTCTCTCTTTTGTTTATGTCCCCCTATATGGTTAATCCAATTTTTTATTTATTCAAGTCTCTCTTTTGTTTATGTCCCCGAATATGATCAATCCAATTTTTTATTTATTCAAGTCTCTCTTTTGTTTATGTCCCCGCATATGGTGAATCCAATTTTTTATTTATTCAAGTCTCACTTTTGTTTATGTCCCCCTATATGGTTAATCCAATTTTTTATTTATTCAAGTCTCACTTTTGTTTATGTCCCCGCATATGGTGAATCCAATTTTTTACTTATTCAAGTCTCTCTTTTGTTTATGTCCCCGCATATGGTGAATCCAATTTTTTACTTATTCAAGTCTCTCTTTTGTTTATGTCCCCGCATATGGTGAATCCAATTTTTTATTTATTCAAGTCTCTCTTTTGTTTATGTCCCCGTATATGATCCATCCAATTTTTTATTTATTCAAGTCTCTCTTTTGTTTATGTCCCCGCATATGATCAATCCAATTTTTTATTTATTCAAGTCTCACTTTTGTTTATGTCCCCGCATATGATCAATCCAATTTTTTATTTATTCAAGTCTCACTTTTGTTTATGTCCCCGCATATGGTGAATCCAATTTTTTACTTATTCAAGTCTCTCTTTTGTTTATGTCCCCGCATATGATCAATCCAATTTTTTATTTATTCAAGTCTCTCTTTTGTTTATGTCCCCGTATATGATCAATCCAATTTTTTATTTATTCAAGTCTCTCTTTTGTTTATGTCCCCGCATATGATCAATCCAATTTTTTATTTATTCAAGTCTCACTTTTGTTTATGTCCCCGCATATGATCAATCCAATTTTTTATTTATTCAAGTCTCTCTTTTGTTTATGTCCCCGTATATGATCAATCCAATTTTTTATTTATTCAAGTCTCTCTTTTGTTTATGTCCCCCTATATGGTTAATCCAATTTTTTATTTATTCAAGTCTCTCTTTTGTTTATGTCCCCGAATATGATCAATCCAATTTTTTATTTATTCAAGTCTCTCTTTTGTTTATGTCCCCGCATATGGTGAATCCAATTTTTTATTTATTCAAGTCTCACTTTTGTTTATGTCCCCCTATATGGTTAATCCAATTTTTTATTTATTCAAGTCTCACTTTTGTTTATGTCCCCGCATATGGTGAATCCAATTTTTTACTTATTCAAGTCTCTCTTTTGTTTATGTCCCCGCATATGGTGAATCCAATTTTTTATTTATTCAAGTCTCACTTTTGTTTATGTCCCCGCATATGATCAATCCAATTTTTTATTTATTCAAGTCTCACTTTTGTTTATGTCCCCGCATATGGTGAATCCAATTTTTTACTTATTCAAGTCTCTCTTTTGTTTATGTCCCCGCATATGATCAATCCAATTTTTTATTTATTCAAGTCTCTCTTTTGTTTATGTCCCCGTATATGATCAATCCAATTTTTTATTTATTCAAGTCTCACTTTTGTTTATGTCCCCCTATATGGTTAATCCAATTTTTTATTTATTCAAGTCTCTCTTTTGTTTATGTCCCCGCATATGATCAATCCAATTTTTTATTTATTCAAGTCTCTCTTTTGTTTATGTCCCCGCATATGGTGAATCCAATTTTTTATTTATTCAAGTCTCACTTTTGTTTATGTCCCCCTATATGGTTAATCCAATTTTTTATTTATTCAAGTCTCACTTTTGTTTATGTCCCCGCATATGATCAATCCAATTTTTTATTTATTCAAGTCTCACTTTTGTTTATGTCCCCGCATATGATCAATCCAATTTTTTATTTATTCAAGTCTCTCTTTTGTTTATGTCCCCGTATATGATCAATCCAATTTTTTATTTATTCAAGTCTCTCTTTTGTTTATGTCCCCCTATATGGTTAATCCAATTTTTTATTTATTCAAGTCTCTCTTTTGTTTATGTCCCCGAATATGATCAATCCAATTTTTTATTTATTCAAGTCTCTCTTTTGTTTATGTCCCCGCATATGGTGAATCCAATTTTTTATTTATTCAAGTCTCACTTTTGTTTATGTCCCCCTATATGGTTAATCCAATTTTTTATTTATTCAAGTCTCACTTTTGTTTATGTCCCCGCATATGGTGAATCCAATTTTTTACTTATTCAAGTCTCTCTTTTGTTTATGTCCCCGCATATGGTGAATCCAATTTTTTATTTATTCAAGTCTCACTTTTGTTTATGTCCCCGCATATGATCAATCCAATTTTTTATTTATTCAAGTGTCACTTTTGTTTATGTCCCCGCATATGGTGAATCCAATTTTTTACTTATTCAAGTCTCTCTTTTGTTTATGTCCCCGCATATGATCAATCCAATTTTTTATTTATTCAAGTCTCTCTTTTGTTTATGTCCCCGTATATGATCAATCCAATTTTTTATTTATTCAAGTCTCACTTTTGTTTATGTCCCCCTATATGGTTAATCCAATTTTTTATTTATTCAAGTCTCTCTTTTGTTTATGTCCCCGCATATGATCAATCCAATTTTTTATTTATTCAAGTCTCTCTTTTGTTTATGTCCCCGCATATGGTGAATCCAATTTTTTATTTATTCAAGTCTCACTTTTGTTTATGTCCCCCTATATGGTTAATCCAATTTTTTATTTATTCAAGTCTCACTTTCGTTTATGTCCCCGCATATGGTGAATCCAATTTTTTACTTATTCAAGTCTCTCTTTTGTTTATGTCCCCGCATATGGTGAATCCAATTTTTTATTTATTCAAGTCTCACTTTTGTTTATGTCCCCGCATTTGATCAATCCAATTTTTTATTTATTCAAGTCTCACTTTTGTTTATGTCCCCGCATATGGTGAATCCAATTTTTTATTTATTCAAGTCTCACTTTTGTTTATGTCCCCGCATATGGTGAATCCAATTTTTTATTTATTCAAGTCTCTCTTTTGTTTATGTCCCCCTATATGGTTAATCCAATTTTTTATTTATTCAAGTCTCACTTTTGTTTATGTCCCCGCATATGGTGAATCCAATTTTTTACTTATTCAAGTCTCTCTTTTGTTTATGTCCCCGCATATGGTGAATCCAATTTTTTATTTATTCAAGTCTCACTTTTGTTTATGTCCCCGCATTTGATCAATCCAATTTTTTATTTATTCAAGTCTCTCTTTTGTTTATGTCCCCGCATATGATCAATCCAATTTTTTATTTATTCAAGTCTCACTTTTGTTTATGTCCCCGCATATGGTGAATCCAATTTTTTATTTATTCAAGTCTCTCTTTTGTTTATGTCCCCCTATATGGTTAATCCAATTTTTTATTTATTCAAGTCTCACTTTTGTTTATGTCCCCGCATATGGTGAATCCAATTTTTTACTTATTCAAGTCTCTCTTTTGTTTATGTCCCCGCATATGGTGAATCCAATTTTTTATTTATTCAAGTCTCACTTTTGTTTATGTCCCCGCATTTGATCAATCCAATTTTTTATTTATTCAAGTCTCACTTTTGTTTATGTCCCCGCATATGGTGAATCCAATTTTTTATTTATTCAAGTCTCACTTTTGTTTATGTCCCCGCATATGGTGAATCCAATTTTTTATTTATTCAAGTCTCTCTTTTGTTTATGTCCCCGCATATGATCAATCCAATTTTTTATTTATTCAAGTCTCTCTTTTGTTTATGTCCCCCTATATGGTCAATCCAATTTTTTATTTATTCAAGTCTCACTTTTGTTTATGTCCCCGCATATGGTGAATCCAATTTTTTACTTATTCAAGTCTCTCTTTTGTTTATGTCCCCGCATATGGTGAATCCAATTTTTTATTTATTCAAGTCTCACTTTTGTTTATGTCCCCGCATATGATCAATCCAATTTTTTACTTATTCAAGTCTCTCTTTTGTTTATGTCCCCGCATATGGTGAATCCAATTTTTTATTTATTCAAGTCTCACTTTTGTTTATGTCCCCGCATTTGATCAATCCAATTTTTTATTTATTCAAGTCTCACTTTTGTTTATGTCCCCGCATATGGTGAATCCAATTTTTTATTTATTCAAGTCTCACTTTTGTTTATGTCCCCGCATATGGTGAATCCAATTTTTTATTTATTCAAGTCTCTCTTTTGTTTATGTCCCCCTATATGGTTAATCCAATTTTTTATTTATTCAAGTCTCACTTTTGTTTATGTCCCCGCATATGGTGAATCCAATTTTTTATTTATTCAAGTCTCTCTTTTGTTTATGTCCCCGCATATGATCAATCCAATTTTTTATTTATTCAAGTCTCTCTTTTGTTTATGTCCCCCTATATGGTCAATCCAATTTTTTATTTATTCAAGTCTCTCTTTTGTTTATGTCCCCGCATATGGTGAATCCAATTTTTTACTTATTCAAGTCTCTCTTTTGTTTATGTCCCCGCATATGGTGAATCCAATTTTTTATTTATTCAAGTCTCACTTTTGTTTATGTCCCCGCATATGATCAATCCAATTTTTTACTTATTCAAGTCTCTCTTTTGTTTATGTCCCCGCATATGGTGAATCCAACTTTTTATTTATTCAAGTCTCACTTTTGTTTATGTCCCCGCATTTGATCAATCCAATTTTTTATTTATTCAAGTCTCACTTTTGTTTATGTCCCCGCATATGGTGAATCCAATTTTTTATTTATTCAAGTCTCACTTTTGTTTATGTCCCCGCATATGGTGAATCCAATTTTTTATTTATTCAAGTCTCTCTTTTGTTTATGTCCCCCTATATGGTTAATCCAATTTTTTATTTATTCAAGTCTCACTTTTGTTTATGTCCCCGCATATGGTGAATCCAATTTTTTACTTATTCAAGTCTCTCTTTTGTTTATGTCCCCGCATATGGTGAATCCAATTTTTTATTTATTCAAGTCTCACTTTTGTTTATGTCCCCGCATTTGATCAATCCAATTTTTTATTTATTCAAGTCTCTCTTTTGTTTATGTCCCCGCATATGATCAATCCAATTTTTTATTTATTCAAGTCTCACTTTTGTTTATGTCCCCGCATATGGTGAATCCAATTTTTTATTTATTCAAGTCTCTCTTTTGTTTATGTCCCCCTATATGGTTAATCCAATTTTTTATTTATTCAAGTCTCACTTTTGTTTATGTCCCCGCATATGGTGAATCCAATTTTTTACTTATTCAAGTCTCTCTTTTGTTTATGTCCCCGCATATGGTGAATCCAATTTTTTATTTATTCAAGTCTCACTTTTGTTTATGTCCCCGCATTTGATCAATCCAATTTTTTATTTATTCAAGTCTCACTTTTGTTTATGTCCCCGCATATGGTGAATCCAATTTTTTATTTATTCAAGTCTCACTTTTGTTTATGTCCCCGCATATGGTGAATCCAATTTTTTATTTATTCAAGTCTCTCTTTTGTTTATGTCCCCGCATATGATCAATCCAATTTTTTATTTATTCAAGTCTCTCTTTTGTTTATGTCCCCCTATATGGTCAATCCAATTTTTTATTTATTCAAGTCTCACTTTTGTTTATGTCCCCGCATATGGTGAATCCAATTTTTTACTTATTCAAGTCTCTCTTTTGTTTATGTCCCCGCATATGGTGAATCCAATTTTTTATTTATTCAAGTCTCACTTTTGTTTATGTCCCCGCATTTGATCAATCCAATTTTTTATTTATTCAAGTCTCTCTTTTGTTTATGTCCCCGCATATGATCAATCCAATTTTTTATTTATTCAAGTCTCACTTTTGTTTATGTCCCCGCATTTGATCAATCCAATTTTTTATTTATTCAAGTCTCTCTTTTGTTTATGTCCCCGCATATGGTGAATCCAATTTTTTATTTATTCAAGTCTCACTTTTGTTTATGTCCCCGCATATGGTGAATCCAATTTTTTATTTATTCAAGTCTCTCTTTTGTTTATGTCCCCGCATATGATCAATCCAATTTTTTATTTATTCAAGTCTCTCTTTGGTTTATGTCCCCGCATATGATCAATCCAATTTTTTATTTATTCAAGTCTCTCTTTTGTTTATGTCCCCCTATATGGTTAATCCAATTTTTTATTTATTCAAGTCTCTCTTTTGTTTATGTCCCCGCATATGATCAATCCAATTTTTTATTTATTCAAGTCTCTCTTTTGTTTATGTCCCCCTATATGGTGAATCCAATTTTTTATTTATTCAAGTCTCACATTTGTTTATGTCCCCGCATATGGTGAATCCAATTTTTTACTTATTCAAGTCTCTCTTTTGTTTATGTCCCCGCATATGATCAATCCAATTTTTTATTTATTCAAGTCTCACTTTTGTTTATGTCCCCGCATATGATCAATCCAATTTTTTATTTATTCAAGTCTCACTTTTGTTTATGTCCCCGCATATGATCAATCCAATTTTTTATTTATTCAAGTCTCACTTTTGTTTATGTCCCCGCATATGGTGAATCCAATTTTTTATTTATTCAAGTCTCACTTTTGTTTATGTCCCCGCATATGGTGAATCCAATTTTTTATTTATTCAAGTCTCACTTTTGTTTATGTCCCCGCATATGATCAATCCAATTTTTTATTTATTCAAGTCTCACTTTTGTTTATGTCCCCGCATATGATCAATCCATTTTTTTATTTATTCAAGTCTCACTTTTGTTTATGTCCCCGCATATGATCAATCCAATTTTTTATTTATTCAAGTCTCTCTTTTGTTTATGTCCCCGCATATGATCAATCCAATTTTTTATTTATTCAAGTCTCTCTTTTGTTTATGTCCCCCTATATGGTTAATCCAATTTTTTATTTATTCAAGTCTCACTTTTGTTTATGTCCCCGCATATGATCAATCCAATTTTTTATTTATTCAAGTCTCTCTTTTGTTTATGTCCCCCTATATGGTTAATCCAATTTTTTATTTATTCAAGTCTCTCTTTTGTTTATGTCCCCGCATATGATCAATCCAATTTTTTATTTATTCAAGTCTCTCTTTTGTTTATGTCCCCCTATATGGTTAATCCAATTTATTATTTATTCAAGTCTCTCTTTTGTTTATGTCCCCGCATATGATCAATCCAATTTTTTATTTATTCAAGTCTCTCTTTTGTTTATGTCCCCCTATATGGTTAATCCAATTTTTTATTTATTCAAGTCTCTCTTTTGTTTATGTCCCCGCATATGATCAATCCAATTTTTTATTTATTCAAGTCTCTCTTTTGTTTATGTCCCCCTATATGGTTAATCCAATTTTTTATTTATTCAAGTCTCTCTTTTGTTTATGTCCCCGCATATGATCAGTCCAATTTTTTATTTATTCAAGTCTCACTTTTGTTTATGTCCCCGCATATGATCAATCCAATTTTTTATTTATTCAAGTCTCTCTTTTGTTTATGTCCCCGCATATGGTGAATCCAATATTTTACTTATTCAAGTCTCTCTTTTGTTTATGTCCCCGCATATGATCAATCCAATTTTTTATTTATTCAAGTCTCTCTTTTGTTTATGTCCCCGCATATGGTGAATCCAATTTTTTACTTATTCAAGTCTCTCTTTTGTTTATGTCCCCGCATATGGTGAATCCAATTTTTTATTTATTCAAGTCTCACTTTTGTTTATGTCCCCGCATTTGATCAATCCAATTTTTTATTTATTCAAGTCTCACTTTTGTTTATGTCCCCGCATATGGTGAATCCAATTTTTTATTTATTCAAGTCTCACTTTTGTTTATGTCCCCGCATATGGTGAATCCAATTTTTTATTTATTCAAGTCTCTCTTTTGTTTATGTCCCCCTATATGGTTAATCCAATTTTTTATTTATTCAAGTCTCACTTTTGTTTATGTCCCCGCATATGGTGAATCCAATTTTTTATTTATTCAAGTCTCACTTTTGTTTATGTCCCCGCATTTGATCAATCCAATTTTTTATTTATTCAAGTCTCACTTTTGTTTATGTCCCCGCATATGGTGAATCCAATTTTTTATTTATTCAAGTCTCACTTTTGTTTATGTCCCCGCATATGATCAATCCAATTTTTTATTTATTCAAGTCTCACTTTTGTTTATGTCCCCGCATATGGTGAATCCAATTTTTTATTTATTCAAGTCTCACTTTTGTTTATGTCCCCGCATATGGTGAATCCAATTTTTTATTTATTCAAGTCTCTCTTTTGTTTATGTCCCCGCATATGATCAATCCAATTTTTTATTTATTCAAGTCTCTCTTTTGTTTATGTCCCCGCATATGATCAATCCAATTTTTTATTTATTCAAGTCTCACTTTTGTTTATGTCCCCGCATATGATCAATCCAATTTTTTATTTATTCAAGTCTCTCTTTTGTTTATGTCCCCGCATATGGTGAATCCAATTTTTTACTTATTCAAGTCTCTCTTTTGTTTATGTCCCCGCATATGATCAATCCAATTTTTTATTTATTCAAGTCTCTCTTTTGTTTATGTCCCCGTATATGATCAATCCAATTTTTTATTTATTCAAGTCTCTCTTTTGTTTATGTCCCCGCATATGGTGAATCCAATTTTTTACTTATTCAAGTCTCTCTTTTGTTTATGTCCCCGCATATGGTGAATCCAATTTTTTACTTATTCAAGTCTCTCTTTTGTTTATGTCCCCGCATATGATCAATCCAATTTTTTATTTATTCAAGTCTCTCTTTTGTTTATGTCCCCGTATATGATCAATCCAATTTTTTATTTATTCAAGTCTCACTTTTGTTTATGTCCCCGCATATGGTGAATCCAATTTTTTATTTATTCAAGTCTCTCTTTTGTTCATGTCCCCGCATATGATCAATCCAATTTTTTATTTATTCAAGTCTCTCTTTTGTTTATGTCCCCGCATATGATCAATCCAATTTTTTATTTATTCAAGTCTCACTTTTGTTTATGTCCCCGCATATGATCAATCCAATTTTTTATTTATTCAAGTCTCACTTTTGTTTATGTCCCCGCATTTGATCAATCCAATTTTTTATTTATTCAAGTCTCACTTTTGTTTATGTCCCCGCATATGGTGAATCCAATTTTTTATTTATTCAAGTCTCACTTTTGTTTATGTCCCCGCATATGGTGAATCCAATTTTTTACTTATTCAAGTCTCTCTTTTGTTTATGTCCCCGCATATGGTGAATCCAATTTTTTATTTATTCAAGTCTCACTTTTGTTTATGTCACCGCATTTGATCAATCCAATTTTTTATTTATTCAAGTCTCACTTTTGTTTATGTCCCCGCATATGGTGAATCCAATTTTTTATTTATTCAAGTCTCACTTTTGTTTATGTCCCCGCATATGGTGAATCCAATTTTTTATTTATTCAAGTCTCTCTTTTGTTTATGTCCCCGCATATGATCAATCCAATTTTTTATTTATTCAAGTCTCTCTTTTGTTTATGTCCCCGCATATGATCAATCCAATTTTTTATTTATTCAAGTCTCTCTTTTGTTTATGTCCCCGCATATGATCAATCCAATTTTTTATTTATTCAAGTCTCACTTTTGTTTATGTCCCCGCATATGATCAATCCAATTTTTTATTTATTCAAGTCTCACTTTTGTTTATGTCCCCGCATATGGTGAATCCAATTTTTTACTTATTCAAGTCTCTCTTTTGTTTATGTCCCCGCATATGGTGAATCCAATTTTTTATTTATTCAAGTCTCACTTTTGTTTATGTCACCGCATTTGATCAATCCAATTTTTTATTTATTCAAGTCTCTCTTTTGTTTATGTCCCCCTATATGGTTAATCCAATTTTTTATTTATTCAAGTCTCTCTTTTGTTTATGTCCCCGCATATGGTGAATCCAATTTTTTATTTATTCAAGTCTCTCTTTTGTTTATGTCCCCGCATATGATCAATCCAATTTTTTATTTATTCAAGTCTCTCTTTGGTTTATGTCCCCGCATATGATCAATCCAATTTTTTATTTATTCAAGTCTCACTTTTGTTTATGTCCCCCTATATGGTGAATCCAATTTTTTATTTATTCAAGTCTCACATTTGTTTATGTCCCCGCATATGGTGAATCCAATTTTTTACTTATTCAAGTCTCTCTTTTGTTTATGTCCCCGCATATGATCAATCCATTCTTTTATTTATTCAAGTCTCTCTTTTGTTTATGTCCCCCTATATGGTTAATCCAATTTTTTATTTATTCAAGTCTCTCTTTTGTTTATGTCCCCGCATATGATCAATCCAATTTTTTATTTATTCAAGTCTCTCTTTTGTTTATGTCCCCGCATATGGTGAATCCAATTTTTTATTTATTCAAGTCTCACTTTTGTTTATGTCCCCCTATATGGTGAATCCAATTTTTTATTTATTCAAGTCTCACATTTGTTTATGTCCCCGCATATGGTGAATCCAATTTTTTACTTATTCAAGTCTCTCTTTTGTTTATGTCCCCGCATATGATCAATCCAATTTTTTATTTATTGAAGTCTCACTTTTGTTTATGTCCCCGCATATGATCAATCCAATTTTTTATTTATTCAAGTCTCACTTTTGTTTATGTCCCCGCATATGATAAATCGAATTTTTTATTTATTCAAGTCTCACTTTTGTTTATGTCCCCGCATATGGTGAATCCAATTTTTTATTTATTCAAGTCTCACTTTTGTTTATGTCCCCGCATATGGTGAATCCAATTTTTTATTTATTCAAGTCTCACTTTTGTTTATGTCCCGGCATATGATCAATCCAATTTTTTATTTATTCAAGTCTCACTTTTGTTTATGTCCCCGCATATGATCAATCCAATTTTTTATTTATTCAAGTCTCACTTTTGTTTATGTCCCCCTATATGGTGAATCCAATTTTTTATTTATTCAAGTCTCACATTTGTTTATGTCCCCGCATATGGTGAATCCAATTTTTTATTTATTCAAGTCTCTCTTTGGTTTATGTCCCCGCATATGATCAATCCAATTTTTTATTTATTCAAGTCTCACTTTTGTTTATGTCCCGCTATATGGTGAATCCAATTTTTTATTTATTCAAGTCTCACATTTGTTTATGTCCCCGCATATGGTGAATCCAATTTTTTATTTATTCAAGTCTCTCTTTTGTTTATGTCCCCGCATATGGTGAATCCAATTTTTTATTTATTCAAGTCTCACTTTTGTTTATGTCCCCCTATATGGTGAATCCAATTTTTTATTTATTCAAGTCTCACATTTGTTTATGTCCCCGCATATGATCAATCCAATTTTTTATTTATTCAAGTCTCTCTTTTGTTTATGTCCCCGCATATGGTGAATCCAATTTTTTATTTATTCAAGTCTCACTTTTGTTTATGTCCCCCTATATGGTGAATCCAATTTTTTATTTATTCAAGTCTCACATTTGTTTATGTCCCCGCATATGGTGAATCCAATTTTTTATTTATTCAAGTCTCACATTTGTTTATGTCCCCGCATATCGTGAATCCAATTTTTTACTTATTCAAGTCTCTCTTTTGTTTATGTCCCCGCATATGATCAATCCAATTTTTTATTTATTCAAGTCTCACTTTTGTTTATGTCCCCGCATATGATCAATCCAATTTTTTATTTATTCAAGTCTCACTTTTGTTTATGTCCCCGCATATGATCAATCCAATTTTTTATTTATTCAAGTCTCACTTTTGTTTATGTCCCCGCATATGATCAATCCAATTTTTTATTTATTCAAGTCTCACTTTTGTTTATGTCCCCGCATATGATCAATCCAATTTTTTATTTATTCAAGTCTCTCTTTTGTTTATGTCCCGCTATATGGTTAATCCAATTTTTTATTTATTCAAGTCTCTCTTTTGTTTATGTCCCCGCATATGATCAATCCAATTTTTTATTTATTCAAGTCTCTCTTTTGTTTATGTCCCCCTATATGGTTAATCCAATTTTTTATTTATTCAAGTCTCTCTTTTGTTTATGTCCCCGCATATGATCAATCCAATTTTTTATTTATTCAAGTCTCTCTTTTGTTTATGTCCCCGCATATGGTGAATCCAATTTTTTATTTATTCAAGTCTCACTTTTGTTTATGTCCCCCTATATGGTTAATCCAATTTTTTATTTATTCAAGTCTCACTTTTGTTTATGTCCCCGCATATGGTGAATCCAATTTTTTACTTATTCAAGTCTCTCTTTTGTTTATGTCCCCCTATATGATCAATCCAATTTTTTATTTATTCAAGTCTCACTTTTGTTTATGTCCCCGCATATGATCAATCCAATTTTTTATTTATTCAAGTCTAACTTTTGTTTATGTCCCCGCATATGATCAATCCAATTTTTTATTTATTCAAGTCTCTCTTTTGTTTATGTCCCCCTATATGGTGAATCCAATTTTTTATTTATTCAAGTCTCTCTTTTGTTTATGTCCCCGCATATGATCAATCCAATTTTTTATTTATTCAAGTCTCACTTTTGTTTATGTCCCCGCATATGATCAATCCAATTTTTTACTTATTCAAGTCTCTCTTTTGTTTATGTCCCCCTATATGGTTAATCGAATTTTTTATTTACTCAAGTCTCACTTTTGTTTATGTCCCCGCATATGGTGAATCCAATTTTTTACTTATTCAAGTCTCTCTTTTGTTTATGTCCCCGCATATGGTGAATCCAATTTTTATTTTATTCAAGTCTCACTTTTGTTTATGTCCCCCTATATGGTTAATCCAATTTTTTATTTATTCAAGTCTCTCTTTTGTTTATGTCCCCGCATATGGTGAATCCAATTTTTTATTTATTCAAGTCTCACTTTTGTTTATGTCCCCGCATATGGTGAATCCAATTTTTTACTTATTCAAGTCTCTCTTTTGTTTATGTCCCCGCATATGGTGAATCCAATTTTTTATTTATTCAAGTCTCACTTTTGTTTATGTCCCCGCATATGATCAATCCAATTTTTTATTTATTCAAGTCTCACTTTTGTTTATGTCCCCGCATATGGTGAATCCAATTTTTTACTTATTCAAGTCTCTCTTTTGTTTATGTCCCCGCATATGATCAATCCAATTTTTTATTTATTCAAGTCTCACTTTTGTTTATGTCCCCGTATATGATCAATCCAATTTTTTATCTATTCAAGTCTCTCTTTTGTTTATGTCCCCCTATATGGTTAATCCAGTTTTTTATTTATTCAAGTCTCACTTTTGTTTATGTCCCCGCATATGGTTAATCCAATTTTTTACTTATTCAAGTCTCTCTTTTGTTTATGTCCCCCTATATGGTTAATCCAATTTTTTATTTATTCAAGTCTCACTTTTGTTTATGTCCCCGCGTATGGTGAATCCAATTTTTTATTTATTCAAGTCTCTCTTTTGTTTATGTCCCCGCATATGGTGAATCCAATTTTTTATTTATTCAAGTCTCACTTTTGTTTATGTCCCCGCATATGATCAATCCAATTTTTTATTTATTCAAGTCTCTCTTTTGTTTATGTCCCCGCATATGATCAATCCAATTTTTTATTTATTCAAGTCTCTCTTTTGTTTATGTCCCCGCATATGGTGAATCCAATTTTTTACTTATTCAAGTCTCACTTTTGTTTATGTCCCCGCATATGATCAATCCAATTTTTTATTTATTCAAGTCTCACTTTTGTTTATGTCCCCGCATATGATCAATCCAATTTTTTATTTATTCAAGTCTCACTTTTGTTTATGTCCCCGCATATGGTGAATCCAATTTTTTACTTATTCAAGTCTCTCTTTTGTTTATGTCCCCGTATATGATCAATCCAATTTTTTATTTATTCAAGTCTCACTTTTGTTTATGTCCCCGTATATGATCAATCCAATTTTTTATTTATTCAAGTCTCTCTTTTGTTTATGTCCCCCTATATGGTTAATCCAGTTTTTTATTTATTCAAGTCTCACTTTTGTTTATGTCCCGCATATGGTTAATCCAATTTTTTACTTATTCAAGTCTCTCTTTTGTTTATGTCCCCCTATATGGTTAATCCAATTTTTTATTTATTCAAGTCTCACTTTTGTTTATGTCCCCGCGTATGGTGAATCCAATTTTTTATTTATTCAAGTCTCTCTTTTGTTTATGTCCCCGCATATGGTGAATCCAATTTTTTATTTATTCAAGTCTCACTTTTGTTTATGTCCCCGCATATGATCAATCCAATTTTTTATTTATTCAAGTCTCTCTTTTGTTTATGTCCCCGCATATGATCAATCCAATTTTTTATTTATTCAAGTCTCTCTTTTGTTTATGTCCCCGCATATGGTGAATCCAATTTCTTACTTATTCAAGTCTCACTTTTGTTTATGTCCCCGCATATGATCAATCCAATTTTTTATTTATTCAAGTCTCACTTTTGTTTATGTCCCCGCATATGATCAATCCAATTTTTTATTTATTCAAGTCTCACTTTTGTTTATGTCCCCGCATATGGTGAATCCAATTTTTTACTTATTCAAGTCTCTCTTTTGTTTATGTCCCCGTATATGATCAATCCAATTTTTTATTTATTCAAGTCTCACTTTTGTTTATGTCCCCGTATATGATCAATCCAATTTTTTATTTATTCAAGTCTCTCTTTTGTTTATGTCCCCCTATATGGTTAATCCAGTTTTTTATTTATTCAAGTCTCACTTTTGTTTATGTCCCCGCATATGGTTAATCCAATTTTTTACTTATTCAAGTCTCTCTTTTGTTTATGTCCCCCTATATGGTTAATCCAATTTTTTATTTATTCAAGTCTCACTTTTGTTTATGTCCCCGCGTATGGTGAATCCAATTTTTTATTTATTCAAGTCTCTCTTTTGTTTATGTCCCCGCATATGGTGAATCCAATTTTTTATTTATTCAAGTCTCACTTTTGTTTATGTCCCCGCATATGATCAATCCAATTTTTTATTTATTCAAGTCTCTCTTTTGTTTATGTCCCCCTATATGGTTAATCCAGTTTTTTATTTATTCAAGTCTCACTTTTGTTTATGTCCCCGCATATGGTTAATCCAATTTTTTACTTATTCAAGTCTCTCTTTTGTTTATGTCCCCCTATATGGTTAATCCAATTTTTTATTTATTCAAGTCTCACTTTTGTTTATGTCCCCGCGTATGGTGAATCCAATTTTTTATTTATTCAAGTCTCACTTTTGTTTATGTCCCCGCGTATGGTGAATCCAATTTTTTATTTATTCAAGTCTCTCTTTTGTTTATGTCCCCGCATATGGTCAATCCAATTTTTTATTTATTCAAGTCTCACTTTTGTTTATGTCCCCGCGTATGGTGAATCCAATTTTTTATTTATTCAAGTCTCTCTTTTGTTTATGTCCCCGCATATGGTGAATCCAATTTTTTATTTATTCATGTCTCACTTTTGTTTATGTCCCCGCATATGGTGAATCCAATTTTTTACTTATTCAAGTCTCTCTTTTGTTTATGTCCCCGCATATGGTGAATCCAATTTTTTATTTATTCAAGTCTCACTTTTGTTTATGTCCCCGCATATGGTGAATCCAATTTTTTATTTATTCAAGTCTCACTTTTGTTTATGTCCCCGCATATGATCAATCCAATTTTTTATTTATTCAAGTTTCTCTTTTGTTTATGTCCCCCTATATGGTTAATCCAATTTTTTATTTATTCAAGTCTCACTTTTGTTTATGTCCCCGCATATGATCAATCCAATTTTTTATTTATTCAAGTCTCTCTTTTGTTTATGTCCCCGCATATGGTGAATCCAATTTTTTATTTATTCAAGTCTCACTTTTCTTTATGTCCCCCTATATGGTTAATCCAATTTTTTATTTATTCAAGTCTCACTTTTGTTTATGTCCCCGCATATGGTGAATCCAAGTTTTTTACTTATTCAAGTCTCTCTTTTGTTTATGTCCCCGCATATGGTGAATCCAATTTTTTATTTATTCAAGTCTCACTTTTGTTTATGTCCCCGCATATGATCAATCCAATTTTTTATTTATTCAAGTCTCACTTTTGTTTATGTCCCCGCATATGGTGAATCCAATTTTTTACTTATTCAAATCTCTCTTTTGTTTATGTCCCCGCATATGATCAATCCAATCTTTTATTTATTCAAGTCTCACTTTTGTTTATGTCCCCTTATATGGTTAATCCAATTTTTTATTTATTCAAGTCTCTCTTTTGTTTATGTCCCCGCATATGATCAATCCAATTTTTTATTTATTCAAGTCTCTCTTTTGTTTATGTCCCCGCATATGGTGAATCCAATTTTTTATTTATTCAAGTCTGACTTTTGTTTATGTCCCCGTATATGATCAATCCAATTTTTTATTTATTCAAGTCTCTCTTTTGTTTATGTCCCCGCATATGGTGAATCCAATTTTTTATTTATTCAAGTCTCTCTTTTGTTTATGTCCCCGCATATGATCAATCCAATTTTTTATTTATTCAAGTCTCACTTTTGTTTATGTCCCCGCATATGATCAATCCAATTTTTTATTTATTCAAGTCTCACTTTTGTTTATGTCCCCGCATATGGTGAATCCAATTTCTTATTTATTCAAGTCTCACTTTTGTTTATGTCCCCGCATATGATCAATCCAATTTTTTATTTATTCAAGTCTCACTTTTGTTTATGTCCCCGCATATGATCAATCCAATTTTTTATTTATTCAAGTCTCACTCTTGTTTATGTCCCCGCATATGATCAATCCAATTTTTTATTTATTCAAGTCTCACTTTTGTTTATGTCCCCGCATATGATCAATCCAATTTTTTATTTATTCAAGTCTCACTTTTGTTTATGTCCCCGCATATGATCAATCCAATTTTTTATTTATTCAAGTCTCACTTTTGTTTATGTCCCCGCATATGATCAATCCAATTTTTTATTTATTCAAGTCTCTCTTTTGTTTATGTCCCCGCATATGATCAATCCAATTTTTTATTTATTCAAGTCTCACTTTTGTTTATGTCCCCGCATATGATCAATCCAATTTTTTATTTATTCAAGTCTCTCTTTTGTTTATGTCCCCGCATATGATCAATCCAATTTTTTATTTATTCAAGTCTCTCTTTTGTTTATGTCCCCCTATATGGTTAATCCAATTTTTTATTTATTCAAGTCTCTCTTTTGTTTATGTCCCCGCATATGATCAATCCAATTTTTTATTTATTCAAGTCTCACTTTTGTTT
The DNA here is from genome assembly GCA_951230915.1 of Antitrichia curtipendula. Lineage (NCBI taxonomy): Eukaryota > Viridiplantae > Streptophyta > Bryopsida > Hypnales > Leucodontaceae > Antitrichia > Antitrichia curtipendula. Next base: position 53,285,801 of record OX579633.1, on the reverse strand, counting down.
ATGTCCCCGCATATGATCAATCCAATTTTTTATTTATTCAAGTCTCTCTTTTGTTTATGTCCCCGCATATGGTGAATCCAATTTCTTACTTATTCAAGTCTCACTTTTGTTTATGTCCCCGCATATGATCAATCCAATTTTTTATTTATTCAAGTCTCACTTTTGTTTATGTCCCCGCATATGATCAATCCAATTTTTTATTTATTCAAGTCTCACTTTTGTTTATGTCCCCGCATATGGTGAATCCAATTTTTTACTTATTCAAGTCTCTCTTTTGTTTATGTCCCCGTATATGATCAATCCAATTTTTTATTTATTCAAGTCTCACTTTTGTTTATGTCCCCGTATATGATCAATCCAATTTTTTATTTATTCAAGTCTCTCTTTTGTTTATGTCCCCCTATATGGTTAATCCAGTTTTTTATTTATTCAAGTCTCACTTTTGTTTATGTCCCCGCATATGGTTAATCCAATTTTTTACTTATTCAAGTCTCTCTTTTGTTTATGTCCCCCTATATGGTTAATCCAATTTTTTATTTATTCAAGTCTCACTTTTGTTTATGTCCCCGCGTATGGTGAATCCAATTTTTTATTTATTCAAGTCTCTCTTTTGTTTATGTCCCCGCATATGGTGAATCCAATTTTTTATTTATTCAAGTCTCACTTTTGTTTATGTCCCCGCATATGATCAATCCAATTTTTTATTTATTCAAGTCTCTCTTTTGTTTATGTCCCCCTATATGGTTAATCCAGTTTTTTATTTATTCAAGTCTCACTTTTGTTTATGTCCCCGCATATGGTTAATCCAATTTTTTACTTATTCAAGTCTCTCTTTTGTTTATGTCCCCCTATATGGTTAATCCAATTTTTTATTTATTCAAGTCTCACTTTTGTTTATGTCCCCGCGTATGGTGAATCCAATTTTTTATTTATTCAAGTCTCACTTTTGTTTATGTCCCCGCGTATGGTGAATCCAATTTTTTATTTATTCAAGTCTCTCTTTTGTTTATGTCCCCGCATATGATCAATCCAATTTTTTATTTATTCAAGTCTCACTTTTGTTTATGTCCCCGCGTATGGTGAATCCAATTTTTTATTTATTCAAGTCTCTCTTTTGTTTATGTCCCCGCATATGGTGAATCCAATTTTTTATTTATTCAAGTCTCACTTTTGTTTATGTCCCCGCATATGGTGAATCCAATTTTTTACTTATTCAAGTCTCTCTTTTGTTTATGTCCCCGCATATGGTGAATCCAATTTTTTATTTATTCAAGTCTCACTTTTGTTTATGTCCCCGCATATGGTGAATCCAATTTTTTATTTATTCAAGTCTCACTTTTGTTTATGTCCCCGCATATGATCAATCCAATTTTTTATTTATTCAAGTCTCTCTTTTGTTTATGTCCCCCTATATGGTTAATCCAATTTTTTATTTATTCAAGTCTCACTTTTGTTTATGTCCCCGCATATGATCAATCCAATTTTTTATTTATTCAAGTCTCTCTTTTGTTTATGTCCCCGCATATGGTGAATCCAATTTTTTATTTATTCAAGTCTCACTTTTCTTTATGTCCCCCTATATGGTTAATCCAATTTTTTATTTATTCAAGTCTCACTTTTGTTTATGTCCCCGCATATGGTGAATCCAAGTTTTTTACTTATTCAAGTCTCTCTTTTGTTTATGTCCCCGCATATGGTGAATCCAATTTTTTATTTATTCAAGTCTCACTTTTGTTTATGTCCCCGCATATGATCAATCCAATTTTTTATTTATTCAAGTCTCACTTTTGTTTATGTCCCCGCATATGGTGAATCCAATTTTTTACTTATTCAAATCTCTCTTTTGTTTATGTCCCCGCATATGATCAATCCAATCTTTTATTTATTCAAGTCTCACTTTTGTTTATGTCCCCTTATATGGTTAATCCAATTTTTTATTTATTCAAGTCTCTCTTTTGTTTATGTCCCCGCATATGATCAATCCAATTTTTTATTTATTCAAGTCTCTCTTTTGTTTATGTCCCCGCATATGGTGAATCCAATTTTTTATTTATTCAAGTCTGACTTTTGTTTATGTCCCCGTATATGATCAATCCAATTTTTTATTTATTCAAGTCTCTCTTTTGTTTATGTCCCCGCATATGGTGAATCCAATTTTTTATTTATTCAAGTCTCTCTTTTGTTTATGTCCCCGCATATGATCAATCCAATTTTTTATTTATTCAAGTCTCACTTTTGTTTATGTCCCCGCATATGATCAATCCAATTTTTTATTTATTCAAGTCTCACTTTTGTTTATGTCCCCGCATATGGTGAATCCAATTTCTTATTTATTCAAGTCTCACTTTTGTTTATGTCCCCGCATATGATCAATCCAATTTTTTATTTATTCAAGTCTCACTTTTGTTTATGTCCCCGCATATGATCAATCCAATTTTTTATTTATTCAAGTCTCACTTTTGTTTATGTCCCCGCATATGATCAATCCAATTTTTTATTTATTCAAGTCTCACTTTTGTTTATGTCCCCGCATATGATCAATCCAATTTTTTATTTATTCAAGTCTCACTTTTGTTTATGTCCCCGCATATGATCAATCCAATTTTTTATTTATTCAAGTCTCACTTTTGTTTATGTCCCCGCATATGATCAATCCAATTTTTTATTTATTCAAGTCTCTCTTTTGTTTATGTCCCCGCATATGATCAATCCAATTTTTTATTTATTCAAGTCTCACTTTTGTTTATGTCCCCGCATATGATCAATCCAATTTTTTATTTATTCAAGTCTCTCTTTTGTTTATGTCCCCGCATATGATCAATCCAATTTTTTATTTATTCAAGTCTCTCTTTTGTTTATGTCCCCCTATATGGTTAATCCAATTTTTTATTTATTCAAGTCTCTCTTTTGTTTATGTCCCCGCATATGATCAATCCAATTTTTTATTTATTCAAGTCTCACTTTTGTTTATGTCCCCGCATATGGTTAATCCAATTTTTTATTTATTCAAGTCTCTCTTTTGTTTATGTCCCCGCATATGGTGAATCCAATTTTTTATTTATTCATGTCTCACTTTTGTTTATGTCCCCGCATATGATCAATCCAATTTTTTATTTATTCAAGTCTCACTTTTGTTTATGTCCCCGCATATGATCAATCCAATTTTTTATTTATTCAAGTCTCACTTTTGTTTATGTCCCCGCATATGGTGAATCCAATTTTTTATTTATTCAAGTCTCACTTTTGTTTATGTCCCCGCATATGATCAATCCAATTTTTTATTTATTCAAGTCTCACTTTTGTTTATGTCCCCGCATATGATCAATCCAATTTTTTGCCCATTTGTTTGCCTAACTTATTTATCTACCCTCATATGATTATTTCAGTATTTTTTTGATTTGGTTCTCTGAATTATTTATCTCCCTTACATGATTATTCTATTACTTTATTCATTTGATTCTTTAACTCATCTATCCCACCTCTCATTTTTATCCCGAAATTTCTTTCATTTGATTTTGTGACTTATATGTCTTCTTCCATGTGATGCATGTTGTAGTTATTTTTTTTGTTTCTCTAACTTCTTCATGTACCTTCATTTTGATAGACCGTTCATTTCTTACACGCATTTATTCTACGATTTTTTTATTCGCTGGTTTCTTCCTTCCATTTTTGTGCCACTCTTTAAATGTATAGCCTTCCTTTTAAAAAACTGGCTGCAATGTCTCTCTATGTATTCTACACATTTTTGTCCAATCTTTTATGTTGTTGCAATTCTCATTAGCATTTTTTTTCCAATTCATATGTAATTTATTTGATATTTCACGTTTTTGACGAATTCCACATTTCTTCAATTTATTTGTTATAAACAATTTCTTAAATACTAAAATCGCATTTTTTGTAGCGACTATCTTTGATATTTAGAATGATGTAGTGAATAAATAATCAATGGTTGAATACTTCATGTCTTGGGAAATCTGCAAAAATGAAAGGCAGCTGTAGAGTGCAAGTACAAGTATTTGAAATGTCTTCCCTCCAAGGTTTTGAGGAGGGAAACCCAAAACTCATTTGAACTTCTCCTCTGCCTAGCGTCCCTGCCCTGACGTCCCCGCCCTGATGAGTACGTCCCCGCCCTGGCAAAGTACGTCCCCGCCCTGACGAAGTACGTCCCCGCCCATTGCCCCCGCCCGAACGTCTTCTCGTGTGTTACTCCCGCACTCCGCACTCCTACACTCCCGCACTCCCGCACTCCTGCACTCCCGCACCACAAGGCGTTCGGGCGGGGGCGCTGTGTGAGTGTTTTAATCTCCCCCCTTCAGAGGTAAAACGTGCACACGGATTCTAGCGGCATGAAAAGTAATTTCTAGGAGATGAAATTAAACGTAGTGTTCTTTGGCCTTCCAAGCATTGGACACTTTGTTATGTTGATTTTACCTAATTTAAATGCTTCAAAACACACTAATAATTAAGAAATAAAGGTTGTTAAAGGTTGATTAAATGCGATTAAACTTCTAGCTAACTAAAATTCTACCTAATGTAAATCAAAGAATACAATTTGCCCTTTCCGAAATGGTAAAGCAAGCTGGATTCTGATATTCCTAGCAAACGTTATGCGTGGATGAAATCCGGCCCTAATTCTATCCTAAAAACTTCATCCGTCAACTAAAAATAGCAAAATAATGTGAAATAAATCTAAATTTCAGAGTTAAAAGGTTGATTAAGTTAACTAATGGAATTTTGAGAAAAACCTAATTTTAACCTATTTTCGGAATTTTCATCCAAATTTAGGTCAAATCTTCATCCACACTTTTATCTTTTCAAATTAAAGTAATTTTAAAAGTAAAAGGTGGATTTGGAATCTTCAAAAGATTCTCTAAAAGATTATGGTTTCCAAAGATCCCCTAGTTGTTCCTTGAGAATATTCCTAATTGTTCTTTAATTAAGCCTAATTCTAAGTTATTATTCTAAATTTAGTGATTTCCTATAGTTTTATGGTTTTTTATGGGTAAAGTGATAAATTACTTCTTATAATGGTAAAAAGTAAGAATTTTGGACTTCTAGGTAAAAACTTATGAATGAATGAAAATTCCCCTTAGTTGGATGGAATTCGGTTTCAAATAAGTTTTATGTAGAATTTAAGGGATAAATTAGGGTTTAATCTCCCCAATTATTCTAATATTTCCTAGATTCTTAAATTATGTTAGATTTCTTTTGAAAATTCTTTTGGATGAAATTACTATTTCGGTTTCCAAATTCACTCAAAGTTAATCTAATTATTACTTTCACGATTATAGTTAAGTTTTTTAAGGTTTTCCAATGATTTAAAATTTTAACTAGCTATCGGATTTCTAATTTTGTTAATTTTAGTTTTCTAATCTAATTTTTAAAGAATGAAAGCAAAAGAGAAAACAAAAGAAAAGTTTGGAAATTCATACCTCAGTATCGAGAATGTCGATCGTCCCATCATCGCAAAATACCATCATAATCGTCTCCTCGAAATTCTCCATTGCCTTTCATGTATTTGGAAGAAATCTTAGTATTATTGTTTCTAAACCTATCTAAAAAGTCCAAGTTTGTTAGTTTTGGCAATTTAAAACTAATCCTTTGATTTTAGGAAATTAATAATAAATTTAATTCATTTTTCCCAAGTTTCAATGAATAGTAGTTTATTCGATTGCCAATTGTTTAATAGTTATTTTGTTAAATATTCCAAGATATTAGTTGGTGTTTGTTTGTATCTATTTGGCTTATTAGGCCTAATAAAACAAAACTCAAACAACAAAACAACAACTAATTTGTCTTTGAAATCCTAATTAATAACTAAAATCAACCGAATGAATAGTAATTTAATAAAATAAGCTAAAATAATCAAAACAAATCTATCGATGAATAGTAAAAGGAATTTTGCAATCCAAACAATCTAACGTCAATAGTAAGATGCTAACGAAAAGAATAGAATAATCAAAACAATCCAAACTTCAATAGTAAGATTCTAACGAAAAGAATAGAATAATCAAAACAATCCAAATTTCAATAGTAAGATACTAATGAAAAGAATAGAATAATCAAAACAATCCAAATTTCAATAGTAAGATACTAACGAAAAGAATAGCATAATCAAAACAATTCCAAAATTCAATAGTAAGATACTAACCTTAACTCCTTTATTCTTCGTCCTTCCTTGTTAACCTTCTTATGATCTCGCTTTCTTCCACTTCTTATGATGTTGTTGTTGTTTGAATTCTTGGCGATGGCGGAGAGAGAATTTGAGAGGTTCAAGAACCGAGAGCGTTAGTTCAAATTCTCGGTGTTCAATTTTAGTTTTAAAAATCAAAGGTTGGGGTGGCGAGCAACGGCCTACCCTTCTTGTAATTGAAATTACAAGTTTTGTATGATCACTTTGATTTTATAAATTCAAGAGATGTTGTATGATATTGCTTACCGCAATGTTGTTTGAATAATCAGACTTTGGACTCCAGTACTTGTTAGACTCTTTTCAGAATCTGTCCCAACTGAATGATCGTCCAGGCTTCACTTTCGAACTGGTTGTGCTGGTTGCACTCACCTTCCGATACCCTCCTTACTCAAAAACCGGCCGCTGGTACCCGTCCCTTTATCTGAGAACCGCCGCAGTCGTTCCGCAGTCGTTCCCGCAGTCGTTCCCGTAGTCGTTCTCGCAGGCGTTCCCGCAGTCGTTCCCCAGCTGCCTTGAACTGTATGGCCTTTAAACTGAAATTTAATAGACTGAAAATTTCAAAAATAATCCAATTAAGACTGAAAATTTTGGAAATTTCAGATATTGAATTTGTGACTATATGGATCAAATACTGAAAAAGAAAATAACACTAGATTAGGACTAAATAAAAGGCAAATTAATTCTCAAACTGAAATTACGAAATAACGATAATAATGAATTCTATGACTTCTTCAAAATAAAACTAGAATCTAGCAAATTAAAGGAAAAAACAAAGCAACAATTGTCAAATTAAAGGCAACAAAATGGCCACTTGGAGGCGAAAATACCTTCACCATGTGCCCATGCAAAAGAGAAATGAAACAACGACTTTTGGACTTTAAATAAGGTTCAAAAGAACCTTATTTTGAGATTCCAAGTCAACGCTTCGCCGTCTGAGGTAAATTTGAGTTTTAAATGGCAAATCTTAACTTTCAAAAAGTCAAAGCTTCGCCGTGCGGGGGCAACCCCAGGTCAAATCGAACAATTTTAAGTTTCAAGTATCTGTTTCCAGGGTTCAAAAAGTCAAAGCTTCGCCGTGCGGGAGCAACCCCAGGACAAATGGAGCTTTTTAAGCCAATTTAAGTATTTCGAAAGTTAGATTCTAAAGGAGGTACACATGAAAGTGTTTAACCAAACATTAGAAACGAATCTTCCGAAATTTCAAGTCAAAGTCAATCAATTAACTGCTAAAGGAGGTACACATGAAAGTGTTTAACTGAACATTAGCAATTAAACCTCAAATTCCGTTATACAACGAACTTTGAGTAGGAAATTAGTCTAAAATACTTTTGGCAAGGTCAAGCCTCGCCGCTTTAAGTATTTAGTACCAAATGCGTTCACGTGCTACAATGGATTAGTATTCAAGTAATCTTAAGCAAAGAATCAAAGTTTTGGGGCTTTCAACCTCCAAATTCAAAAGAAAGCAATAGGTTTTGAAGGGACCCTCTAATCCTTCAAAACACAAGAGAATTAGCGGAAAATGCAAAGAAATAGAAGGAATTAGCCAATTTTTGGCTTAAAGTGCTCCAACAACGTGTTGGTAGCACAACATAGCAACAATAAGGAAATGGAAATAAGGTTTGGTCTGACAACGTGTCAGTACCAAAGAGAAAAGAAAATGAGAGTGAGGGTATAGGAATGAGGGTATAAGAATGAGGGTACCAACAACCTCGAGGGGAGGCCTTTTATACTCGAGCCAAGCCCTCCCCGGTAAGTTGTCAGTTAAAAAACGTTTAACTAACTACCTAACTAAATTCTAAACTACTATGAGATATTTTGCATTTAATCTTTGTTTATTAGGAAGGAAGGTCCTCAAGCAAGTTCCTTGAAGGCTTTAATTAGCCTTGAAATCTTGCCTAAATCAAATCCTTGATTGTCCCCAAAGATTTTATGAAAATAACCCTAACTAACCTAGATATTTTGCAATTTAATCCTAGATCAAATCCAAATTTTCTTAGTTTAATCTAAATTGGCTTTTAAAGGAAAGATTTGACATCTTAACTAAATCCAATCTTCGATTTTTACCAAGATATTTTGTTAATTAACCTCGAATTACTACAAATTACTCTAAAAAAGTCAAACTAAGAGCTGACCCTATCTATCTTTTAGGGAAAAACTCCAATTTGAAAACCGATTGCGCCATCGCGTTCAGAAGACCCCAATTAGTCTAGGGGACCGTCTACCCCCTTCTTCCAGGCTGTAAATATTTGTAAAAACCACTAACGGTAATTCTAGAGAAAAGTCAAAATCCCAACTAATGGAATTTGAGTTTCCCGAGAAAACTAATTGGCTAGGGTTGCTTGGAAGGTTTGTGGTAGTAAGAAAACATTCCTTGTTTGCGACATTCGGACACCGCTAGCTCCTGGCTCGCCGGTCAACTCGCCGTCGTGTTGTAAATTCTTGTTAAATTTGATGTCGATGCCGATTCGGGTACTTCTGACTATCAGAAAGTCTTCAAACTTGACAGGTCGCTCATTTAATACATAAAACTCTAATCTAATTTTTAGTGAGATTTTACCGCACTCTGGGTAATTTCTAAGAAATTACCATCAGTTTCAAAGGCGGTTGACTTCCCATGGAGTCATCGTGGAGTTTTGTAAAATCCCGAAACTTTTGGGCAATCTTTTGGGAAGTGTCCAAAGGCCAAGGGCAAAACCAAACCTCCAATAAGGATGCTAATTTTAGCAATTCCTTAATAATTTCCGCCCGGGGGGGAAATTATTCTGGTACCGGGGTTGTTGTGGATGATTAGCTCCGCTGTTGATCTCTTGGCATGCTTTTACCCTAAAAGCACCTTTTTATAAGCTCCAATCACCTCTCCTTTCTTCTACTTTGCATTCTGATTCATATTCTTCAACATTTATAGGTCTTCATGTAACTAATCCATATTCTACATGAATTGGATCGAGATACTTCTAAACCTTGATATAGACTCTTGCACTTTAGCCAGGATGTCACATGTATTCACATGTCAAGTGTTACATGGACAAGACACTAGAACTGGCTAACTCTCACTTCCTCCCATCTCTCTAATACGTTAATATGGACTCTAAGACACTGAACTTAAGACATAAACATAGAAAAGCATAGTATTTTGTGCTTTCCATGAATTTAGAAAGGTTCCTCACTAATCTGGTAGGGACTTCTACCAAACTCCTCTCAACTACTAATTCATGCTATTTTGCGTGAATTAGCACTAAAAACTAACAATAAATCGCGAAAAATAAATCCAGAGCTTCAAGTGCTAACTTGAGGGCTCACACGCTGGGCAAAGACGTTAGGGCGGGGACGTACTGCGCCTGGGCGGGGACGTACTGAGTAAGGGCGGGGACGATGGGGCGGGGACTCATGGATGCAGAGAGCGAAACTCCCGACTCCCGCACTCCCGACTCGAGGGAGTCGGGAATTTGATCTCTGCATCCACGAGTCCCCGCCCTAGCGTCCCCGCCCCAGCGTCCCCGCCCACGAAGTACATCCCCGCCCTGACTCAGTACACCTCCGCCCTGACTCAGTACGTCCCCGCCCCGACGTCCCCGCCCAAACGCTCGAGCACATCGAATACGTCCCCGTCTTGGCGAAGTTTTTTTTAGTTCAATTGAATAAGTCCCCGCCCTCACGCAGTACGTCTCCGCCTCGACTGAGTACGTCCCCGCCCTTGTGTAGTACGTCTTGACGAAGTACGTCCCCGTCCATAACCAAGTACGTCCCCGCCCCGACGAGTACGTCCCTGCCCTGACAAAGTACGTCCCCGCCCACACCGAAGTACGTCCCCACCTCTACGTCGGCGCGCTGATTGCAACGTGGCTGGCCACGTCAAAAAGGCGCGTGCTGATTGCAACGTGGCTGGCCATGTCAAACACTTCTGGTCAGGAGTAGGGATAATTTTGATTAGGGGCAGAATTTCCTGCCCGAAGTGTCCGCTTAGGGTTGGACAAGTCCATCCGTCCGTTCGTTTTGTCCGTCCGTCCGGGACGTCCGGTGACCCTGAAGCGTCCGATTTGACAACCCTGGGCTAAACAATGGTTTCACCCATGCCGCCCGCAACAACAAAGTTTACAATGAAAGACAAGCCACAAGCTACAAGCTACAACACAGAAGTCTTCAATTTTTTCTTCAACTCCAATTTCAATTTCTTGGCTGAACTTTGATTTAATGTCACTATTTCATACAAAGTCTAAATAAAATTTATAATAACTTTTTGAAATGATCTACTTCTTCTCCAAATTTCAACTCATTCTAATACTCTGTCCAACTTCTATAGCCATTCATAGTTTAGACCTTGAGAAAAGAAGACAATAAACCCTTCTTCATTTAGTCACTCACAACTTATTTATACAAATTCTAAATAGAATGAACAATAACTTCATAGAAAGCCAACATAATTTTCTACACTCTCTTCAAATTTCATTTCAAACAAAAGACCTATACGTCTTTTATGGTCGGTCGAAATTTCTACCCTTTTATATAGAAGGTAGCAAACCTTCCTCTATTCAAACTAGTACAACTTTTGATTGACAATTGCAAATCAAGTAAGTGATATCAATTTATAAACTCCACACCATGGTACACAACTCTTTCAATTTTCATTCAAAAATTCTCCAAATACAACACACTATAGTTCCTCAATCATTCATGCCTTACAATCAACAACAAAAAAGAAGATAAATAATGTTCTCCCTTTTCTTCCACTTTATTTCTATCTAAACCACACAAGTCAAGTGGACTTCAGCCCATATCTTAACCATATGACTCCTATAACATCCATTTATCATGAATTTTGGTCATAAGACTGTTTTCAAATTTCTAGTTAGAAAATAAATCACCCCAAAGTATTTAGAAGATAAATTATTTGAACATTTCCCTTGTACAACTTCATAGTTATATACAAATTTAATTTAGAAAAACATTCCAAGTATAAAATAAAGAACTAGAAACTAACATATGTCTTATAGAGATTTAAAAAATAGAATTTCAATTGGAATATGACTTCATCTACAAAAACTTGGGAATGCGTTTGAAAGTAGTAGTGACATAATTGGCACGATCTGCTTTAGTTAAAAGATTAAATAGTCCTTCCAACCATCGTTGGTGACCATGACTTTCCTCAATAGGCTTTACCATGCAATAATATTGATTAATATTTAAACTTTAAAAATAACCTTCAAATGTCACTTTACGGTTGCTAGGCTCAATGCATTCAACTTGTAACAAGATCATTAATGCTTAAGCATCTTATTGAAGATTTTCGTGCCATCATTGCTCTATACAAGGTTGTTTTGAGAGGCAAGATGGTTCAATTTCATCTTGTAAACGCCCTTGTGACAATAAAAGACCTAGCGACAATTGAAGTTGATCTAGTAGTTGCAATAAAGAAAATTCAAACTCACGTTCTGGTTGAGATTCTTCATCTTGAGACTCAAAAAAAATCCTCCAGTTCAAAATAATATAACTTAAATGACAAACAAAGAATAATAACATCAAATACGATAAAGCTTACAAGTGAATTCACTTATAAGCTTTATCGTATTTAATGTGTTATATATATATATATATTTATATAATGCTTGCATTTGCAGCATGGCATTCACCTCCTCTAAACTTACACATACTCTAGTATGTACTAAGTTGACTCTTCTTCACTTGTTGTTTCTATTTCGGCCTCTTCTTCTTCCATCTCTTGTGTTTGTGTTGAAGGTAAAAAAAGCATCAAGATCTTCTTTGTATATGTCTATATCACTTTTTCAAAATATTTTAATTCGCTTGCCAATAATAATAATTCTTAAAAGAGTTCTATTAAGCTCTCGTAGTAAATATGTAGCATTGTTGTTTACTGTAACTACCACATATGGTCCAAACCAACATTGGATAAACTTCTTCACTGTATTGTATTGATGTTCTAACATGCTATCAAACATCAGCACCCAATCTCTTTCTTTGATTTTTCTGGTCTTCAATTGATGAGTTCTATGACTTTTGTCAAACCTCTTCTTGTTGTTTAACCTTGTACCTTTCAACCTCTCCAATGCTATTTGGTGGTCTTTTGGAAATCTCTCAAGTTCTTGAATACAAAGTTTAAACAATCTCTTTGTGCTGATACCATCTTCTCATGACAAAAATATTCCATGAAATATTCATAAAGAGATAGATTCTTCATCCGACAATATGGATTTATGCCCATGTACAAGCTCTATAGGCATATAACCATTGATAATACTATGTGTGGTTCTACCAACCCATAAAGCAAATGGAAGCAATTTAAGCCAAATATTAGGCCTTCCTCTACAAGCTTTAATCAATGCATGAATGATAGGAGGATGTTCTTTTTCAATTTTATCACTGGCTTTAGGATTAAAAATCATTGTCAACTTCAACTTCACACCATATTTGATGAAAAAATCTCTTACTTCAGTTGCATTTAATTCACCTTTGTCTGCTTTCATACTGCCAATACTTCCATATCGGCTAAAAATATCTTCAAGTATAAAGTGGCAGACATTCGCTGTTGTTTTGGTTCAAATAGCTCTTTCTTCCACAAAATTTGAAAGTTCTTCTCTTGCTAAAACAAGATTCTTTATGCTCCACATCCCAAATAGCATGGCAACTAAATCAATCCTCTATCAAAAATGAATGAAAATAATTGTCAAGTAGATGAAGTTTGGAACAAATAATGGATGAATTCTAGGGGACTCCGTCCATCTAAATCAACCTTTAATATTTAGACCAACCATAGTAAATCAAATCCATATTCAAAATTTCAAGTCAGCTCAAAGTTTAGAGTCCATAGAAAAAAATGGATGAAGTCTAGGGTCAAATTTCATCCATCTATAACTTTCTCTAATAGTGTCCAAATTAGGTGAATTTTATGTTTTTAGAGATGACATAAAGTAATCTTTGATTTAAAATTGAGAAATAAGAGCTATAGAATACTCCATTTAGAATCACTATGACCTAGTTTAGCTTTGTTAATTAGCTAGTTTGAGGGGTTTTCTTTTTCTTCATAGACTCCTTTACAAGCTTAGAACGTGTAGAAAATTTAGTAAAAGATTCATTGGTTCGAAGGCATAATGGACTGATGTTAGGCACCCCTTATAATGGAATCAAACTCAAAATACTAGAATCTGATTGTGCTTGATTGTTTATCAAAGGTGGATAAATAAGTACTCACAGTTGTTCTAGTCAAAAGATTGACTGGCCCTTTTTAACCAATGCTGGTGGCTATAATATCATTCATAAATTCTAATCAAATAATAATATTGTTCATTATTGAAATCCTCAAAGTAACTTTCAAATGTTATTTTTTAGTTCTTAGGTTGAACACCTTCAACTTGTAATAAGATCATCAAGTCCCAAATGTCATGTTGAAGATTTTTGTGTCATTGCTTTTGTACGCAAGGTTGTTACGGCAAATGAAAAGACTGATTTCTTTTTGTGAATGCTCTTGTAGGAGTTGTGGTGGTACAAGGTTCAACGATTGAAATGTCAATTCAATAGTTTTAACAAAATATCTTCAATCTTTGGCTCTAGTTGGAGTATTTCATTTTGAGACTCTAAAAGATTCTTCATTGCAACAAACAAATTTTTTTTAATGTAAAAACTAAAACTAAATCAAACAATAATGATATTCAATAATTTAAAAACATTATTTAATGAGGCTTCAAGGTAATTTTTTTCTTAATATATGACTTGAAAACATCAACGAGAAGTCGAGAAGGCATCAACAAGAAGCTAATTATTGTAGTTAATGTATTGTCATTTTTCTATCTGCATTATTATAATCAAGTGTCAACAAAATAACATACAGATATATATTTTTATATATTGTATACATTTGCAATGCAACAACACAAGCTATTGTATTCAAAAATTGCTTGTATAAGTGTTTCAATGCCCACTCTTGGCACTCAATAAAACACAAGTAAATTATAAATTTGATGTAGAGATTTGTACTACCTGGGTGACTCATTGTTATTCATTGTACCTTCCAATTAATGAATCATTTCTATTTTTTTAAGTGATTTAAACTTACAAAATAGAAAATAAAACTTAACTTCAAACATAAATTTGCAAGGTTAATGTTATTTTTAGAACAAAAATTTATAGTTCGAATTTATTTGAAAATTTAAGTGAAAGATCAAAACATACCATTTTCAAAAATGATTCAATACTCTTGTGAGTCCCCTATTTTCAAAAATGACTCAATACTCTTGTGAGTCCCCATTTTGTCACTTGGGATTTATAATTTATTTTTTTAATATCTTACAATTTTGAGTGTAGTTATATATATAAAAAGCCCCCAACAGAGTGTAAAATAAAAATAGGTATGTTACATGCTAATGTAGCATTTGGTCTTAAATAGATTATTTTTCCTTAGTTACAACCAAATTCTGCATGTAAATAGAATAAAAACTCACAAATTGTACATAATAAGAGCGTTAAGTAAGAATTGTCCAAATTGCTTAAACCTATTGTATATGTGACCCATACTAGCTAAATTGGTCCGAAAAAATTATGCAAGAATCCTAGAATTGATTCTCAGAGAGAAGTTTCAATTTTCCTATTACAATGATAAAATAGTAAAATCCCCAATTATTAGTATGTAGGTGAAGAAAACTCAAGATGGACCAATGGAGGGCATCTACAACTTAAGTACGGTGATTCTAGGTGGTAATCATAACAAGAGTCTAGCGGTACAATTGGTTTGTCAAGATTCCCTTCCATATAAAATATTTTCTATTAACCAAAATTAAAATAAGATAGTGAAATTTGATCATCATTTTTCAAATGTGCTGTACAAGGAAAGAATGTAGAATTACACATCTTTTGTGGAATTTCATGAGAGGTTCTACAAAAAGTTTAAATTTTTTTATAATAATCAGAAAATGTCATTCATGATAATCAACTGTTAGAATTTATGATGGAAAATTTATAGGAATTAACCAGGGTGCAATAAAATTTCACTAAAAATTATCATAGCTTCTTTTATGTTAATAAAATCCTCTAACAAGTTCAAGACATTTTGATAACCAAAAATACCTAAACCAATAAGATTTTTCAAAATTGGCAAAATTGAAAGAAGTTCGAGGAGTTGACTGGCGTTTTGGAGGCATACAAAATTGGAATGAGGTTAAAGAAGGGTTTTTTTCCTTCCTCATACTTACTAAAGAACTGAGGCTAATTACTTTTTTTTAGAAAAGACAACCTCCAAAAGTTAGATTTTAACCCTTTTGGGTATTAAGTTGGCGCTAGGTTTCATTGTGTTTTTGAGTAGGAAAAAAAGGGCAGGGGATTCATCCAGCTTAAAATGACCTTCTAAAGTCAATGGTGCAATCCGTTTGTGATTTGGAGTTAATCTCCAAAAGTTGGAGTTTGGACTTGTATAAAAAGCTAAAAATAAGAAGATTATGTTGAAAACTTTAATTGATAAGATTACCTCTAGAAAATAATAGGAGATGGGTGTCTTTGGAAGAGTATATAAAGGCACCTCTTCTTCCTCTCAAAACACCCTTTCATGCCATTTTTTGGCTTTGGAACACGTTGGTTCATTTAATTGACTTTTGGTAATTTTTGGGCCAAAGTTTGTGTATTTGTAGAGCATCTCAAGTTCCATTTTGTTGTATTTCTACAAGCTTTGAAGGATTTAGGGGCCCTTCAAACCTTATTAATTTGTGTTTGGTTTTGTGTTTGGTTTTGTATTGACTTGTTGGTGTTTGGGCAAGTTTCTTGAGTCCTTTTTGAAATTGAGATTTGCTTATGTTTTGTACTAATCCTAAAGCCACCTCCTTTGTATCTTGACAATGCTACTTAGAAGGACCTTTAATGTGGATTGTTGAGGTATTTTGACTAATTGGTGTATTTTAATTTATTTACTCTAATACGTGTTGTTACTTTCTTGTTTTGTAATCTTGGTATTGTACTAACCTCCATAATTTTAAAATATATTCATGTATTAATAGTAGAGGTTATAAACTGACTTGTTGAAATTGTGGTAGGAAATTTGGGTTTTTTTGCCACCACAATAAAGCTTTGACCTTGAATAATTTATGATTTGACATAAATTAGAGTTTTGACACCAACACAACAAAACTTTGATCTTGAATAGTCATGACTTGATAGAAATTAGAGTTTTGACATAGTGACAACAAAGCTTTGCATTCATAATGTCCCCTAGGGTCCTTCTCCAACTTTAGGTGGCTATTTTTAACCAAGTACAGTTTTCAAAACGTCGTTTTGGTATTACCAAGTTTAGTTTCCAAAAAAAGAGCAACAAAGGACAGCAAGGCATCTGTACGGCACTTTCAAATGGTGTCTATTTTCTATGTGAGGAATTTTCTCAATAATAGGATTATACGCCATTACTTCATTTAAGGCATTGATTCATCATCAACCATTAAAGATATTATGTTTGAAGATTAGTAACTCTAGAAGATGCAGTAAAAGCGGCCCTAGAAGTTGAAATTATTGACAAAAGAATGGAGGGATGGTAAGAAGGATGGATGAACCTATACTTGCCTTCAATCCAATTCATTATTAACGGTCATATTTGTTATATTGAGACTTTTTGCAGTCTCATTTTTATCCTTGATTCTTTACTAGTATTTTTTTATAAATAGGTAACAACACCAACTTTTAGAATTTCATTATAGAATCACTATTTTAGCATTAATTATTTTTGGTTTCAATTACTATTTTTTTAAATGAATTTTTCAATAACTAACATTCTGTCTCAAAATCTACAAGAAGTCTCAATATAATGAATATGGCCATATTAATTGTTTAATCCCTTAATTTATCAAGGTGCAACACCTAATGGAATGACAAAATTTAGACCATTGGCTATTTAAAAGCCTATACTTATGCTACCAGCCCTTGAACTGGACCAACCCCATTCAAAGATGAGGCAGGTATCCAATGAAATGACAAAAAACTATATGTGAATTGGCAGAACAAATGGTGTATTATAGGGTGATTGCAAGAAAGACTAGTACTATTTTCTGGCACAATAGGAGTGATAGATTTGCCATCAGCCATAACTTTTGGAAAATGAAATTGACGTACTTAAAAATTTTACTAGAGATGGATAATTTGTAAATCATAAGATTTCTTATTTTTGAAAATTTTGAAAAAGAATTCTATGATTAAATTTTAATTTAGCTAATTTGTCTCCTTTTGCATTTTAGGATTTTTTTAGAATTGGAGAGTACTCAAAATTAATGATCTAAAACTAAAATTCTTGTGGTCTATTTCCACAGTAGGAAGACATACGCCTACCAAAGGATATCTAAAAATACATTATTTAATAGCCTCCATCATTATACAAATAGGGCTCCTTTGCACTCATACTTTTGAATATTGAAGATGGTTTCAACTTCCATTTTTTGAGGAAATGTGATCAATATCAAGTCTTTACAAATGGCCAATTTTTAGAGAATTTAGTTTAGGATTTCCTAATTATTATTAATTTATACCTAGTTGTATCTATTTTTTGTGACAAACTATCTTTTTTTTCTTTAAAAATATTTTTTAAGTACTTGCAAGTGGATTGTGGTATTACTAGCCGAAGATTTTTCAAATCATCGGCTAAGATTGCTTTGTTTCATAATACTTGTAGTATACATAGTACTAGGCACAAAAACTATAGTTTTGGCAAAATGCTACCAAAATTGTTCAGTCTTTATTGCAACCATTCTATAGAACAAATTTGCTTGCTATAAGTGATCCAACTTTACAATGACAATGTCAATGACAATGACAATGAGCAATGAGATGAAAAAAGGCGAACATCTTTGCTCGTTGCCATTAGCAACCCCTCTGCATGTACTAGATTTTAAAAAATCCAAAATTGTTGATTTAGATTTTTTTTTAAATAGACTGCCCATCTAGTGTTGTTGATATGATCAATCAGGGAGTTACTAAAACCATTGATGGCATTGTCCTTAGAGACAATCTTGGTTGTCAATATCATTAGAGTTTGGAATTCTATGTTTTGGGTGTTCCTATGCTCTATGTTATGCGCTTCCTATGTTTTTGGATTTATTGAGCTCATAGAGGTGGATTTCTTGAGGGCATGGAGGTATCGGTGTTAATGGAAGTGATTTCATGAGAGCGTGGAGGTGATTTTGTGAACGTTCATTTTAACTTTAGTACCTCTAGGATCTTCGAATTCATGGCCATGTGCACTGCAAATTTGGACATTGGAAATTGCTTCTTCTTCCCTTCCAAATTGGTTGCCAAATAACCAAATTCTTTACTTCATTGGAGCTTTGGTGGATTGCTAGATACTTTGAGCTTTAGATATGATTGGTCTATGAATTATTGTAGTTGGCAAAAAAGTAATAAGAAGGGAGTTTGTATTTTCTTCAAAGTGCTTTAGTCATTTTTGGAATTGAGTAGTTCTACTAGATGAGATTTTGGGTTCCTAAAGGATTGCTAGTTTTGGGATTGCTGGGAATGCGAGAACTATACCAATTCAACTCCAAATCAATAGTCTAATGTGGCAGAACTACTGCCAAATTAGATATTAATCTTAAATTAATTTTAATTTTAAAAATTAAAAGATTTTAAAATTTTAAAAATAAAAATAATATTAAATTTTTTAATTAAAATAAATAAATTTGGGCAACAATGGCTAGTTTCCAGCATTGGTGAGAGGCTTAGAACAGTTGTCCAATGGAGATGAAAAACATCCAATGTTGTCTATTGTTCTTGAAAAAACGCACTGTACAATGACTAAAATCATGGCAACTTATAAAGAGATGGCTAAGCGCAAAACTGTAACTTCAATTTTTAGTATTTAATGCTCTATAGTGAATTAGTGATCAACTCACTTAAGTCTAACATGCTTATTTGTAGAACAAACTGGGTATAGGGCATTGGGACAAGTATTTTCTGAAGCATCGTGCTCTTTTCCTACTGGTCATTTTTCATACCTTGTTTTTTAGAACTTAAATTTAATTTCAATGTCATGTTCATTATAATGTTGTAGTTAGCTAGAAGTCTGATTGTAAATAAGGCCAACAATTGGAATTTAGAAGAGGTGTTTCAAATATTTTATAATTAGCCTTCTGGAAGACTAACAACAATTTTGGTGTCATCAACAACAATTGTCGTATAGCCACCTATTGTGATGAATTTTATATGTATATTACTCTGATTTGTCTTGACTAGAGATTTTGATTATGAAAATTTGTTGTTGAACCTATAGATTGTTGCAAGATTGATTTTGTAGCTGAAATTGATCAACTCTTTATAATTTCCCTTGATCAAATTTTTTCTTGACTATTGTGTTTGTACGTTTGTGCATAGGAGTGAGTGCTAATCTTATAAGCATGAGACAAACACAAATGAGGTTGTTGAAGAGATTAGGGCTAATATTGATATATTAAACTTTGAACAAAATTACAGGTTGAGTTTGTAATGACATTCAATTCTTCTTAAACACTTATGAATGAAAATTTTGAAGTTCTTTTCAATAAAAGGACTACACATGTACTCTTCTTATAATTTTTGAATTCAATAGAAAAATGAAAAGTGTACCCTATCAAAATTTGTGTAAAACTTTTACAAGTAGTGAAAAAATGATACATGTCCCCCTTTTGAAATTTAGGTATGGTTTTCTTGAAAAGTGATAGTTTTGTAGCAAAATAGATTGCAAGACAATCAATTCAATCTTAAAAAGATGATTACAACAAAGTTAAACCCTGATTTAAGTACAATTAGGTTCAATTCTAATACATTATGAATAGGCTTTGGATGAGTTACATTCAGAGAATGAAACCCTAACAAAAGTATCAATGCCCCCTCTCAAGCAAAGATTGAAATTGTTTCTTCTACACAATTGAGGTTTTTGTGAGCATTAGGGCAATGGCTTCAAGTTTATGGAATTTTGATAGTTGTGACAAGGAGATGGTGCAGGGGGCTTGTTAGATGCAAACACTTCAAGAGTTTGGTGAGGATGTTTTATTGAGAAGTTTCCTCAATTTGTTGGCATGGATGTTTTGCTTAGTGGTTGCGCAAGTTGCAATTTGGTATTAGGACGTTGTAGAAGCGGTTGTGTTTGAGCTAATTGCAGAGGAGGAAGATTGCATGATTTGTGAAAAAAGTGAGGCATCGAGGAGTTTGAATGATGTTGTAAGACCGGTGATTTTGTTAGCTTCTTATTCGCGTGTAGTGGAGAGTGGAGTGCTTCCAAGGTTGGTAGAAGTACAGAAGTACTATATTGTAAGGACAAGACAATGGCTTGGCTTATATTTTTCTTGGTCAAATTATTTGATAGAAAATTGTAGAATATAAGGATTGTGAGCACAAGAATTTTGGCTCTTTGGTAGAAGTGGAAGAGTACTTATTTCAAGCTGGATGTTAAGGTTATTATAGATTGGATGTAGGTTGTATAAAGAGCAATTTGCTCTTGTTGATTTGTATAAAGGTCTTTTAGACTATAGAACCCTAGTGTTATCTTCTGTTGGTGAAATTTCACACAACTCAGGGATTTAGTAAGGACATCCGCATGTTGAGAGTCCATGTGAATATATCTAGGTTCAATTTCCCCCTCTAAAACTCTTTCGTGGATGAAGTGATAGTGGATCTTGATATGCTTCAATTTGGCATGAAATACTAGATTGTGTGATAATTTGATGGCACCACTAGAAGAAACTTGTGCTTTTTTTGACGTCTAAAATTTGGACATCCACTTTTTTGGACATCAAACATAATATTAGACGTCAAAAAAAGCACAGGTTTCTTCTAGTGCACTTTGGTTGTTGCAGTAAATGAAGATGTTAATTGTTGTTGGTGTAGAGTAGTAATTTGTAGAATTGAAATTAGAAGCAGCTAGAGAATTAGGATATTGCAGCTTTTGGAAAAGACGATGTAGACAAATTTCTTCTTAGGCACCGTCGCTAAAAGTATGGTACTCTGATTCTGTTGAAGAGCGTGAGACTATTAGTTATTTATTGTTTTACCAATTGATTGGTCCTAGTGCAAGTGTAAATATATATGTGCCTATAGATCTCCAAATGTCTATGCAGGAACCTAGTCGGCATCTATATATCCAAAGATAAAAATTGGAGAATTTTCATGATAGAGGATTCCAAAATCAAGTGTCCTTTGTAGATATCTGAGTAGGTGTTTTGTTGCATCGAGGATTCAAGGTGGGTTTGTTGTAAAGTGGCCATGTAGCTACTGAGTCTACTAATTGAGTACGCAATGTCAAGACAAATTACGATGAGAAATATAAGCTTGCAAATGAATTTACAATAGGTTGTAGTGTCAATGGAGGGAAATTTCATATCACACACAAGTTGTTGTTTGTCAGGGAGGGTGTGGAGGTAAGCTTGCAGTCAAACATGCTAAAATCTTGAAGTATGGAGGCAGTATAATCTTGTTGGTGAAAGAAAATCTCAAGTATAACTTGCTCAAATGTGATTCTAAATTAGCGTTTTACTTTGCCCAAATCAGTTGTGTAAAATTCATGACGTAGGAACTATTTAAGCAACAAGAGGAGATCAAGAAAGCTACTAATAATAAATAGGTCATTGAAATAGAGCATGAGAATTAAGGTCTCTGTCTCTTGGTGCATAAAGTACATATTAGGATCTAATTTGCTTCTTTGTAGCCTAATTCAACAAAAAGTTGTGTCAATTCTATCATACTAAGTTTTGAAACTTTGCTTGAGTTTGTAAAGTAATTGGTTGAGTTTGTAAACTAGTTTTTTCTTTTCTACAAGCTCAAAATCTAGATGGTTGTAGCATATAAATCATTTCCTTGAGTAAGACATATAAGAAGGTAGGACAAACATTCATATGGTGGATATCCCACCTTTTGGCTATAACAAGGGTGATGCCAGTTCTCAAAGTAGACCATTTTATAACCGGTGCAAAGGTTCATCAAAATCTATTCTATGGCACTGTTCAGAACCTCTGGCTATGAGACAGGCTTTTTTCACGGAAGTGATTGTGTGGCTTGGAGTGGAAAGGTCTAGAAGTGTCTGGGGAGATCTAGAGAGGGATAATATGGAATTGGATTATTTGATGAATAAATAAGTAGGGTATATTGATGAGATAGTAAGTTTTGAAGAAAGCTTGGGTCTTGTAGGGGTTCGATGGTCTTGGGAGTTGGGAGATCAAAAGATTTCTCATCACAAATGATGCTGACTTTTTTGGTTGATGGGTCATAGCATCTATAGGCTTTACTTTGCTCATCATAGCCTAATAGGATCATAGGAATTGCCTTAGAATCAAATTTTTGCATTTAGCGTCTAGAATATGGCAATATGTGGTACATCCTATAACGTGGAGATGACCAAGGTGAGTCTTGATTCTTGTGTAGACTTCCTCTGAGTTTTGTAGTTTCAGGGCTTTAATGGGACAACGATTTTGGATGTAATTAACTGTGGTGGCTATTTCTTCCTATAGTGCTTTGGAAGAAATTTATTCATTAGGAATTTTGGTCTCGGTGACTACACTTTGAATTTCTTCAAGTGGTGTACGATTCTTCCTATCAACTATGTCATTTTAGTGAGGAGAATAGCCCGCGGTAAGTTGACAAGTAATGCCATAGAGGTTATAATAGTCTCAAAAAGAGCTAGAAAGGTAATTTCTTCTTCTATTGCTTTTACGAGTCCCTATGTGTTGTTCTAGAGTCTCAACTACTGCCCAAAATTGTTGAAAGCACTTTAAAGTTTGAGATTTGTCAACAAGAAAGTATAGCCAAGTCTTGTGGGAATAACCATCAATAAAAGTGAGTATATATAGGCTACCATTTTGTAATGGAATGGGAAGTGGGCCATATGGGTCACTATATACTAATTGTAATTTCTGGTAGTGAAATGTATGCATTTCTTGGGGATTTTCTCTCGTAGGAGCTTGCCTATTATACATGATGGGCAAACGTGTTTAAAGAGAGGTATGACTAGAATCCTAGCTACAAGGTCTCTAGAAGTCATATAATATAGACTTTGATAGTTTAGGTGTCTTATACATTGATGCCAAAAATAGATAACTAAGTCTGAAGGTCGTGAGGGAGTAGATATTGAAGAAGGTTCTAAGAATTGATTGCTTGAGTAGATAAATTTGGAGCGATAGGATGTAGAAGAGATAGGGTGGTCAATAGTTGGTGTCAAATTCGTGGCTTGAGCAATGATTTGGCTAGATTGGCCAATGGTGTTGTGAACCTGGTAGAGGTTGTTGCAAGAGTTGCGAATACCAAGTAGGAAAATATCATTCTTTCAATCTTTGTCATAAATGGTGCAAGTCTTGGATTCAAAAAGTACTTTGTAACTTACATCAATAAGCTTTCCAACTGAGAAAAGATTGATTTTGACTCTTGGCACATAAAGAATGTTGTGTAAATTTTTTATTTCTCCCTAGATATTGATTGTGGTTATAGTTCCTTGACCTACTACTATCCTGGCGTGACCTCCTACTATCCTAATATGTGAGATCCTTGAGCGGATAATCTAGCTGAGAAGCTCGGAGTTATCAATGACATGGGACAATGTTCTTGAATCTAGAAATCAGTCTTCCTCTACATTAAGAGAATTGTTAGTATTGATAACTTTACAGGCATTGATAACTTCCTCTGGTTCATGAGAATCTTTTTCAAATGCATGAAGACAAATATGGACATCTTGGGAGTCAAAGTCCAAATCGAGATTGGAGTCGTCAACTTCAACGAGGTGAACTTTTGAAATCAACTTAAAACATTGTAGACTGGTGAACTGGACTTGCATTGCTCGGATTCTATCTTCTAGTATCACTCTAATACAATCTTGTGCAAAGTAACCGGGTTTGCCACACTTGTGGCAATAAACTAAAGAATTGACTTGTGTGCCTATGCGCTAAGGTTGATTGGGCGTTCTATCAATTGAACTGCGATCTCAAAGATTGGTGGGATGTCTTTGAGCTTAATTTTGATGCAACGTCTTGGTGCAAATGAAGTTGATTTCTTCCATATCTTTTTGTTTGTTAATGGTTCAGCTAAGTTCTTCTTGCAATAACAATCCTTCTAGTTCCGCAAAGAAAGATAGGCATTCTCTTCCTTTCTGAATCTGCTTGAAACTCGGGGAATTCACTTAGAATATCCATTACAAACCACGTGCGAACAAAACTTTGGACCCCCTATATACTTTTTGAATTTTGAATTTTAAGAAAATGGGATTTTATCTGATACATCCCAATTTCTTGGGCACTTATTTCATACTTTTCTTGAAAAAGCACTTAGCAATAACTAATGATTTTTGTCAAAATGATACAAATATTGTGTGTTTTCTCTCACAAATATATACCTTAAATCAGTAATATTGAATCCTTTCCTATATAATAAACTCAAATAAAAATTTGTCGAAGCAAATCATTTGTTTTACAATTTGACCATAAAATACTATAAGTCAAGAAGTGCCTATTTGTAGCATTTTTCATTTGTCCACAAAATTATTTTCCATGGTCAATCTCATAGTGACAAATTACCCATAAACTTGAAATGTATAACATGTATGCCATATATAATGTATATCAAGCCTTAGAATACTTTTACAATAATAAGTCTTTGAAAAGTATCTAATACTAAGAGTCTAGAAAAAAAAGGGAGGAATGTTTGAGAATATAGTAAGTGTCTTAAATCCATTAAATCTCCAAGAAGTTTGGGGCCTCACTTGTGCCCATCCCAAAAACACAACACGAATGCTTAGTTAGTGAGGATACACTAGGTGTCTACAGTCCACAAACGCATGTTATAGCTTTTACAAGAAAAAAATATAGATACAAAACAAAATTACTATGAACTCAAACATTCAGAAATTGATAAATCATCCTCAAAGAACCTGTATAGTGTTAGATTGAGAGGACGACATGATAGCAGCAGAACACAAAGTGACTTAAGAGTGAAAAAAACAGAACAGCGCCTCAGTTCCAAAGGTTAAAAAAAAACTAAACTTCCAACAAACTTTACAAAAGCCTCCCTGTTCATGGAAGTTCCACATGAAAACTAGTTTTAGCCAGACAGTAAGCTCAATGACGTTTAAACGGACAAGTTCAACGGACTGTCATGTAGCAACTGTTACTAAATAAGTCCAGCCTTTAGTCAGCTCTTAATGAGCCTTTATTCAAGCCTTAATCATCCTTTAATTACATCAGTCATCCCTTATTAACTTGTGAATCCATATTCCCAAATGAGCTTAATTATAAGCATCAGTTTCACGATAGATAACCTCTTATCTTGGCTACCATTTATTTCATATGTCAATTAGCCTTGTAAAGTCTAGACCAGCACCAGCCAATTAGTTATGTGACTTAATTTTTCTTGATATGCAAATCTTTATTTTAATAGAGCTAACTTGACAAATTTGGTGCAGAAAAATTGAACAATTCATATGAACATTTAATCAAGTCTTTTATTTTGGAGCATCTGTACCATAAGCTGTCAATATTAAGTAAGGATTTTATGCCTAGATAATTTACACCCATGTGAATTCATACACCATTGGAATATGGCCAACCTGTGAAGGCGAATAGTCATTAGGCTACTAATAATTGTAGGACATATTGTGAGTTGGAATAACTCATTACGTGTGGTTTCAAAAACCAAGCTCCCATGGTCAATTAGTAAATCAATTGATATGGCATCTCATTTACAAATTGATTTCATAATAAAATCACTCACATGTATTTGTCATATATCTTTAAAGAGAGCCTAATATAGATAGTACTATCTTAAATCAATATGTCAAAGTTTGTGCCTCTATATGGAAATTATGAAAAATTTAGTCCTTCTTTGTACAAATAAGATATTAGAATCTTATTCTTAAATTTACTCTTTAGCTATATAGTCTCCTAGATTCTAGAGGCTAAAGTCCAGACTTACTTCTAGTGCATTAGTTTTCCTTCTAGTCCGGACTTACACGTGTCAAGGACTTGAAGAAAGACACTAGAAAAAAGGCCTTTTTTTGGAACATCCCATATCTAGGCACTGTCTTGTACATTTCCATTTATTATCTTGTATTAATCTACACCAATCTAACCCATTTAACATACTGATAAAAATCTTGTATTTTATATTGACCAAAGTAGTACTATATTACACAAGTATATAACTTTGAACAATTTATAAGAAAAGATCCAAAACTTGTCTATAGTATCAGTGATTTTATCTATAACATCATATGTACAAAAAACACATAATAGTCATATCATATTTCCATCACAAAATTTGTAGCCCATACTAGCAAATATCAAGCTACCACATAGTTCTAGAAGTGTGTATAACGTAAAGAACGTGGTACAAATTTCGTCCTTTCCTTGAGTTAATAGGCCTCACCTGCACCCATGGTAATCAAAACATCAAAAATGAGGTTAGAAAATCGTATGCAAGGTGTCTTCAGCCTATTGACAACGTATTACAGTTCTCACAAAGAAAAGATGAATAAAAAATCACAAACATCCAAATATACATGACACTATTAACAACTTTTTAGAAACTTGGCTACTTGATTGTAACTGAGAAGATGCCATTTTCCACTCCTTGCTTCACAGTACAACACAGCTAGGCACCAAGACAAAGCTCTAAGATTGCCTCCGTGCTCACAGTGTCAAGTAATCCATGTACAGCAATTAGTCAAACCAAGCAAGCAAGTTGTGTGATGAGGTCCTACCAGTAGTTCATCCAACAAGCAACGTCCACCCAATAGTTCCTCTCCAACAAGCACAGTCCGTCGGATCATGGCTTGACGGGGCTGTTTTAAACTTGATTTGGTGCCATGACTGTCAAGGCAGCCTTCATAACATTCAGTACATTAAAATTGGTAAATAGTGTTGGGTGACAATTAGTGTTGTTCCTTCTTTTTTACCCCTGACACTATTTACCAATTCATGTGTAAATAGTGTTGGGGCATTTAGAGCATCGCTACGTTTGACAAATGAGCATGCCAACTTCTTTTGTGGCGGCAAACGCACCAAACAAGTTCACCAAGTAGGGTACACGCCCTATGAAAGTTTTGTTGATAAAAAATTAATTGTAAGAATTATATTTGAAGATTGTAAATTATGAAAATCAACTTTCAATTCATGAAAATAGGTCTATTGAGCTTTCAAAAGAATTTACAACTTAAGTCGATTTTTCTATTGATAATAGTATACTTTTATATGCATGTGAAGTAGTAGGTGTTGAACAATCAATATGGTATATGCAAATTGGATTTACTAGGAGCTCCACACAATTCCTAAGTTTTGACAATGAGTGATCAAGTTTTCATCTTCAATTTATCCCATACTCTTTGAGAATCCATAATGGACAATGAGTTTCTTTATAAAAAAAACCTCTTCACCCTCTTAGAATGTAAGGTATGTCAATGCCGTAAATTACATACATTGTCAATACATTTTTGTAACTAAAGGTGTTGTGTGAAATAACATTAACATTATTTCATTTTTTTACAACTTGTAATGCTTGGGTCCTAGGATTAGCAAGCTAGGAGTGACTAATTGGAGGTTAGTTGCGAGTCTTTACCTCGGGAATGGGGTGAAAAGCACAATTTGACCATATAGTTAGCCGCAATAAAGCTCTACCATTTGGCCATGTATTCATTAAAATGTAGTGAGCCCTGTCTGTTTTCGCCTGCCATAGGGCCCTTCCCTAGGCTCCGCTTGACCATTCGCCGTTTTGAGCTTGTTTCGAGAGCTGCAGTGGAGAAGCTCTTAACTCCCGCCATCAAACTCTGGTCTTTCCCTAGAAATGACCAAATTTTACTATAGAGCTTAAATAGTGTTAGAATGGGTAAATAATGATCTAACACTAACTTTGCAAATCACAATAAGTGTTAGGTGGGACAATTAGTGTTGCCAACACTATTTACCAATTTTGGTGTAGTCTTCAAGGAGTTTGCCTTTCCCTCCCTGGAGACCTCATCCACGATGTTCATCCACGCCTCATTAATCTAAGTTGCAGTACAGGGAGCACGGCATTAGATTCATGGCGCGCTCCATTTTCTTTCTATAATTTCAAGATTGAACATACAAATAAATAGAAAATTGGTTTGCCTAAAATCTAAGCTAGAATCATGATTAGCATACCAAGGCAATCTTTTATGTGACCATTACAATAATTTACTTTTCACTTGTTGAATGTCAAAAGAAGCTTGTTATATATCTATGGGGTGGTAGGAGTTAGAACAATCCATGTGGGATATGTTAATTTAGAATTTGTAGTTTCTCAACCACTCATAGTTAAAATCAAAAGTAGGAATTGTGATTGAAGTATAATTTCAGACCTCACTTAGGAATAGTATAATAAAAAGTTTTAAAAAAAAGTGAACTACGAAAAGTTGGTAAATTAAGATAAATTTCATTTCCAAAAATCCATTAGAGATTATGATTCTCCAATCAAAAGTTTTGGACAAATTTCAGAGAGGATGTTTGAAAATGTCAAAAACAAATTCCCTTCCAACCCCTATCCGAAATTTATCCATAACTTTTGATTAGAGGATCAAAATCCCAAAAGAATTTTTGGAGATAAATCTTAACTTCATTTCACAACTTTTTTCAGTTCAAAGTGTTTTTTTTTAAGTTTTTATACTGTGCCTAAATGAGGTCTGTAAATCTACTTCAATCACAATTGTTGCTTTAATTTGATTACACTATGAGCGGTTGAGAAAATACAAATTCTAATTTACATATCCCACATTGTTTATTTTACCTCCTACCACCCCACAAGTATATAAATAGTTGTCTTTGCATTCTAAGATACAAAACACATTTGTCTTAAGAAGCATTGCAAGGAATTTTGAATGTTGAAATTCATTGGCTCAATGATTTGACAGCTACTTTGTATAAAACTCATATTTTGTGTACTATTTGAGTTGACAATACTTGAATTGGAGTTTGTAGATTTTCTGCACTGTTAGAATAGAAAGTAGTATTTTTTTTATCCCAAGTTTGCAGTAGCCACCTTGCCACTCTGACAAATTTCAACGCGTGTTTATTAGCTACTGATGGTGCCGAATATTCGGCACCATATCATCCAGCGGATGAAATGATGCCGAATATTCGGCACCATTCTGTCAGAGGGAAGGCAGACTTGGCTTGTGCTACTGAATGTTATGCTTGTAGTCTAGGCCGTCATTTTATAAAAATTAGTCATAATGACTATGACACATATTGCCCAAATAGGCACAAGGAAAATCTAGCTGTTGATTCTCTAAATAATAGAAGCCATACAGTCATACAAGATTTCCTTTTAATAAGCCTAATCTTTCACCAAATATAGTGGTTATATCTTATTGTCATATTGGTGAACGAACCAAATAGTTTATATGACAGTACATGAGGATTAATCCTCCTAACATTCATACTTAGAAGACAAGTGTCTAAGATGTCAAGATATAATCAAATCTTATAAGTAAAGGAATATGAATAATTATATAATGGTACCTTTATCTAAAGGTATCAAATAACTTTATTTTTGGAACAAAAAATAAAGTAAAAAAAAAAAGGGTATTGAAAAAAAAAACTCAAGTACATGTAATCCTCTTGTCATATTATTTTCCATTTTTTGTATTCATGAAAAAAACATTAATCTAAAATCATCTCAGTATATGCACTTGGAGATGAAAGCTAGAAAAAAAAAAAAACTGTATCTGGAACATCCCTACTAAACTTTAGGCGTGATTCTATTTATTTCCTGTCAATTAGTTTCTATATAAATTGTCTCAATTTTTATATCCGTGGGACTATATGAAAGTTTAGTAAGATTTGTTTTGTCATCAACTTTGTATCAGTTAGTTAGTTTGTATAGGTATATGTTTTTATGCTCCTTGTCATAAGAAAAAATAAGAAGCTATTTCATTCAGATCTTAACATATTAGTACTTTGAACCATTATAATGGTAAAAGCTATTATATCCATAGAGTATTTATGGCTAATTGTTTTTAGCTATAGATTTGAAAGCATAACTATAATACTATAATACTCTAATTTTTTTCAGGAGATAGGATATAAAATAGCATTCTATTTTTTTCCTTAAGATATGTAAAGTAAGATGCATGAAAAAGCATACCCTATTTTTTTCTTTAGGAGAATGCCTCTAAAATAACACAATATCCTATATTTTTATAGAAAACTAGGAGCGTGAAATAGCACCCTATTTTATATCAAGACATGATAGGAATATGGCTAGTGAGCTACTATCCTATTTTTTTGAGACATGTAAAGAAAGAAGTAGGTAAAAATATACAAAACAATATCCTATTTAAGAGACATAAAATCTATAGTCCTATGTATTATATCTTTCCCATATGTTCTAGATATATGGATCAATAAGGGATCCACATATGTGAGCTCAATCTTTGCATAAAATATGTGAAGCCTTCCATGGTACTTTAAGAGATTTTCTACAAGAGGCGATTTTTGCCAAAAACGTTTAATTGCTCCAAGAGGATGTGGTCTTCACCTGTGCCCATCCCAAGAACAACAACAAATCAATGTTACGTTAGTGAGGTGCATCGGGTGTCTACAGACCACATTGCATATTATTGCTTTCACAAAGGACAAAATAAACATTCATAAGCAAAAAACCAACAATGTATGAAAATCTTTTTAAAAAAAAACCCGTCAAAACCTAATTGTTGGTAACATGCTATGATATTTGTGAAGACACCATGATATATCCAAATATTCACACACAAAAAACCCATGCAGAGGCAAGTGACCAGTACTCCGCAACAAGGTTCAATCCACAAACAACACATTTTGTGTGTCAAGGTAGACTCTCCTTCATAGCAGCTTGTTGAGGAGCGGACAACAATACAGTTCCTTCAGACAGCAGTACAGCTCCTTCAGACAACGGTATAGCTTCTTTTCCTAAGTAGCCGCATGCAAGGCGGGTAGTAAGAAGTGATTGCAGGTTTAACTCATCCCTAGAAGTGCTCCAAGCTCACAAAAAGGTCTGATGACAAACAAAAGGCGGAGACAGGTGTTAGGCCTTGGTTAGATTAGTCGGGTTTTTATGCGAACCAGGGCCCTGTTTGTGCAGGGTCGGAGTTTCCCTGTTGATTCGTTGATCAAGCAGAAAAGCTGGGTTTTTTCTCTCATTATCGCATGGATCAGGTGAGCATTAAAGCTCCCTATGTGTAATCTCCCCAAATCTGAATTTAAGGGGTGGATCCATTACACCATCCTGCTGGAACGAGGTCGAATCTTTTAATTAGTTAAGCACATTGGTATTTAGAGCCTTTGTACTCATAATCAAGTCCTTGATTCGTGTGTGCATCAATCCAAAGTCCAGGTTGTATTCTTAATTTCAAAGCATGTCTGTTGCTTGATCAAGCTTTATCAGAGCCCAAAAACCATGGAGTCATAATTTTTTGAACATCCTACTGCAACTATCACTTAGTTCTGTAGAATGAGGTTTAATTAAAGGAAGAGTATCTTGTAATAAGTGTATAAGAACACCCCCAAAAAGTCTTCATTTTTGTTTGCGTGTTGTGGGCACTAGATTACCCACCCTTGGTAATAAAGCGAACACCGACCAGGTTCTATGATTTTATCTACCTTTTTAATATATGGGGGTGTTGTGAGCGCGGTCCACTGTGCCTTCCAAGCAATGGATCTTTTTTGCTAATGTTTCCTAAGTGTCGTGGATGGGAGCGAAAGTAACTAGAACTAGTTACATGTGGTAACTCACAAGCTAACTGCAATGATTAGGGGTGATAGTGAAATTGTAACTCCCTAACTATCTATCCTATGTCTAGGATTGATTGGGTAGTTAGCGTCATTTCTAACGTCCCTAACTACGTGAAAGGGGAACCCTTATGTTCCTTCCATGAACCCCTAAGACTATCTTTGTGTTTTGACACTCCACCTAGAAGTTCTACTTCAATTCTAAAGACTGATCCTAAAGCTCAACTTTTACTCTAATTTTCAACTTCTAAATGTAACTCTAGATTTTTACTCCTTAGTCTTAGCTCTAAATTTTAACTTCCAAATTTGACTCTATGTTTTGACCTTTACTCTCGTTTTTTATTCCTAAATTAACTCTAGAATTTATCCTTGAAGTTTAACTCTATCCTTTGACTTTTAACCCTAGGTTTTTACTTCTAGAATTAACTCTACAATTTAACTTCTACTTCTAATTTTTACTTCTACTTTGAGCATTGATTTTACTCTAACTTTTTGCTTCTCAATTGACTCTAAAATTTAACCTCTAAATTTAATTCTAACTTTTGACTTTTAACTTTAAGTCTTTACTTTCTAACCTAACTCCAAATTTTAACTTCTAAGTTTTATCCTAGAATCTTTACTTTTAATTTCTATTTTCTAATCGGATTTTTGACTCCTAATTAACTCTAAACTTTTACTCTTAACCTACCCTAAGATTTGACTTGAGAATTTGACTTCTAGATTACACTTCCAAATTAACTCTAACTGTTTTATTTCCCAAAGTTAACTCTAGATTTTTAACTTAGTGTCTTAGTGTTTAATTTTTTCCATAAATTTTTTAATTTGACTCTAATTTTTAACTGCTAATTAATTCCTAGTTTAAATCCTAGATTCTCTTTCTAATCTAAATCCCTAATTTTCGTCAATGGTTCCTTTTGGATGAAATTTTAATTCAATTCCCCTGTTTTTCCCCTACTACTTAACTTATTCTAACACGGTCGATTTGAAGCCAAATCCTAAGTGTAATATGTTTTTGGAAACCTCTATCCCTAATCTAGAAACTTTTGAATCTAAACTCTTATTTTACACTAATCATGGCTTGCTAATCGTGCTTAAAGGTCTGATTAAAGAAATCAACACTAATTAGGGAAAAAAGCACCAAAGTTTAATTCAAAAACTCACCTCTTCACTGCCGATTTCGGAAATCACTTCGTCCACGTCCACATATACATCCTCATGCTCCATAGTAACCTTTTGTTTTATTTTATTTTTTCCAATCTCACCGCTTAATTTGAGAATATGTTACACCCTTGCAATCTAACTTCCCTCTTTCCCTTCCTCCTTCCTTTTCTTTTTCCCTTTCTTCTTCTACACTAGTACTATACCACCTAAGCTTTTATGGATGTCTTACAACTATAGACTCAAATTCCAAGGAGCTTTTAATGTCCCTCCTACCTTCTTACACAATTTTGCCTTTGTGTCATCCTAATCCTTCTCTCAACGGTCACCACAAATTCCCAAGATTTCTTCCTAAAGCCTATTTAGCCTAAGTCACTATTTATTGTCTATCACCTTCTCTTGCTTACTTCTTCTCCTCCTTCCCTAATCTCCTTCCATTGTGTATACGTGTGAGTGGTGAGAGGGAAGCTATTTTTGTGTGCAGGTACGGTGGTGCTCCGCTCTCTTCGTCCTCCTCCCTTGTATTTTTTGACCCTAATCCTACTCCACCCCTAGCTAGCAATAGGTTAGTCCAACATTCTTTTGTTGTGTTTTAATTTTGGTTTTGTTTTAGTTTGAGAGAACCCAAAAACAAAAAAACAAAAAAAATGAGTTCAAAGGGGGGAGCCCAATCTGGACCCCGACTGTTGGACCACCAGGCCTGCCTGCCTGCCTCCCGGCTGGGGGGCTAGCTTGGGGGCTGGTTACTAATTTTTTTAAATTAATTTTCTTTAATCAATTTTTTTAAATTAATTCTTTTTAATTAATTTTTTTTTATGCTGGTCTGATTTTGGTTCTGAATGCTGGTCTGATGCTGGTTCGGTATGCTGATTCTGGTAGCTGGTTCTGGAAGCCGGTTCTAGGAAAAAATTGGATTTTTGCTATAAGTTAAAAAAGACTGGATTTTTGCTACAAGCTAATAAAAGACTGGATTTTTGCTATGAGCCAATAAAGACTGGACTTTTGCTACAAGCTAATAAAAAACTGGATCTTTGCTAGAAACTAGAGGAAAATACAACTTTGGGGAATACTAAACTAAATAAAACTTTGGGGAAAACCCAAACTAAATAAGACTTTGGGGAACACCCAAACTAAATAAGACTTTGGGGAACACCCAAACTAAATAAGACTTTGGGAAACAACTAAACTTACTAAATGCAAAGGAGCCTACATATCTTGAAAGCTAAACTTTGGACGTTTCCACAAAGGTTTTAAAAATTAGACTTTGGAAGTTGGAACTAAACACCAAGGAGGTCAAAGCTTCGCCGCTAAGTTGGTTTTAACACCAACTTTAGGACTTGGGGCACTCCGGAGGGTTCAAAGCTCCGCCGCCTAAACTTTTAACATACACTTTAGGACTTCGACCTTGTCACAAGTTCAAAGCTTCTCTGTTTCCAAAGGGGGTTCACACAATGAAAGAGACTTTAAAAGAGAGAAAGACAATTTTTTTAAAGAAAACACACATAGGGTCAAAGCTTTGCCGTCCCGGAGGGGGGTCCACTCAACAAGGAGAAGGTTAGAAGAAGATTTTGGATAAACTTAGGAAACATGCACAAAGGAGGTTCAAAGCTTTGCCGTCCCGGAGGGGGGTTCACTCAACAAGGAGAAGGTTAGAAGAGGGATGTTAGAAAATATACATGGAGAGAACACACGAGTTAAGATCACGTGGCAACACAAAGCTCACACGCTAAAGGCCCCCCAAAGCGGCATCGCCAAGGGACAATGGAGGGTGACTTTAGGATTAGTGCAGGACACCAAAAGACTCTTAAAACTTCACAAGTTAGATCACAAAACGCACAAGGGAGAGAGAGGGACTCTCTACTTACAACAAGGTACCAAAAAAATACACCAAAGAGTATACAAAGCAAGGTAGAAGGACCCCCAAGGACCTTCAAAGCTTGAAAATAAGCAACAATGGAGCCAAAAGTGCTCCGAAAACACCGTAGAGGCTTTTGGCTTCAAACGCCAAAATATCCAAAATAACTTGGACCCATGGACCCAAAACAAGAATTGGGGGTGTTCTAGAGGAAAAAATGGAGATCTTAAATAGGTTTCTAAGGGCCCACCTCTCCCTTTAGAGTTCTAAGGTAATCTTATCAACTTAGATTTTCATCCTCATCCTCAAAAAATTTCATCCTAATCCCTAAAAATTTACTTCTATCATTTATGTTGAACCAACATCCTAACTTTTGGAGATTAACTCCAATCGTCGAACAGATTGCACCATTGGCTTCAGATCGCCGTATTTAGTCCTAGATTCCCCCACCCACGTACCGAGGCCAAAAATCCATCATAGGCTAATTTAGTTAAAAAAAACAAATCGTAATAAAATTCTAGATCTTAGGGGTCTCCTATTTTGAGAAATGTGAATAGCCTAGGGTCTCCGATAGGTGCGAGGGAGTCGGACAGGACTTTGGATTGACTTTGTTTCGCCATTGTATGGTCCCGGAATGCCGGTCAACGTGGCGGCCTGGCGGAGCCCCCGCTACGTGGTTAATTTCCAAGGAATCTCGCCGGTTCGGGTACTTGCCGCTATCGAAATGTTGTGAAACTTCACGGAGCGCATTATTAACATAAAACAAGCTAGTCTAATTTTTAGTGAGATTTTATTGTAACCTGGGTAATTTCCATGAAATTCCCGTTGGGGGTTAGAAGGATTGACCACCCGGAAAAGGTTCTTCTACAAGTCGGAAGATGCCGGGAATTTTCACGTGACCTCTCAGGGAGTCACATGAAAGACGTGTAGGTGCGTTTTTGTACCTGGCACGGTTGGTCAGTGGAGATGAAACTGGCCATCTCCTCGAATTAGCGACGGTGAGGCAGGATTATCATAGTGGACGGGTCGAGGTGATCGGACGGGACGGACGGACAGGCGAACCGGACCGAACAACCGGATGTCTCGGACAACCTGGACGCCTTTCATTTTTTCAATTTTCTAATTGACAACTTGCTTCCACATTGGCGGTCCACGCTGGAAACACGGCCCGGACGTGAAGTCGGGGCGGGGACGTCATTGTCAGGGCGGAGACTTTACAGGGCGTGAACGGATTTGCTAGGGTGCAGATGTCTGATCAGGGCACGGACGTCGCGGTGCAGACTTCTGAAAAGGGCGCGGATATCTCAGCGCGAACGCCAAGTCAAGCAGGGTTGTCAGATTAGACAGACGTCTGGTTCGCCCGTCTAATAGAGGTCTCGCCCGTCTGATGTAGTCAACACTAAGTTGACTTTTTGCCAATGAAAGAACAGGTGCTGTGGCTGCCACTTTGACGCCACCTAGATGCCACCTAGGATCCAGGGTGCAGACGTCACCGGTAGGGGCACAAGAGGAAACCAGGGCAGGGACGAGATTATATCGGGGTGTGGACGGAAGTCAGGGCGGGGACATCAGACAGGGTTCGGACGTCAGTCAAGGTGCGCACGTTTTTTGCTAGAACAATCTCACTATTGGAATTAACGCTATTTCATTTCAGTTTTGCGACTTCAATTTTAACAATCTTGGAGCGTGTAATATACCATTGGAAAGGTCTTGAAAATACCTTTTCAATGGTATATTACACGCCCCAAGATTGTTAAAATTGAAGTCGCAAATCCCAAAAGAAGGTTGCTGCCAAAACAAATTCTGTAGGGACAGCTGCTAATGCATCGGCGGGAATGCATGAGTGCCAAGTTTCCTTGGAAGAGGCTTTGCTAAAACTTGGACCTTGAGGTCGATGGGATTTTTTTGTATGGGTGCCAACGCTTGTATAGGCAAAGATGTTAGGGCAGGCTTCTAATGCATCAGCGGGAACGATATTTGGAAAGTTAAACCAATAGAAGAATTTGATTTAGGGGGGAGCCTCACTCATTCAATGTGACATAGGATTCTTCTTCCAAAATAAAAGAATGATGAATTCTCTTCTTAGTTGCTAAAATTAACATATTTTTATAGATCTTCAATTCAAACAAGAGTTATCATTTAAATTTGACTTGGTACCTATTGTATAAGAATTTTGTTAAGAATTTTTGATTGTCATAGTTTGTAATACAACGTGATAAGAGTCTTTGTTAGAAAACAATTTTGTATATTAAGTTTGAATGTTGTGAATTCAATATTTTTTTTAAATCTCAAATTTAGACTATTTTTGTACATAGGAACAAAGACTTGCCCTTCCAATTATTAAATTCAATATTGGAATTGCATCAAGATTTACATCAACCTCATATTTTAGATTTTGATAAAAAAAAATTCTTTTGGATTAGTTTTGTGGGTATGTAGAAGAGTGTGCCCTTTAAATTAATAAATTGAACATTGGATTTTATTAAAATTTACATCAATCATTTTCAATCTATTTTTTAAAATAAATTGGATTGCTTTAATGGATATTTATAGGAATTTGGCATTTTTATTGGTGAATTGAGCATTTGGATTTGCAATGATTTATATTAGCCACATTTTTTTTATTCTATTTTTATTTCTTTTAGATTATTTATGTATGGTGATATAATTTCATTCTTCTTCAATTTTTTTAAATCAATTTGATTTATTTTAATAACTACATAGAAGGATTTTGATGGTAATTTAACATTGGGATTACATGGCTTATATGAAATTACAAGCCAAATGTTAAAGTTAGTTATGTATTTAGTAAACCTTTACATTTAGGCACATAAATATTTTAAGGATAATTTTAATAATATTGCAATATGATTGTTGGGAACCCTATGCAACTCCAATGTTCCATTTGTCCATTACAATAGCAAAACCTAGTATGTAGACAAAAAAGAAATTGAACGTTTCAAACAAGTTTTATGAATATTCAATGTCTAAATCATCAATATAAAGGGTAAATTTTTTTTTTAAATTAAAGAAAATTAACAAAAAGAAGAATGTAGTTCCTATTTGGAGAATTCATAAATGCATCCTTCAACATGAATTAAGAAAAATATGTACCTTATCTTTTGTTATAAATCCAAAAACTTCTAGTGTCTACTTTCAATTTTTTTTAATTGAAGCGAGCAAGTCAATTTTCATTTTTCGAAATTTCTTTTTTTGCGAGGTGGGTCCTAGTTTGCAAGTGCATGGTGAAGGCATGAAAGAGAGGTCCGGGCCCAAGAAGGGAGCAACATGCTTCCACACATGATCTTTGAACTCAAAAAGTAGTTGGACCCCTTAATGTAGCCATTGACTTGAAGATATTTCCCTGAAATCAAATTAAAGGCTGGCTGCATTAATGAGTTCCCCCTCTCCATGGAAAAGAAGAATCCCATGAACAAGTTCAACTTCTATTTCAACTTCCCCCCTATATTGTAGCTAAGGAGTGGGATGTCCGTGCCCTGTCCAGGCGTCCGCGCCCTAAATTGGCGTCCGCGCCCTAACCTGGGTGTATGTGAGGAAACGTATCCAAGTGACAGACTTGAAATCCCTCCAAGCCAAGTTTGAACTCCCTCCAAGCCAAGGTTGAACTCCCTCCAAGCCAAGGTTGAACTAACTTTAAGAAAAGTTTGAACTCCCTCCAAGCTAAGATTGAACTCCCTTCAAGCCAAATTTGAACTCTTTGCATGACAAACTTGAACACGCGAACTCACAAACTTGAATACAAAAATATCTTAAGTAGTACTTCATTGCAATCCTAAACACTCTAGTAGCCCCTTACCAAAAAAAAATGTTGAAGGTGAATTCCACAAAAATCTTTACAAGTATTTCATCTCAATTCCAAAGCCTTCTCCGATCCCATTACCAAAAAGTATTGTTGAACTTGAATTCCAAAATAACTTAAGTGATATTTGATTTCTATCCCAAACCCTTCTAGGATCATCCTGTTGCACAAATTAAATTTTCAAATTGAATGATTGAATTCCAAAATAACATGACTAGTATTTAATTTCAATCCCCAAGACCCAAACCGGTTTGGTTTCCCTATTACAAAAATATACCGTTGAACTTGAATTCCAAAATAACTTAAGTGGTATTTGATTTCTATTCCAAACCCTTTTAAGATCACCATTCTAAAAATACACCGTTGAAGTTTTGAAGACCCATACCCTTGTAGCCTCTTTTTGCAAAAACAAATCTTTCTAATATATTTCAATGCATTATAATTTTAGTTTGATTTCAATCCAAAACCTTGTAGCTATTTATTTCCAAAATAAAGCCTTCAACAAAAAGCCAAAAAAGTATAAGTTGGTTATGCTTTGATTTGTAAATTTCAAACCTCAAATCCCAAATAGGTTCTAATTAGAAGAATAAAAAATGAATCCTTAAATTTGAATATAAACAAACATGTACTTTGTCTTTCATTAGGACTCCAACCCCTTTGGGATTCTACTCGCACAAATTTTATCCTTCTTGTTTGGAAGTTCAGTTTCATTTTCAAAATTATTATTCTTTGGATGAGTCCTAGTTCACAAGTGCATAGTGAAGGCATGAAGGAGAGGTCCGAGCCCAAAAAGGGAGCAACATGCTTCCACACATGATCTTTGAACTCAAAAAGTAGTTGGACCCCTTAATGCAGCCATTGACTTGAAGATATTCCCTTGAAATCAAATTAAATGTTGGTTGCATTAATGGGTTCCCCCTCTCCATGGAAAAGAAGAATCACATGACCAAGTTCAACTTCTATTTCAATTTCCCCCCATACTGTGGCTGAGGAGTGGCATGTTTGCGTCCTATCCAGGCGTCCGCGCCCTGACCAGAAGTCCGCGCCTTGCCCAGGCGTCCATGCCCTGACCAGAAGTCCGCGTCTTGACCAAAAGTCCGCATCTTGACTAGAAGTCCGTGCCCTGACCAAAAGTCCGCGCCCTATCCACATCGGACGGGCGAGACCTCTATCAGACGAGCGAACCGGACGGACGGGGAATCGGACGTCCGTCCACTATGACAACCCTACGGTGCGGGAATATTTGTAGACAGAGGAATCTTGGCGAATCGATTTTGTCGTTGGACTCCTGGCATGGGGTTTACCCTATAACACCATCCTTGGGCTGTAGATTCTTCCACGACCCCGGTCTTGCGTCAATGGCTTCTGCATGCTAACAATCGGGGTTGTGGGAATTCATCGATTTGATGGGGAATTCTAAACCTAACTCTAGGACCCAACCTAATGGCCTGGCCGTGGATCCCTCGGACCGACTTAGCCATAAATTGCCACATTCATGGTGGGATTTAGCCCTTTTGGGGCTATATGACTCAAATCCTCTAAATCTAACCGTTTCGTTCTTTCTACCCTATTTTTAGGTCAGGTTTGGTAGAATTCTAAGTCTAAACACAAATCTAGATCAAATACTATAATAGGTATGACACAATCCTATTTTGGTTTTACACTCTTTTTATGACTTTTTGTATACTTTTATCAATTCTAAATTGCAAATTTCCAAAAAAATAATTCTACGAGTCCCAAGTGTCAAATTGGGAGCTCACACGTGCCTGGATATAATTGTATGAATTAAAAAACCTTTGCCTAAGTGTAGTAGGTCTTACTCACGAATATTGGCAAAACATATGTATTAAGTTTAGCATATGTGATTAAGCTCATTGTCATATCTCAATTAAAGAATGAGATTTATCAAACGTGAGCATTTCTAAGTCAAGAATCTAGTACTTGGAATAGGAATCTAAAAAGTTAAAAATTAAAAAAGGATAAATTAAATTAAATTAAAAACATTTTTTTGGCACATCCCATGAACTGGGCACTTATCTAGCTCTCTTCTTATTTCTCCAAGTTTTGCTTAATATTTGACAAATCATGTTTGTTATCATCATCTTAACATACAACCACTCTAATCAAGAGCTAGTGAACTAAAGCTTATATTGTCAAATATACTACTATATCCATTTGTCAAGGCAAAATAGCTATACTTGTATATAAATATCAAACCTACACATGTTTATATCAAACTGTCTGCAAGAAAGTTTCACAGATCACATTTTTTATGATAAAAGTTTTTCACACAATTATACATTTTAGAGCTTTACTCCAAAAATATGACTATTTCATATAAAATCGTCTCAAGTTCAATACACATTATCAAAGTAGCATTTTTGTGGAATCAAACTTGAACCCCCCCAAAATATAGTATTTGTAAGTAAATCCCCCCAAAACTCCAAAAGGTCTAGGGCCTCACCTATACCCATACAATCCAACAAACACAAATTTGGTTAGAATGTGCATGCTAGGTGTTTTAAGCCCAAGGATGCTTGTTATCGCTATCACACGAAGCATTTTAGATCAAAAATCATACAAATATCAAACAATTACAACACAACAATCAAAACCTGAGAAGAAGTGTTAGATTGTGATGATATCATAGTTCCTCCCCCGTAATCCAGACCCCAATCATAGCTTGTGACACCAGGAATATTTTCCAAGGATCAGCCAATAAACTCCACAACACAGCACATTCTTTGAGGCGTAAGTGCAAAACCTAAGCACTTTCTCTTTAGCATCTAGTAAAGACTTAAGCCGTCGTTTCTAACATCCAAATTAAGCTATCCAATCTAATCAGCCCAGCATGTATTTATTTGGGTCAATTCCTAGGCTCTGGAAGTTCCCAAGGGAGCCTAATAGAAACAACATTCCAACCAATGCCCATCAGCACCGAAGGCTGTGAATTAATTTTGGCGGCCATGGGTCCATTCATTCAAAGGCGCCAAATCAAGCCTCTTTGTGCTTAGCTTGATTAAGCTAA
This sequence comes from Antitrichia curtipendula, assembly GCA_951230915.1. Lineage (NCBI taxonomy): Eukaryota > Viridiplantae > Streptophyta > Bryopsida > Hypnales > Leucodontaceae > Antitrichia > Antitrichia curtipendula. The sequence goes on along the minus strand of OX579633.1, from coordinate 53,244,047 downwards.
ATCACATCTTGATCCCAGCTCATTTACTGAGATGTCCAATTGGTATGTTATCTTGATGCTCTATTACATTTGTTTGGGAGTTAATTCAAACTGGGTATGTTTGGATACTCTGTTTTTTTGAGCCAATAAACTTCATGTTCTAACTCATCTTTTAAGTACTAGTTTATATTATTTCAAGAAATAAATGTCTAAGCACTTCAATCAACAAAAAAAATTGGGATATTAAATAAACTCACCCAGAAAATCTGTATATTCAGTTGTCTTTGATAACTTACTGAAATACGGGTGGGTGGGATCTATTTTGGTAAAATTATTATTGAGAACTTGTTATTTGCATGAAAAATATTCTCATATACACACACATCTCCTCCTCTGTCTTCTGTATAACAACTCTAAGCAGCACTCATTGGTATGGTCTAGAATTGCGTTCATGGCATCAATCAGGCCACTAAAGCTTAAGGAAGAATTCTAGAAAAAAAATAGCTTATATGGAACATCCCAAATTCTTGGGCACTTATTTGCTAATTTTGAAGCAAAGCAATTATCAGACAAGAGCTGTTGTAGCAACCTGTATAATTCTTAGTTACAACATTGCAAAGTAACTACATATACTTAGGATATAAATAGTTCCAATTACAATCATCCTATATGTAATTTACAAGTGCATGTCTAAGTTGTAAAGATAACAATAGACAACATTCATAACATGTCTCCTAATTTCAAGAAATTGTCATTCTAAGTACTTTGTATGTCCATGTACACTTATGCAATAGACTTTGTTCTCCAAAGTAGAATAACTTCATATATTAGAATCATTTACAAGCATAGTACATTGTAAAATTTCTAACACCATGTAGACAAAAAATAACATATATGAGGAAAATAGTGTGTAATTTGTGCTACATCAATCTCCAAAAGGTTTGAGGCCTCACCTGTGCCTGTCCCAAAAACCACACACAAAGTAAGGTTAGTGAGGATACACCATGTGTTTTAAGCCCCTAAACGCATGCTATAGCTTTCACTTAGAGAAAAAATAGACAAAACATACTACAAACAAAAATTCCTCAAACTGTCAAGAATCTGAGTATTGTTCTGGGAAGATGCCATGATCCAATCACAATAGTAAACCAGCTTCACTATGCTATATTGTGTAGTGCACAACACTAAAATTTTGACAACTCTAAGTATATCAAAAACACCACAAATCAGCAGAACAGCAGACCAGCATATCCACCACAAGTCCAGAATCATTCTTCCTCAGCAATCCAAAGGCAGAAAAAGGAATGCATCTAATGGGGACAGAAAGTCTAACATAAGAATTTGGCTTTAACTGAATGTGGGCGTAGGATTACCCACCCTTGGTAATCAGGCGAACACCGACCAAGTTCTATAACTTTATCCACCTTTTTAATATATGAGGGTGTTGTGAGCACGGTCCATTGTGCCTTCCAAGCAATGAATCTTTTTTGCTAACGTCTCCTAAGTGTTGTGGATGGCAGTGAAACTAACTAGAAAATCATGGGTAACTAACAGGCTAACTACAATGACTAGGGTTGATAGTAAATCTTAACTCCCTAACTACCTATCCTATGTCTAGGGTTGGCTGGATAGTTGGCATCATTTCTAACGTCCCTAACTACGCGAAAGGGGAACCCTCATGTTCCTTCCATGAACCTCTAAGACTATCTTTTGGATTTTGACACTTCTCTTGGAAGTTCCAATTCTACAGGCTAATTCTAAAACTTAGCTTTTACTCTACTTTCTAACCTCTAAATGTAACTCTGGATTTTTACTCCCGAGTGCTAACTCTAATTTTTACTTCTACTTTTGACTCTATGTTTTGACTTTTTAACCCTGGTTTCTACTTCGAGAAGTAACTCTACAATTTAACTTTTACTCAAAACTTTTGCCTCTCAATTGACTCTAAAAATTAACCTCTAATTTAAATTCTAACTTTTGATTTTTAACTCTAAGTTTTTACTTTCTAACCTAACTCTAAGATTTTTGCTTGAGAGTTTTACTCCTAGATTAACTCTAGATTTTTACTCCTAATTTTAACTCTAGATTTTTATTCTTAATTTTAACTCCAGATTTTTACTCCTAAATTAATTCCTAGTTGAATCATAGATCCTCCTTCTAACCTAATTTCCTAATTTCCATCCATGGTTCCTTTTGGGTGAAATTTTAATTCAACTCCTCCCTCTATCCCCCACTACTTAATTTATCCAAACATAGTCAATTTGAAGCCAAATCCTAAGAGTGATATGTTTTCGAAACCTTCTATCCCTAATCTAGCAACTTTTGAATCCAACACCTACTTGTACTAATCACGGCTTGCTAATCTCGCTTAAAAGGCTAATTAAAGAAATCAACTCTAATTAGAAAAAAAGACACTAAGGATTAATTCAAAAACTCACCTCTTCACTGCTGGTGTCGGAATTATGTTCATCCACTTCCACGTACACATTCTCATGCTCCATGGTGGTCTTGGGTCTTGGTTGAATTTTTCTAAGCTCATTGCTTATGTTTAGAAAATTAGGACCCCCGTGCAATCTAAACCTCTTCTTTCCCTTCCTCCCTCCTTCTTTTTCTTTTCTTCTCTCTTTTTCTTTTTCTTCCTCTCTTTCTACACTAGCACTATTCTACCTAAACTTTATGGATGTCTTACAACTATAGATTCAAACCCCAAAGAGGTTTTAATGTCCCTCCTACCCTCTTATACAACCTTATTTTTGTGTCATCCTAATCCGCCTTCTAATAGTCACTACGAATTCTCGAGATTTTCCTCCTAACACCTACTTAGCTAAACCTAGGTCACTATTTATCGTCTCTCTCACCTAAGTTGCCCATATAGCCATCCCCTCCTTTTCTTCTCCTTCTATCTTTGAGTGGTTTTGCAGATGTTTGGACGGACGATTGTCTTATGTGGAGTTTTAGCTAGGACTAGACTCCATTTTCTCTTCCATTCTTCTCTCAATCGTTACCTTGTCGATTTTTTGTTTTAAAAACAAGCTCGACTCCCCACCCAGACTCTAACTTCAAGTAGTCTTGTATTTGATTTTTTTAGAATCTGATTTTGGTCTTTGTAACCAATTCTCCCCAGCCTTTACATCTCGAGTTTTCCCAAGCTCCTAGACCCTAGTTCTCCCCAACCGTGGACGCCCAAGTTCTCCCCAGCTCTGACCGACTGGTTTCCCGATCCCTCTTGGCTGACTGGTTTCCCGATCCCCCATGGCTGATTGGTTCCCGACCCCCCTTGACTGACTAGTTCCCGACCCCAGCTTGGCCGACTGGTTCCCGACCCCCTTTTGATCTGGACTGACTCCGACCCCCCTTGATCTGGTTTTCTAATCTGGACTTAGAATTTAAAGGACTAAACTGGGTAGTTAGGCTAAAGAAATATAAAAAAAATAACAATAACTGAACAACCGAAACCAAAAAAAAAAAAAAAAAATCCTTATGATTAATGTAGGGGATATTTGAGGTTCTAGTATTCTCACTAACGGATGGATATACTGATTCAACTAATTTTTGAAACTCTTGGATATCTGGACACTAACGATCATATCTCCACGTGGATATTTGGACACTAAGATAGAACAGTGTTTGGAATTTTGTAAAAAATGCCAAACTTTTCTAAGTCCTAGAATCAAAGCTTCGCCGTTCCGAGGGTAACCATAAAAAATGCCAAACTTTTCTAGATTCTACAGTCAAAGCTTCGCCGTTCTCGAAGGGGGTATACGTAGCCAAGCAAGGGTTAGACAAAGGAAAAAAAAAGACACACGTAGAGAATGCACATGGAGAAGCCAAAGCTTCGCCGACAACGGAGGGGTCTACACTACGAGAGGGATGTTAGACAAAGGTAAAGCACTCGACTTAAGAGAACACACGTGAGTTAGTATAACGAGGTAAAGCAAATGACTCACACTCTAAAGGCCTCCAATGGCGGCATACGCCAAGGCACTAGAGGAGGTGGCTTTAGGATTAGTAGCAAACACAAAAGACCTTCAAAACACAAAGGTTAATTCATAAGAGTGTATACGAAACACAAGAGAAACACACAAGGAGTACACAAGGCAAGATAAAAGGACCTCCAAGGACCTTCAAAGCTTGAAAAATAACAACAAAAGGAGCCAAGAGTGCTCCGAAAACACTGTAGAGGTTTTTGGCTTCAAACGCTAAAATATCCAAAATAACTTGGACCCACGGACCCAAAACAAGAATTGGGGGTGTTCTAGAGAGAAAAATGGGGACCTTAAATAGGTTTCCAAGGGCCCACCCCTCCCTCTAGAGTTCTAAGGTAACCTTATCAACTTGAATTTTCATCCTCATCCTCATCTTCATCCTCAAAGATTTTCATCCTAATCCTAAAAAACTACTTCTACCATCTACGATGGACCAACATCCTAACTTTTGGAGATTTACTCCAATCGTCAAACGGATTGCACCATTGGCTCCAGATCGCCGTGTTTAGTCTTGGATCTCCTTACCCCCCATACCGAGGCCAAAAACCCATCGTAGGCTAATTTAGTTTTAAAACCAAATCGTGGTAAAATCCTAGATCTTGGGGGTCTCCTATTTTGAGAAATGTGAATAGTCTAGGGTCTTTGGTAGGTGCGAGAGAGTTGGAAAGGACTCTTGGTTGACTTCGTTTTGCCATCGTATGGTCCCGAAATGCCGGTCAACACGGCGGGGACCCCACCACATGGTTAATTCCTGAGGAATCTCGCTGGTTCGGGTACTTGTTGCTATCGGAATGTTGTGAAACTTCACGGAACGCATTATTAACATAAAACAAGTTAGTCTAATTTTTAATGAGATTTCCTTGTAATCTAGGTAATTTCCATGAAATTCCCATTGGAAGTTAGAAGGGTTGACCACCCGGAAAGGTTCTTCTGCAAGTCGGAAGATGACGGGAATTTTCACGTGACCTCTTAGGGAGTCGCATGAAAGATGTGTAGGTGCATTTTTGTACCTGGCACGATTGGTCAGTGGAGATGAATTGGCCATCTCCTTGAATTAGCGATGGTGCGGAAATCTTTTGCAGATAGAGGAATCTTGGCAAATCGATTTTGTCGTTGGACTTCTGACATGGGATTTACCCTAGAACACCATCCTTGGGCTGTAGATTCCTCCACGGCCCAGTCTTGAGTCAGTGGCTCCTGCATGCTAATAATCGGGATTTTGGAACTTCTAAACCTAACTCTAGGACCCGACCTAGTGGCCTCGCTGTAGATCTCTCGGACCGACTTAGCCATGTATTGCCACATTCATGGTGGGATTTAGCCCTTTTGGGGCTATGTGACTCAAATCCTCTAATTCTAACCGTTTTGTTCTTTCTACCTATTTTTAGGCTAGGTTTGGTAGGATTCTAAGTCTAAATACAAATCTAGACCAAAGACTATAATGGGTATGTTGCCACCTTATTTTGGTTCTATATTCTTCTTATGGCTTTTTGTACATTTTTCTTAACTTTAAATTGCAAATTTTCAAAAAAATAATTCTACGAGTCCCAAGTGATAAATTGGGAGCTCACACTGATAAAATTATCAGCCATAGTACATGGATTAGTTTAGTGCGTTTAAAGTCTGGGTCAACAAGGCAAATGGGCATGGCAGGTCAAGGCAGCTTTGACATGCTATGAGACCATGTCCCATATTCTCAAAAAATAAATTTCAATAAATATCAGTCATCTGTAAAGATTACCAAGTCCATCAGCTGCCTGGTAATCAATTCAAGTTTTTTGATTAATAAGTCATCTTGTGACATCAGATCATCCCTTATGTTGTGAGTTAAAATCAGTCTTTGAATCTGATTAAAACCGAGGCATGTGGAAATTTTCCCATACCATAGTTTGTATAGTCCACCTCTTAATTGTGAAATACTCCCTCCGTCCCAAAATGATCTTCATGTTAGACAAAATGTTCCGGATTAAGACTAAAAATAACATTTTTAAAGCCTGTTTTGCACTACATATGGAGTTTGATGTACTCCTATTGCCCTTGAAACTTTGAGTTCTGAAGCCCTTTTTAAAGTGTAGTTTTGGATTATTGAAAAGTGAAATTTTTGGGGTATTTTCAAGGAGCACCAGTGGTTATATAATTATTGAGTGTGAGGTCGTCATTTTGTGGGTAGTTAGTATAAGTCAAAGACCATATGTAGACCTATATTTTGCCTCCCAAAACCTTCATCTCCTTCAATTAGATAATATTCAAAGAGATGCAAAAAATAAAAACAAAAAGTGTTGATTGACCCCTTCAACCATTTTATTTGTCTTTTGATTAGTGATTGCATAGATGGAGGGGGAACTATCGCTTGGAATTGTTTTGTTAGTCCTAGAAAACAACCAAAAGTTAAATTTGACCAATTTGCAGCTCACAAAGTACAATAGAAAGATCATTTTGGGACAAAAAATGAAGGTCAACAGGAAGAACATTTTGGGACGGAGGGAGTAATGACTAAGAGGAGCTCTAAGAAGTGGTTACACACTTAATTTATTACTAATTGTACAAATGCCCATGTATTCTTTGTCTAAGAAGATCCCATCAAATCAGCCATAGAGTAGAACAAATTGATGCTAGTAAAAGTAAAGGGAATCTGTTAGACTATTTCCTCGATATGAAAAAATCCTATGATTTGACTACTTGTCTACCTAATATTCCCATAGAAAGATTATGTGATATCAACACTTGAGGAGCGTCATGTGCGTTATATGAAAATTACTTTCATACCACTTATATAGGTCTATTTTAAAAAAGCCTAAATGAGGGATAAATTAAAATTTAATCCGTTACCATGGCATAGCTCATGACCTTAAGCTATTAGAAACCTTCAAAGCCTTTTTTGACTACTTTGCTAATTTGTATTCTAGTTCCTTAAAGACTTAAGCATATGTCTTGTACCTTGAACAAGAGTTTTATCTGATACATCCCAATTTCTTGGGCACTTATTAAATACTTTTCTTAAAAATGCACTTAGCTATAATTAATGATTTTTGTCAAAATGCTACACATATAGTGTGTTTTCTCTCACAAATATATACTTTAAATCAGCAGTATTGAACCCTCTCTTATATAGTAAACTCAAATAAAAATTTGTCAAAGCAAATCATTTATTTTATAATTTGACCATAAAATACTACAAGTCAAGAAGTGCCTATTTGTAGCATTTTTCATTTGTCCACAAACTTATTTTCTATGGTCAACCTTATAGTGGCAAATTATCCATAAACTTAAAATGGATAACATGTATGCCATATATAATGTATATCAAGCCTTAGAATACATTTACAACAATAGGTCTTTGAAAAGTATCTAACACTAAGAGTCTAGAAAAAAGGGAGGAATGTTTGAGGAGTATAGTAAGTGTCTTGAATCCATAAAATCTCCAAAAAGTTTGGAGCCTCACCCGTACCCATCCCAAAAACACAGCACGAATGCATAGTTAGTGAAGATACACTAGGTGTCTACAGCCCACAAACACATGTTATAGCTTTTACAAAAAAAAAATATAGATACAAAACAAAATTACTATGAACTTCAAACATTCAAAATTTGATAAATCATCCTCAAAGAACCTATGTAGCGTTAGGGCTGCTTCACACTATGGCCGATCAAGTCGAGAGGCCGTGGGATTGAGTGGACAAACTTTGGGTGAGAGTCCAAAGAAATGGGCAATAAATGTAGGATTTTGAGCCTTTGGCCAGCCATAGTGTGAAGCCTCCAAAGGCCAAGCCCAAAGGCCAAGCCCGGCTTAGTGGTACCATTCATCTAGAGCATCATAAAATTTGCTCTCTTACCAGCTATTGCCCGAAATGCCATTGGCCATTTTGGGTATCAATTCCTACAAGAAAAACATTGAAAAAACATGAAGGAGTCAAAAACGGCATTGAAAGAACAATTACAGCACTTGCTTTCACTGTGGAACAAAGACTACAAAAGATATATTGTTTACCCATATTGTTTATCCATATTGTTTATCATCTACCTTTTGTTTTGTTTTGTTTTGTTTTGGGCAAGGGCAAGGGCACATCCTACTGGCTGCCTTGCAAAAACAGTCCGCCAAAGATCTAACGGCTGAGATTTTCTCAATTTTTTATTTTTTTGAATTTTATTTTTTGAAAACTTGACGACCTATCGACCAGAGTTTGGGTTCCCATTTTTGCCCGACCCAAACTCAGGTCAAGAGTCTATCGATATGGAGTAAATTTTTTGACATATTGTCAGTTTTGAGGACAACGGCCTTTGGATTGTGCCTCCTAATGTGAAGGCTCGAGTGGCCGAATTCTTGGGTTTATGAAATCTGATTGGTGGAAATCAACGGACTCTCGACCTTGTGCCGTAGTGTGAAGTGGCCCTTAGACTGAGAAGATGCCATGATAGCAGCAAAATGCACAGTGACTTGAAAGTGAAAAAATTAAAAATTGAGCCTAAATTAGACCTCAATCAACCTTTAATCACATCAGTGATCCCTGGGTAATTTGCGAGTCAGTATTCCCATGTGAGTTTAATTATAAGCGTCAGTTTTACGGCAATTAACCCCTTGTCTTGTTTGCTATTTATTTCATCTATCAATTAGCCTTGTAAAGTCCAAACTAGCACAGTCATGTGGCTTAATTTTTCTTGATATGTTGATCCTCGTTTTAATAGAGCTATCTTAACAAATTTGGTGCAGTGTAAACGAACAGCTCATGTGAGTATTTAGTCACGTCCTTTATTTTGGAGCATCTGTACCATAAGCTGTCAATATTAAACAAGGATTTTTTGTCTAGATACTTTACACCAATGTGAATTCATACACCATTGGAATATGGCCAGCCTGTGAAGGCGAATAGTCATTAGGCTACTAATAATTGTAGGGCATATTGTGAGTTGAAATAATTCATTAAATATGGTTTCAAAAACCAAGCTTCCATAGTCAATTAGTAAATTAATTGACATGGCATCTCATATACAAATTTATTTTATAATAAAAATCATTCACATGTATTTGTCATATATCTTTAAAGAGAGCATAATATAGATAGTACTACCTTAAACCTATATGCCAAAGTTTGTGCCTCTCTATGAAAATCATGAAAAATCTTGTACAAATAAGATATTAAAATCTTAATCTTACATTTACTACTTAGCTATATAGTCTCTTAGAATCTAGAGGCTAAAGTCCAGACTTACTTCAAGTGTCATGGTCTTGAAGGAAGACTCTAGAAAAAAAAAAAATATATAAAGAGAGAAGATTTGAGACATCACCCCGTCAAGACGGGCTCATTCTAAAAAGCTCCTGACAAATACAAAAGCGGCCCAGTATAGCACAGCACAAATGTTGCACCTCTTTTTTGGAAAAATCTTCCTCAAAGAATATTTTAATCAATTTCGTCATATCATATGTCCTATTTATCATTTGTCTTAACAAGGTGGGCAGATGGGATCATTGTGCCATATTTCCTAATAGACAGAAAATTTCATCATCTTTATAAATAATAGAAAGCAAACATAGAAAGTGCTTGCAATATGCCAATACCACTAAAATAATATAGCCATAAAAGTAACAAGTTTAGAGCAAACTTGATAAGCAAATGTTGAAAATCTTTGTAAAAAGCTTAAAGCTTGAGGGTCTTGGCCTCACCTACGCCCATGCAAGCCAACAAACAAGAAGTGTGTTAGTTTACGTGCGTGAGGTGTCTTCAGCCGAGGACCACTTGTCATCCTTTTCACAAACTAAAGCAAATTACAAAAGACTAAAAAAGATGCAAGCAATAAGCCATTGGAACTCATGTCATCTCTCCTGTCAAACCTTGTTAGTCATGGTGTTTTCCACTGAAGAAATTCTTGAGCCTTAGTGGAATGTGCACCAAGTTATTTGAACTTTGGCACAAAAACTCTCTGTTCCATAGCTTCCTTGACCCTCACAGCAAAGCACCACTCAATATGAATCACAACTGTGAATATTTCACAGCCCACTCTTAGGAGGCTTTCACACCTGCTGCTGCAGCAGGTGCTGTGAGTGGTTTTTGGCGTGAACAAGGACTTGGCATCCACACCACGCAGCTGTGCTAGCTACCGATCCTACATGGATGCAGACGTGGAAGCCGGTAGCACATGTGTGAAGGACGCCGGCGGCAAAACACTATTTTACACCCGCTTTTTTAAAGCGGTACTAGAAAAGTGGCGTAGGAGGCGCAAACGTAGATTTCAGGGCCTTAATAGCGCTCTTAGTTTAACCCGCTTCTGAATCGCAGTTAACTTAATTCGGCGAATTAGTGATAAACTATTACAAGTCATGAAACCTTCACGACATATGCAAGTCATGCACTGCACGGAAACGCTTGCAAGTTACGACACAATTGAATATCGACAATTGTGTGGGTGTCTCCGAATACTACAAATTGGGTTGTAGGGGATGCAAAGAGTCACACTTCGATTTGAGGGAATTCAGTAGTTGTAGAAGTGTAGTAGCAGAATTAGTCACTGCTGTGTTCTGAACTAGATTCGCCGAATCAGTCACCGCACTATACTGGCAGCGGTGTTCTTTGGATCTCGTTCGTTGTAGCTGTTGCTGTCTTCCTGCGGTGTATAGTAGTACTGCATGAGACAATGGGTCCAGCGTCACTTTTTAATTCCGTTATTTTAACACGGTACTGTACACTTCAAAGCATGATGGGCTAGTCGTGGAGACGGAAGACCAAGTCAGTCAGGAGGCGCACCTCGATCCGCCTTCATCTCGGGTAAGTGGAGGCTGCACAAGCATCCAATTCGTTAGTACTTCCTAGTTTCTGTTAGCTGCGTTGAATTGCATGTGAGAAGGTCAGTAAGCAGACATGTCATGAATTAGCTTATGCACTTCAATGTGTTCACAAATGAACCGAAAGATGTACATAATTGTACAAAGATGTACACGGATGTCTCACGCCGTGTTCCTATGCAAACCGTCACAGGAAACTGAAAACCTAAAGTCTTTGACAAGTTTTCACTAGACGACCCGACTACTGCTGAATGCGTTCGTAAAATTGAAATTCTTTATCGATCATCTGTGTAGCTCATTTTCTTCTTGTGCGACTAAAAACCAGAACGACTTGAACTTCTGTACTTGCACAGTCCAGGACAAAGAAAGACACGCACCTTAACAGCTTCTCTCAAGTGCGAAATGGAAGGGCTTATTCTTCATAGTGTACTAACATTCATGCGCTCCTTAATCATAGTCTGAAAACGTCGATGCTACGCCAGTGTTCTGGAGCTGCCGCAGACTACCCCGTGTCACTATGGACGGGCGGACGCAACTGTGCGTCCAGTCTACGCTGTTTGACTGATTTCTGCTCTCTTACCTGCTGCTTCATAGCAGCAGGTGTGAAAGCCTCCTTATCAACTAAGCTTAACAACACCCAACCTAATGCCTTCCAAAACTCCCAAAGCTCACTGAAGTAGCTCTCGGTAGCTTGAAGTGTTCATGTAACCACACATATAGTTCACGTAATTACTGAACTTTCCTGCCGCAAGGCAAGCAGGTGAAGCAGGTGAGGCAACCAGATAAGCAGGTGAAGCAGCAAGGCAAGAAATCAATTGCTTTGTGTTTCTTTAAGGTACCCTTATGCTGTTGTATGTGTCCAAAGTTTATATGTGGAATTTTCAGATGGGAACATCTGATGCATCATGGTTATGGCATGTTTAAGGCATGTTGGTGTACTTGAGTTCCCATCAGAAGCCATCCCAGTTGTAATTTGATTTTTAAACAATCATTTCCAAGGATGTAGCTAGCTTTCTTTCTGTAATACCAACCATGTATTGTGAGTAAATTCAAGAATTCCACTTCAAGAATCCTTTGCAAGTGGTGCTAGCTCCACAACCAACCCAAAGAAATAGTGTAACAACCTTATTATGATGGGCTCACTACTAGGAGGGTTTATTCGCTTCTAAACCCACCAATTAGAGGTGTAATTAGTACGTTGTCTTGTACTTTTTGTGTAAGTAGTAGTGGGCTCCCACTTCTTTTTGGAGTAGACATATTTTGTACTACCACTTGGAAGGACAAGACTTATTATCAAGGTGGTTAGTCCAAAGATGACTAGATTATTGGAGTGGTGAGTGCATTTGTGAAATTTCCTCTATAGTAACTTGGAAAGTTACTTGTAGGACATTTATTGTCCATAGTGGGCTATCCCTAGTTACATTGTAATGGTGCATTTTGTTGTGAAAACATTTTTATGTTGCCACTCAATTGAATAGGGGCATAGGAGCCCCGTTCTTGTATGGATGTGTGCTTCACCTTCCCATGACCATTTGGAATAGTATATTTTTTGTTATTTTGCCATTTGTCTGGCAAATATATGTTTTGAGAGAGAGAGAGAAAAAAAATTTTCTACTTTGAAAGTTTATATTTTGAATTATTGATATTTTCATTTGTTAATAATAATTAGTTATAAATTTTTGAAGTAAAAAGATACACTATAGAATTGAAAAATAACTTTCACACTCCTATATTATATAAGAAAAAATTATCTTAAAAAATGAACAAAAAACTCCTAAAAATAATTCTCTATTAAAAGCTCATTTTGAATTGAATATTGATTCAATGATCATCTAAATGTGTTCTCTATAATTATTTGAGTTGAAAAACATGCTATTTTAGTTCATTTTCAATCTCTTCTAGGAATCATTTCATATTTTATTTGAATTGAAAATTTTGGCAATTGAAATCTATAGTCATTATTAAACAATGCTCAAAATTTTAGGTTGAAATTATAGTTTATTAGAAACCACTTGTTTGCACGTGCTTTGTTGTAGTAGAACTAAGTGCACTCCCCAAGGCTTAAAAGTCGACCAACTCTTGGGTAGACTATTTAAAGTGAGGTCTACAAGTTCTTCGTTAGGTATAGTAATTCTTAGGTTTGTGAGCTGTATCACTAGTAAGTTGATTTGTTGTAAGTGCTCTGCTACACTTTTACCTTCTACAAGGTACATAGAATAAAATTGTTCCTTTAAAGAAAGGCGATGTGAAGAATTTTTCACATCACACATGCTCTTAAGTTGATCCCAAATAGCTTTGGGGTTTGTGAGATGAATGACACTAAAGATGATTGAGTCTCTTACCAGAGATATGGTTATATGGTCAGGTTGAAAGCGCAATTCATTTGTCCTTGCTCCATTGAGGTTGACTACAAGAGTGTTGACAACTATATGTGTGGTTGATGGATCTATGCTTGATTCTTGGGCGTCCGAGGTTGCATCTCCAACAATGCTCGTACCGCTAGAGGAGGTTGCAATGCCACCAACATTGTTGTTATTGTACGGCTTGATAAAGCACCAAAGTCCCTCTTGTATCAGATAAAGTTTCACTTTGTAACTCCAAATTACATAATTTGCCGATCCTACGAGTTTCATCAATTCAGGTATGTCCCTAGTACTAGGATCCATGACATCCTTATGAGCAAGCAAGATTCTATGAGTTCGCTTAGGTTTCTAAAGTGTTGCCGTAGTGGCGGCTAGGATTGTTCAAGGAGGGAAACTGGTTCTACAGTTTATCTAGCAAAATAAGGTCTATGAGGACAAGCTTCTAGTTTCTCAGTAGTACTTTGACTATGTGAGAAGAAACTAAGGTTGCTTTGATACGATGTAGCAAAATAGATTGCAGAGAACTATGGAGGATCAACTCAATCTTAAGAAGATGATTACAACAAGGTTAAGCCCTGGTTTAAGTACAATTTGGTTTTAACCTAATACACTATGAACAGACTCTAGATGAGTTACATCTAGAGAATGAAACCCTAGTAGAAGTGTCAATAAGTTTATCACAATGACAATGAGCTCAAAAGTGGCAGTCATTGCCATATATACTGTAGTTAACAACAATGTGACTAAAACTATTTTTATATTGAATTTTTTACTTGAAATGAGATGAATGAGACTAATGAGAAAATTTTCATTGAAATTTGGCTAAGCCAATAAATGTATGGCCAGGGTGAATTGACCCCCTCATTGCCCCACTGAAGCAAACATTGGAATTTTCTATTTGCAACATACTAATTTTTTTCTTAATTCTGAATTCATATTTGCAATCAAAGGCCCCAAATTAGATAGGAGTGGTGAATAATTATCAATAAATGCGGCACAAAATAGGGGGAATTTTTTCAAAATTATCCTTGGTTGGGGCAATGAGGGGGTCAATTCTCCCTGGCCAATGTACTAGGCCAAAATTTTGTCGATATTTAAAGTAGGTACACCCAAATGTGCCACTGACCTTAAACCGCCATCTATACTATGTGTACATCTCCAAAATCAGTTCTGTACCTATAAGGAAGAAATGCTTTACGAACCAAACTTTGTTCTTTAATAACTTTTGCATACAATATCCAAATGCCATGTTCTCTGGTGCGTTGGAACCTCCTTTCACTTGCCTACATGTACATATGAAAATTTGACCAGTCTAATAATAGTAACTAGGCTCAGTAGCAAAAAGTGGCGGTTTTGGGTGTACCCACCTTATACCAGAAAAGAATGGCTGCCTGCTGTAACTTCATATCTCACAGGTGATGATACAGTGGCAACGGTGGAGATGCCCACCAACGTGAAAAGGACGTGGCAACTCCCCAACAAAGCGTGGTGGCAGCACGCAGACCGAACTCCTTCTTCCCATATCCCACGGCTAATATCACTCCCTCAACGATCGAACCACACAGACCCGTTAGTGACTGGTCACATAACTAGTAAGTTCATTGTGGATAGAGAGCCAAAGAAAGCCTTCTCCCAGCTTGATTTCCATCCCCTCTCTCTCAATTCTGCTACTCCTGCGAATCTGCTATCAATTGTTTGTTTGCAATTCATTTGGAAGAGTCCTCTCGGACATTCTGAATTCCTCAAGGTCTAAACATTTTGAATTGATCAAGGTTTGGGGAAATGAACATGAATGCAATGCAAGCGGTGGCCAGCTGCCGAAGCTCGGCATTGCCGTCATCTCTGCCACCTGCAGTGCCATTGCGCAAGCCCTCGTGCAGCTCCTCGGCTCGCCTTTCGGGAATCCGAGGTTTGAAGAGAGAGTGTCGTTTGGAGTGTGAGGCTCGAAGCCGAAGAATGGAAGTGCGAGCGGAGGATTGTGAAGAGAGAGATTCAGGGATTGCGAGCAGTAGCTCCGAAGCGCCGACCTCGGCGCTGTACAGTGTTGCACCGTTGATGATTTTGGCGGATGCCACGGGGTATTCGCAAGCGAGTTACAATACTACGCTAGGGCTCTTTCTGTTGTCGTTGCCGGGTGTGTGGTCTCTTGTTAAGCGGGCCACCAAATCGAAGGTTCGTCACGACCGTGATTTTTGTGATATTTTGTGAAATTTTTGACATTTCTGATGGTTTTCTTGATTTGCTTGCCCTTTGAAGTGGTGAGAATTTGCCGTTTGTAGCATCTAAGCATTTATTGACTCTATTTCAAGTGCTCCACGTGCGATTGTGGTCTCGCCTTCTTGTATCCTGTCGAAAGTTAGGACCTACATTGAAGTCATTAGGTCATAGTGGCGATGGCGTGCGATGAGGGATAGGAAAATGGAAATTTTGTCAAGCTAATGTAACGCACACTCAATTACAAGATGTGAAATTTTTTAATTTAATTTAATTTAATTGTAGAAAGTGTTCGCTCACTGACGTGGTTCTATCACGCTGGTTCAGATTGTGAAGAAAACTTTTAACATGCCAGGCCCTACAGTAGCTGGGGGGAAATCGCCAAAGCAAATAGCCGCGGAGATCACTTCCTTTTATACTCGCAACAATTTTCAAGTGAAGGACCGGAGTGACGTTGTCACGTAAGTGATCCCTCTCTGCTTTCCGGAATTATGGAATAATCACACACTACACTTTGGGTCACCGGAGTTTTAGGTCATTTTGGTTGCTTCTGAAATAGGGTTGACATTCTCAAATGATATCAATATGACCATCGGTTGAACTGTTAGCACAAAATGAGATGGCAGACTTCGGAAAGAGGGAAATGGCGTAGATAGACACATTGGCCATGCTTTATATGCGACTGTGAGTAGTAGAATCTAATGTAAATACTGTCACTTTGATCAATTATTGGCGACGAGAAGGTTGTTGCTCGGTTACTGAAGTATGGTCAAGACTAGGCTAGAAATAGTGACACAATTATATTTTTCACATCAGGATGCAATTTCAGGCGAAATGGCTGGTACATGCAGGTTCGAAGGAGTGATGACTGCAAGCCGAGGGCAGGCAGCTTTTTTGACGTTCTGCACATTCGTAAGCTTAGGCAGTGCTGGCCTTGTCCTCTCGATCGCTAACCAAGACATTGGAGCCAATGCTTACTATATCACCCTGCTCAGCCCCCTCGCGTAAGGACCCCCACCTTACTTGGTTTCTTACTTCAGAGTACCTACAAATTCAAAGACAGTCCCATTTGCCTGAGCCTGGTTTAACATGTTGTTTTCTGCACTCTGAGATTTTAGAGGATAAATATTTGCACCACTTTAAGCATTTTAACGTATGTAGGAGTGCGGGTTTGGGGAGATGTTTGGAGCTGTGGTGAGTGTTTTGGGCACGTGTCAAATCTGTTTTGAGATCAAATTTTTATCAATATATATGGATTTCTTACGCAATTTCAAAGTTGTAAACCACGAAAAGTGACAGTAGATAACAGCATTCAAAGAGCAGTGGCCGTAAACATTTATCCAAGTCATGCTCACACGGCTTGCTCAAAAGTTCAGCTAAGTGTATAAGCAGATGAGTTGCTGTTGGTGTCGGGTCAGTACACGAGATGGTATCAGGTCCCTAACTGTTTTTGTCCTCTACTCTATAACCATTATCTTACGTACAATTCCTTTCTGGGTTGCAGAGGAGTTTATTATTGGAGGAAGGCAACAAGAATCGAGCAAATTCAGGTGAAGATTGTAGTTGCGGATGATGAAAGTTCAAGTGAAATTGTTGCCCAGGGCGACGATGAGCAGATTGATCGAATGCGGAGAGAACTTGGGTTGATGGAGAAAGGCATGGTGTATGTGAAAGGCATTCTCGAGCAATGAGAACTGCTCCCTTGAGAGATCCTCTTGTAGAAAAAAAAGATTGAGTGACAGTTTTGCCGAATTAGTTACATCCAAATTTGGGGTTTCTTTTGAGTATGTATTGCAATTTGGAATCATTCTGGAATTCTGATTTTGGATTGTTTGCATAACATTCTTATGTTTTACATTTGCAATTTTTTTGGTAAAGTGGTAGCATAGGCAGCATGGAGCTCGCATGTACGAGGTCATGGACAATTTTAGGGGATAGTTTTGCAATTGAGGTGGGGCCATTTTGAACGTGACCGTCTTTGAGCCCATTTTCTGGATGGTGACGCGGCACTCATCCAGCCAACCCCAGCATCACTGTCGGATGGTCCTTTTGGCACCATGTGGGGCACTTTCTTAATTAACGAGCTAGCAACATTGGGTCCCGTCTTATAGGTGCATTGTTGACTTCTATTACGCTTTTAACCCTTAAATGTTAAGGAGGATGCTTGGCGTCCAATGGATGATAGAGAATCAATTTAGTAGGATGGCATATTTAATTACTTTTGGACTTTTGAAAGTTCAGAATTCATACTAGTCATTGGGAGATCTCTTGATTGAGCATCGAGGGATCTATCTAAATTATTGGGAGATCTAAATTTTCATCGAGGGATCAATCCAAAACATCAGGTTATCTATAGAAGCATCAGGGGATTTTCCGATCTATACAAACATTGGGAGATCTCTTAATGTTTGTATAGATCATGCTTAATCCATAATTCATTGAATAATCCAGAAGTAGTTAAATATGTCATTAGGATAGAAGTGCAACTATTCATCTTTGGAATTTTATTGTGAAAAGGGAAGGTCTTCTATAGTTCTTTGACTTCCAATGAATACTTTTGTTATTTTTTAGGCCAATGATTCACACGGTAATGAAAAGGGATGATTTTCATGGTCACCCTTTTGTCCTTTAAGGGTTAAAAGTTAAGGCTTGCCATGCCCCTTTCTAGACTTATACCAATCCAAATTAGGAGCCTCTCATATGCCTTCAAACTATCATAACTAATTCAAAGCATCTCCAAAAATTACGTTACATAAGCTCAATCTCTATCATCACTTGAATTTGTCTACGGAGTAAAAATGATTCCATATGTAATGTAGCCCCAACCCATTAGATGATCCATTGACCCATGAACGTTGTCGAGGACATTTTTTGGCCGATGAATGACAAAGAATCTCTCCTTGTAGGATAGAAGTGCAACTATTCATCCTCCCAATTTTGTGTAAAAAGAGAAGATCATCTACAATAGTTTGTCTTCTAATGAGTGCTTTTGCATTATTCTTAATCCAACAATTCACACGGTGACAAAAACAGATGATTTTCACGGTCATGAGCCCATCATTTAAGAACATTTCCACCAGGGGGCTCTTCTTCATTCAAAAAGATAGGAATAGAAAAGCCCCTCCCCACCAATCCTTCCCTAAATATTAACATTTATTGAGTTATTCCCCCATCAATTCATTTGCAACTTATTATAATTTAATTTAATTAAATTTAACTAGTACCTTGATTAGTACTTTAATTAGTACCTTAATTAATAACAATGGTGACTTATTAGTAGGTTCATTAAGTTAGTAGGTTCATTACTTGATCTTAATTAGCACATGATCTCCATCAGTACGTTCACAAATACAACAAAACTTAATATATAAAACTCAACTATAACAGCTAAAACAAGCGTCACAGTTATTGGTGAACATGAGTCCCAGGGCAAATACAGTTAGGTAAAAGGGGCAAAATTAAGCAGTTTTCAAGAAAAGTTCACATACATGTTGTCGAAAACAAATTCCCTATCCATCATGCTGCATAGGGAACTCACATCCCTCCTCCGTAAATATACAGGGATAGGGAACCCTGGTGGGGATGCTCTAAGGGTTAAGCCACCCTCTACCTTGCGTGGACAGTCCTTCCACTGCGACAGTTCAGTCATGGTCTCGATGAGTGTGAACAAAGGAAACCGGCATAGCAAAGGTTTGAAAACAAACAAATATGAATGAAAGTAGGTACGAATGGTTGGTTGAAATTTTGGGAGTCAAAGTTGTCAGCAAGAAGTAGACCTCACCTCACCTCCTAAGCTTACTGGTGACAACCGAATTGTCTGCAAGGACTGTTCTCACCTGCTACTTATGAGCCACACCAATTCTCCATTTCATCGTGAGATTGTTGCAGGTCTTGATCGATAGAGAGTAACAAGCTTCGTCTACTGTGAGAGTCGGTCAGATCCTTCCCGTTTAGTTTTGGCTTCAAGAGTCGTCGGCATTTGCAAGGCAGCAGCCATGGTGATGACATTGTATGGTCAGGGAAACATTTACAACGTACAGCGAGCCATTCTGCCACTCTTCGAGGTTGAGGTACAAACTCTGCAGTCGCTAGTACTGCGATCTATCTAATTCTTTTGATAATTTGGCATCGCTCTGTAGAATTGATTCGAGTGGATTGAACCACATGACTGTGCTCAATTAATTTCGTGACTGTGATTCCTTTGGAAGGTGGACACGGAGAAAGAACTGGAGTTGGTGATGGTGAGCTTAGCTGCGCAAGATCAACTGCAGCCTGCCTATACAGCGAAGCAGGTGAGGCAGCTACACTCAACGGGGACCACTTCCTTTTGAGTAATTTTTTTACTGCAACTATCATCTTGCATCCACCCATTTAGAATCTAATGACTTCAGTTAATGACACTGCGGTGAGGAACGCAACTCCGCTGACATAGGTTCGCATAAATACTAAAATTACCACGAGATAGGAGAGCTCTAGATCTAATGTTAGCAAGATCTACTTTGTGCCGCCCTAAACAGAAGAGAATAGTGTTCCATGAATTCCATCAAAACCCTACTTGCTGCTGCAATTTCATGGTAGGGTTTGAAATCTCACAATTGTCTGGTGCGATGACCAACAGCCGTTCGCACAAATCCCATACTTCGAGGATGGCAACGTGACCATTTTCGGTAAGCACACGGACGATCCATGCCGAGTTTCTTCCCTGCACAATATTTGCATGATCAGTCCTAACCAAATCATGGTATCCTGCAGAGTCAAGAGCCATAGCGAGGTATATTGCGGAGAAGTACGACGGTCAAGGCACGCCGCTTCTGGGCAAGACGCTGCAGGAGAGAGCGACCATCAACCAGTGGGTGGAGTCTGAAGCGCACAATTTGTACCCGCCCCTACGGCCCCTGATGAAGGAGATTGCCCTCGCCGCGATAATGAAACGCGCCAGGGACGAAGAGCTTATTGCGAATTGCACCAAGGAGCTCGCACAGGTCTTGGATGTGTACGAGAGGTACTTGGCTAAATCTGGGAGCGACTACCTGGCCGGCGAGGACTTTTCCTTCGCTGATCTCTGTCATACGCCGTACTTGTACCAGGTCAGTGCTTCAATTCTCCTTTCACTCAGCTTGATAGCATTCCTGCTAACGTTGAGTTTCCTACCTGCAACACCCCGAAATCTCGCGTAATGAAAACATACTGATTTTGATTTTTGTCGCAAATGAAAGAATTGTAAGAGAGAACCGCCGGGAAACAAAAAGGCTGAGTAGATTACATACCGATTTTGAGAATACGCACCTCTGCAACATCTGAGTTCGTGTTGGTTTTAGGTCGCATGTCCGAAAAGGTCGAGCCCTCGTAACATTTACATGTCGTATCCAAATAATGCAATCTCTGTTGGTTTTTGGTCATCTACCCTAAAAAACTTTAAACCCTTATAACATTTGCATGTCGTATCCAAACAATACGAGCTCTGGTGCGTTGGAATCGTCTTTGCTTTGGGCACTATATGTAGAATCTAATATTCTCGTACTAGGAACTATGCTGGACACTCACAACGCCGCATCTAAGTGTGGTGTGACATGCTAATTCTACATCCACTGGAAAATCCACCCCTTCTTTAACTGTGGAAGAATTGTTAAGTCAAAAAATTCATTGGCTCACATAGTCGAGATTCTGAAAACATTCACCAGGTGAAGTTGCACAAGGCGGAGGTGCTGGAAGGGCGCCCTCTTGTAGCTGCATACACGGACCGTATCACTGCTCGACCTGGGTTTCAAAAATGTTTGCAGTTGGATTGGGATTCGGCAAGTCCTTTGCAGTGACATGAAGGATCATGAAGAACATCTCATTTTTTACTAGTGCTGGCAAGATCTCTGTGTTACAAATAGTCCTGCCCAAACGACACTCATCTCTTGCATCTATGATTTTTACCGGTATTGAAATGAAAGTCCTGTAAATTTTGCGGTACTTCAAATGGAATTCTTTTTTCCAGTACACCTAACCCAGGATTTCTAGAATGTAGTGGACGAGGAATCTAGGTTTTACACCCACATGAATAAAGAGTTTGTTCATGGTAGTTCTACTAATAGTCACGCTGCAATAGATTGCATGTGCTACCCTCGATATCCCTATCAAATGGTGACTCTATGTAGGACGTGGACAAGTAACGTTTGTGTTTGGAACTTAATTGCCTTTATCACAATTTTGTGTCAAATTCATTTATGTGTTTTTCAAGATGGTAGCTATAGAAGGATCATAAAGATGTGTATTGCTTGTAGAGATTGTCATTACTTCCTATCCAAACGTTGGACGAATGTCTTAGTAAATTGAAAGGATGTCTTCTTTTGGATCTTACTTTATTGTTTGTCAATAATTTAAAAAAAAGGCAAGTCTGAATTTTCACAAAAATTACTAAGTTGAAATTAGTTTGTAGGTTTGGTATATTTGATTGCATTCATTGCATATAAAGTATTTTAATATTATCTATCATATGAGCTTACTAGGAATTTTTGTAAAATTTCAATGTGAAATTAGAAAAATATATATCAAATCCTATGAGATCAAGCATACATTAAAATCCTCTTTGTCATGGTGAGTGTGATTGTATTTGGGTAATTTCATAGCAAAAATCTATAAAATCCCTTATAGTCTGACCTTTTTTCTTTTGTAAACTCATATTGTAGATAATATGAATTTTCAATTTTTATAACTGAAAAACAATGTTGAAATTTCTTCAGAATTCATAAGAGAAACAAAGATTTTAACACATAGGAGATTACAAATAGAATCTGTATAATTTAGATAAACTAAAGTGTACAACAATGCAAAAGTAAATTAGATTTGTCAATTTATAATATAACATAGAAGCTCCTACTATTTATATATCAACAATAATTGATTAAAGCATTATACATAGTAATTGTTATTTGTCATTCATGCAACAATTCACTTTTAGACCATTTCTTACAAAATTTCAATAATTTTGCAAATAATATTTAGCAAAATAAATAATTGTATTTCCTTCCATATAATTCTTATAGCATTGTAGCTACACGATTTAATTCAATTAATGTGCCCGCAATAATAATACTAAAGCATATTGCTTTGGAATTTATACAAACATTTTATTAAGCATACCAATGTAGAAGTTTAGCACAATTTAGGTCAAATTAATTTAATGTATCCTTACAATTTTTATACTATTGCAAATAGTATAATTGTCATTCAACCCTCTTCTACATTCATCCAAATTTCATGCACTTCTACCTTCATTCATGTAATTCTCATTTCAAATGTGTCTAAGCTTTCACATTGTTTAGACTGCATTCACCCACTTTTCATCTGAATTTGTATAAGGGATCCAGTTCAATTTGTAACTCTAAAATTGATTGAACAAACTCCTTATCCACCCTTCAATTTCCAAACCTCATGCATCAACACCCCTCAATTTTCCAACATTTATGGAGTAACATTTTGGACATATGTAGATAGAGGTTGCAATTAGAAAGGGGTCCGATATTAGATATGTCTATCTAACCTTTTTTTAGTTAGAAATATATTGCCATATTATAAAATTTATTTTTTTAAGTGTTAAATTTGGCTCAAAATATTGTCTTGGTATTGACAAATTTTTTTCTAGTTTGGATATTTTTCATCGAATTCACTACCTTTCCTCTAGTTTCAACTATAAATCAATATCATTGATCAACATTTTAGCCACTCCAATTTTGTTTACCTTAATTAGGGCAAATTAGAGAAACTAGAGCACTTTGTTCCTTGGCATTACAGAAAATCTCAAGCCTCCGATAACATTTGAATTCACTTAAGGACTGTTTTTTCCCCTATAGTTACTCACCTTGCGCCATGACATTGGATGATTGTCAGTAGATAAAAATCAGAGTAAAAGGTATTATATAATCAAGGCTTAGGTATTGTAATGCACTTTAATCCTAATTATTGCATACCTAGTAAAAGGTATTATATAATCAAGGCTTAGGTATTGTAATGCACTTTAATCCTAATTATTGCATACCTTAAAATGTACTCTAATCAAATTTTGAAAAAAAAAGCATATGTCAAAATTAGTCCAATGACATCTACCACAAAGAATTCTTTTATTGGCAATGTGATAGTCATAATTCATTGACAATAAGTTCCTATGAAGGACAAAGTGGTTGTTTTTATAGAGAAAGCAATTGTCCATGGTGAATCTTCAAAGGGTATGGGATATTTTGAAGAAAGAGATCACTCATTGTCAAATGCAGAAATTGTGTTCAAAGTCGAATTTCAGACCCCATTTAGGTATAGTAGAATGTTTTTTTTTCAAAAAGCTTTGAACAAATTAAAGTTGGATAATCAATTTAGTTTTCATCTCCAAAACCCCTTTTGAGGTTTGGACACTCCACTTAAAAGTTATGGACGAAATTCTAAAAGGGGTTGGAAGGAAATTTTTCTTTAACATTTAAACACCCTTTCCGAATTTTGTCCATAACTTTTTATTGGAGGCTCTAAACCTCAAACGGATTTTTGTAGATGAAAACTAGATTGATTTTACAACTTTTTTTAGTTCAAATCTTTTTGGAAAAAAAAATTCTACTATATCTAAATTCGACTTTGAACATAATTTTTGCTTTGCACTTAACTTTGAGCGGTTGTGCTCCTATTACTCCTAATTTACATATCCCACATGGATTGTTTTATCTACTACTACCCCACTTGTATAAATAAATCTCCTTCTCAATCACAAACATGCTAATCTAAGTAGCTTATGGAGTTAAATAGAAACTTATTAGTGTTTCTAAATTATTTGGCAACTGCCTTAAAAAACCACATTGTTTTGGCTTAATTTGTTTCATTTGCCAATTAATCATTGTCTAATCCGATGTTGTTTACTATTAAACTTATCTTTGCTCCACCTTCTTTTTTGAATCTTGATGTCCTTCACAAAATTCACACAAGCTGACAATACACTGCAGCTAGATTTGTTAGGTTGCCTATTTTCAATTAATGGATTGGTTTGGTTACTTTTTGGCGGCCCTTTCTGAGGCTTAATTTTCTCTCTAATGTTATTCATCTATATTTTGAACAAAATTATATTTTTATCCACATATTTGGATGAGTTTCATTTAAATTTGGCAATTTCATCCAATTTATTTTCAAAAATTGGGACAACTTGACATCATCACCCAATTTTTCTTCAAATTTTTCCTTAAGGCTTGATGTTCCCCAATTATTTTTGGTGCTTTTTAGGCATTTAAAAACCTAAAAAAACAGTCGTTGAACTGCGGCGAATGGCTGGCTATGGCAGTTGGCGCTGCAGGTCTCCTCGATCAATCATACAGCGTCCGTCAGGTCGGGGAGGGAGTTTCACAGACCTCCTGCAGCCGCCCCTGCAGCCCCTCCTGCAATCCCTGCAGTGAGCTTGCCAGACTCCTCCCCACCCGCGTCAGAGCAAGTCGTGCACCGTACGTAGCTCGTGTCCGGATCCATCCACCATGTGCACGCCACTAAGTTAAATTATAAGCCACTTGCATTGCAGCTCTGCATTGCATTGTACCTTCACTTCCACCATCCATCACTAACAGCTCGACCTTCATGTAGCTTAGATGGGCTTGCAATTGATGGTACACGCGCGGCCCTAGCTAGCTGGAACATCCCTTGGACGAGCTTGAAGCGTAGTAAACGCGGTGCAATTCGAGCTAGCTGGAGCTGACTGGAGCTTGAGCGAGCGAGCGAGACAGCACCACTTGTGTGGTTGTACCGGTACCGCGGTACGCATCTCTCAACACTCAACAGAGAAGCAATAGCAGGATCGATTGACTTTGAACGTCGTCCTTTACTTGGCATTTGAAGTAAGTTAATTGCATTCAAGTAATGACCAGCTCGTGGGAATGAATGAATGAATGAATGAATGCTTGAATGTGGGCATAAATTTCTTGTTGGGTGCGTGGTTTGATTTTGTGTCGTCCTCAGCTCAGTTTCATTTGTGATTGTAAGGAGTCAATATATCCATCGTTTGAGTGTCGATCGTTCCAGTGAGAATGGATTTTGGAACTATGAGGAATTGTTCTTGAGAGTAGGAGCTAGTACGTCGTGTGTCAGATAGTGCAGTACACTGACAGGATTCGTTTGTTGGGCTTACGCTTATTAGGACCGGTGAGGCTACTGTAGGGGTTTACTCCTTTTCATCTTCAGTTGTTGATTGTGGGTTCGTGGTCGCGCTTGTACATGCAGCTCTTCTGAGATTGATTCGCCTGTAGTTTAATCGATTTTGTGCTAGTAGGAGTAGCTGTCGATAAGTGACAAGATCAAGGATATTGCATTTGCTCGCCATACCCAAGGTCGGAAAGAAAACTGTCTAACAATCGTCAGTTGACAACAGTGAACTAGTAGGCCGTCTTGCAAATCTTTAACCTCGTCGACCTTGGAACACGCTCCATGGGCAGGACTGCGTCGACGGGTGCGCGGCTGTGGAGCAAGGCGAGGAACGTGGTGTCCGCGTTGGGAGCATTCCAGCGCCCGTCCTCCAAAGCAGGTGGACTGCTCAACAATCCCAACAGGAGCTACTACACTCGATCAGCGATGAAGGAATCGTCGTCCATGTCGCCCCCGAGAAAACGCTCCAAGAAGGGATGCATTGCCTTGAGTGCCTGCCTCGCCTTCATCGCAGTGGCGGCCATCGTCGGAACCGCCGTTGGGGTTACTGAATCCAAGAAACATCACAGCGGAGGCGGCGATGGCGACCCCAATGCGTACTCTGTTTTCGGCGTTTGCAGCAGAACCTTGTAAGTTTTGAAGAAAGTTTCCCTTACTAGCTCTCTTTCTTCAATCACCCTACTACGAAACTGTCGTGGAGCCCCCACTTAAATCTCTTTAACCTTTCCACTTGGGATCCCAACTAGTTCTCTATGACATAGTTTGAATGTCGGGTTGCTATAGGCAAAATGGTAGTCTGTACCGGATATTCTAGAATGTCATTTCAGAGAAGGTTTACCATAAGAAAGAAATCTTGGGTGTATATAGGTACCCGGATGTGTGCAACCAAACGCTCTTCGGCTCCGACACAAGTAACCCCCAGAACTACGTAACGATAGCGTTGCGGGCTTCCGTGGTGGCCATATCCAAGTCAGTTGTGGCAGTGGAAAAACTCCAGGCGTCGTCCCCAGTCAAGAACGGAACACAATACTCCGCATTAGTAACGTGCAGAGCAGTTCTCACCGACTGCCTGGATCAAGTGAACACCTCCTTGTCGCGTGTATCGAATTTAAACCTGCAGGCCCTGAAACCCGAGCTCGGCGACATCCAACAATACATGGCGGCGGCTGTAACCTACCAAGACACATGCCTCGATGGCGTGCAGGACTTCGGCGTCTGGAACAAAAGCGATGAATTGAACGGAACGCATAGCGTTTGGGTGACCAAGCTCCTCAGCAACGGCCTGTCGTTGGTGAACTCACTTGCGAAGGTTACCAATTGGGGCCAAGTGTTGCGCCACAGCCGACGGCGTCTACTGAGCTTTCACGAAATGGAGGGTGAGTTTCCTCACTGGCTCTCCAGAGATGGACGTCGGTTGCTGCAAGCGTCGTCGAATCCAACGCCGAATGCTGTCGTTGCCAAAGATGGCTCAGGGAAATTCACTTCGATTCAAGCTGCGGTGAATGCCGCCCCGTCGTCCGGGACCCGGTGGGTGATTTACGTGAAGAAGGGCGTTTACAGTGAGAATGTTGATGTGCCGAAGGGGAAGAAGAACCTCATGATGTACGGAGATGGGCCTGGGCAGACGGTTATCACTGGGAGTAAGAGTGTGAAAGGCAGCGGTACCACCACTTTCTTATCTGCCACTGTGGGTAATGCACTATTACTTTCAGAAGTGAATCCTCTGCGTGTGTGAATTTGGTCTGAGATGTAGAAATTGAGTAGATCACTTCGGAAGAATTTAGCATCTCTTGAATTTGAACTTGTGGTGAGTAGATATGTCATATGGAGATCAGGGTTGGCACTGCCTAGAATATTTTATGAGCTATAAGCATTGTGAAAGAATCTCATTTAGGGTACTCGATGTCAGATGGCCTGTCATGGCTGCCACATCTGGATTGGGCTTCAATATTTTCGTGAAGGGGCTCGTAAGACTTGCAGATGCAGTAGTCAGAAATTGCCACTGAGATTAGTCATTAAGAATGTCGAAGTAATGAACATGATGTAATTTTTTGGATCCGTGATTTGTTTTTAAAGCGGTGGTTGCACCTGGATTCATCGCGAAAGGCATGACGATTCGAAACACAGCAGGTCCCGAAGGGGAGCAAGCTGTGGCTTTGAGAGCTGGAGGGGACCAGCAAGCTTTCTCGAATGTAAACCTTGAAGGCTATCAGGTACTGCTCAAACATTGAAATGGCGCAGTGTGTCGTTATGTATTTTCCTTCTATTGCTCAAGTAGCACAAGCGCAGGCATAACAAAATCATGAAATAATCCATAAAGACCCAGGAGTCGAAGAAGCCCAAATTGTTTCTCATTGCTGTTTTTTATGAGCAATCTCTCTTCCGTCAGATTTTGTTTTCTAAGCAGACTCCCTAGCTAGTCGGGCCTGCTGGGGTTTCTCTTGTGACCGATTTTCTTTATTTTCAACCATATCATGCAATATTCTTCACTGATTTTGGTGATGTAAAATTTGGAGCCTCCTGGATTACAATTTGATCATTCAGTTTAGTCATAAATAAACCTTGAAATCCTTGGTGTAACTGTAGGGGTTCTTTTCATCCTGATGTCCAAAATTACTAAACCTGTAATCGATGCACGACTGCACAATTTCTAAAATTGTTAGATGTATTAACTCGAAGTTGATATCTCATTCTCACGCAGGACACTCTCTACGCACACGCGCTTCGCCAATTCTACTCAGGGTGCACAATTATAGGCACAATAGACTACATATTCGGCAACGCAGCAGCCGTATTTCAGAATTGTAACCTGCAGGCCCGTCTGGGGAAAGCGAGTTCACAAAACATTTACACCGCCAGTGGGCGAACCGACCCTGGACAGAGCACAGGGCTGTCATTCCTGTCCTGCACAGTGGGAGCTGCACCGGGGCTTCCAGACTCATACCCCACCTACTTAGGACGGCCGTGGAAGCCTTATGCCCAAACGGTGTTCATCAAATCCACTCTGGCCAAGTGTGTCAACCCTGCAGGTCGGTGTTTTATCATAGCCTCTGCGTTTTACGAATTTTCTTCAAACTTTTGACCGTGGTTGGAGAATCAAACGCTTTTCTTTTCTTTTTCAACTAAAATTTCAAATTTCATCGATTTGTAATACACGTACGAAACGTTGCAACTGATTCTCCTTGAACCCGCACACCGCAGGCTGGCTGTTGTGGAACGGTGACCCGAACTCCGGCAAGACTGTGACATACGGGGAGTATGGCAACACAGGTCCAGGGGCAAACACCGCGAGCCGTGTTAGCTGGAGTCGACAAATCTCCGTCACCGAGGCAACCAAGTTCACCGTGAGCAGTTTCATTGCAGGGCAGGAATGGTTACCTGCCACCTCCATAGCTTTCAACAACGCTCTCTGACTAGGGTGATCGGTATTATCGATCTCTTCCTTCCTTTCTTTCTGTATTTGTAGCACATTGGATTGAATGCGTTTGATTTGCAGTAAGTTAACTACTCTTGTATTTGAGGAGCTGAGGTAGCTGGTGTGTATGATTCTACATTGGTGTTTCAGTCCTCCATAGAAAAAGAGCTCCGCAGAAGCTGGATAATTCATTTGATATGGTAATTGGTAGCCAAGTTCTGTGGTATGTAATTCATTATATATTTATTTAACTCTGCAGGTAATTGTTGATGTTTCGACAAGATAGTGTCTGTGCTTCACTAGTCGACATCGCTGACTGGTCAATAAATCAAGCAAACCAGTGTGCCTGCTTGTGGGTTGAGGCCAGTCAGTGATGGAAATGTCGACCTGGAAACGTCCTATCACAATTAATTTGGCATGTATCAGTCTCCATGAATTTTATCTCTTACTAGTTATTGATGGATTATGAATCCACCAGACTTGCTGTGAGAAGTGTCATTTAGACTAAGTTGTGTGTTTTTTTTTATGTTTATTTTTATTTTTTATGTTCTAACTTAAACAACCCCCATGACCAAGGTAGTCACCAAAATGCTTAAATTATTGGACCAATAGGTGCATTCTTTGTTTCTACTATGAACAGTCAAGTCATCCATTGTCCACTTTTCGGCCCTCAATGTTCTTTAACCCTTGAATGTCCAGTCCATGTTCATAGAAATCCAAATCCTTCTATATTCATTCCAATTAAACTCACCTAAGAAAAGATCCACACTAATTGACCGTATTGATTGGTAGTAGAGACATGTTCGAAAATACATGGAAAGGGATGCGTCCTTTGATCGTACCATTGAAAAGATTATAAGAGTCAAAACAAGGACATCTTTCAAAAATAGAGAGTGAGGTCATATTTTGACCCTTGGGGTGCGTAGGGGTTAAGGGTTATTTTATATACTGTATATACAAGTTGCATTGGTTGAGATGTAGTTTTGTCTCTCATATTAATTTTCGTAATTTACGTGTACAATATTATACAAGTTGCATTGGTTGAGATGTAGTTTTGTCTCTCATATTAATTTTTGTAATTTACATGTACAATATTATTCAAGGTTGGAGATAGGGTGTCATTTCTATTTGTGCAAGAGAAGACTATGTCACTTTTCATCTTTGTATGTGGCATCATGATGAGTTTGTTTCAATGTTCCACTTTCTCAAGTCTAGGGGTAATGCTTTTTTTCAATATTTTCCTTAGGAATATCAATATTTACCAATAGGAAATTGAGTGTAAATTCATCATGTTGTGGAGTGATTTTTTTAGGCCTTCATGTTGTGGCCATGTTAGGAAATATTGTGACTACTTTAGATGAGTAAGATGACCATCATGGATACACTTTTTGTTGGTTTGGGGTAATCTAGATACTCTTTTAAGGCCAATTGGGCAACACACTTCAAAAATTCATAACAAATTCATACTTTGTCAAAAAAACAAAAATTTCAATTGCTCGCCCCATTATTCACATTTGTCTTTGTGTGGAGAATAATTAAAATAATTTTTGACAATGCCATCAGGGCAAACCAGTCATTCTGCCTGCATACCGGTAGGCCGGTTTACCTTACTAACTGCTCCGGGGTGCTGCTAAAAACAACGCAGTCGCCAGGGTTACCATGTCCCTAATGGATCTGATCAAAGTCATTTCAATAGACTGCGAGACGAACTTACTCCACCTGTGTTACAAAAGACGAAGCTCTGTCAAGAGCGTGTTCAGGGTTTTTTAGGGCTTTCAGGGTTTAGGGTTTAGGTCTTAGTTGACAGAAATCTGTATTCTGGCAACCCTAATGACTCTGATCAATGTCTTTACACTAGACTGCAATCAACAGTGAGTTGAGAGAGAGCGTGACTCTGTCAAGAGCGTGAACAGGATTCTAGGGTTTAAGGTTCAACTGCTGGTCCAAAGCAACGATGTGATCCACATAGCGCTCCAAGTTGGAGGCGGAAGAGCCCGTGGACGGAGTGACAGCCTCCCGAAACATCTGGTTCATCTTCACCACATTCCTTCGTTCCTCCCCATCTTTCATCATCATCCTCCGGACAAGGGACTCAATCCGGCCTCGCTCATATTCGCCTCTCCCATTCTCCATCACACGGCCAATCCGAATCCGTTTCTCCACAAACGACGCGTTCTGCCACTGGTCGACGAAGCAGGGGCACGCGAGAATGGGAGTGCACGTCGTAATGGCCTCCAGCACCGAGTTCCAGCCACAGTGACTCACGAAACAACCCACGGCTTTGTGAGATAGAATCCTCGGTTGGGGCGCCCAGCGACTGTACAATCGTCCTCGCCCTTTCGTCCGCTCCTCAAACCCTGCCATGCACACAATTCGCACAATGCGCACAATTTAGCGAGATTTTTTTATTAAACCCTTGCATAACTAAAGGAATCCAGATTCTGTCTACAGTCTGGAGCTCCCCTCACGTGGGAGGTACCAGACGATCCTGGAAACTGTTGTCATTCATACTGTCCAACGTCAATTCCGCTAAATTAGCGGCATTTCCATGCGTCATTTTGATACAGAGAGCACTCTGAACCTTGAATTTATTTAAATTTAAGAAAATATTCCTGCAATTCCTTCACAACATCGTGCAACGACTTAGGGGGGGTTCCCACCACCTTCACCCCTCCCGGATCCCGAAATCTTTTCATGGACTTCATGGCTTGGGGTCAACCGCGTCATTTTCATGGAACATGACCAATTTAACGGAATTGACGTTCTCTACGATGAATTACAAACTTTTGAGTCTTCTGAATCTTCAGTCATCATCTAAAGAACTAGAGAAGGGTGAGTTCTCCAAAATCTTAAATCTTTATCCTATATCTATATCTATATACCATATCAGTCCTTGGTACTTTTTAGTTTTCATTTTCTTAAATTTTGCACAAATTGACACATGTTCCATTACAAGAAAGAGACACAGTTCAACCCGAACAACAGTAACAAGCACGTGTCCTAGGTAGATTTTCGTCGATAGCTTTCTGCAATTGAATGTCACAATTTGGCTCTCGGAATCGCTGCAAAATGATTAATGTAAATGAGGTTTGAAGAATGTGAACCGGAATGTTTGAAATTTGTGCAACAGACCTGGAGGAAGTAATGCGGCGATTTGCTCCTGCACTGGAGGTCCCTGTTGGGAGACCTTCACTTGGGGTGTCTCGGGGGGTCGGATGACCCAAAGGAAACGCTGTCCGCTGGCCTCCAAGCCGTGCGCCAGCTCCCGCACCTGCTTTTCCTTGAGGGAGAAAATGCTGCCGAAGGACACATACACCACCGATCCCGTCGGTTGCGCATCCAACCATTGCTCCACTTCGCTGGCTAGTTTCTGGCTCTTGGAATTCTTCCACTCTGCCACTTCCAGAGTGGGTGTGGCGCCCTTCGCAGCTGATTCTTTGGTCGTAAATGCTGTTTCTAGAGGCCCTACGGACAACACTTTGGCCACCTGCAAATTCGGTGTCCACCATAATGTTTAGATGGTTCAAATTCTGGAAACCCGCCTCAATTTTGTTATACATCTTGGCGCGATTCCGAGTGCGAACATGTGACACTCAAGGGCATAAATCGAGCTCTAAAACCTTGGACTGATGTAGATTTAAGATTCACGACGCCTGTTTGCAAAAGTGCCCATGCAGTGCATGAAATTCAGTCAATATTACAAAATTGGCGTTAGTAGCTGTAAGTAACAAATCTTGAGACGGCAGAATGTCTGATTGATCCATTGGAGAATTAATATAGCTAGATTGCAGAGTTTGGACTAGAAATTCTGACGCAGCAGAAGTACATATATTTGATTGGAGAATCTTGAAGCTGAATGAAGCACTCGGGAGCTACGAATTTACGAGGCAAAATAATTTAAATGAAACTGAAGATTTAGCTAGATTGCTGCTGAGTTATAAAACTGATGCAGTTGCGAGGCGCAATGAAAGCATAATTCGATTAGAAAACTTGCTACTAGACGGCAGGATTAATTCTGGAGCTACTAAGTAACGGAAGTAACATTGATTGGAGACGTAATTAGATAAATGTCTTGCAGAAATTAAATTCGTAAGAGCTTCTTATGATCGAGGTAATCAATAGGGACGCAGGGATACATAGCTAGCTAGTAAGAAAAATGGTCCATTCTAGTCAGTACCTCGCCTGTGAATGGGATGGGCTCCTTGAGGGCGTGAAAAACGTCGGGTTCAAGCTCCTCCACACTATTGACCAAATAAGTTGCAGTTGCACAAGACTCCGTGAGGCTGTGCAGGCAGGCGACCATCGCGTCCGACTGCGCCGGCCCACCTTTGACGAAATACTCCCAAACGTCGCCGGGGGCCATGTTTCCTACTCCCGGTACATTGAGTTCCAGAGATCTCCCGGGTTCCATGGGCAACAGGCCTTCCTTCGTAAACAACGGCACCTGGCAGACCACGGGATACGATCGATCGATATTTACTAGAACTGGGAGCCAGCGCCACTAGTGCAAAAAGGGTGTTGAAATGACATTATTTAAATGAAAAAAGTTCTTAAATGACGTCAATTCCGTTCAATTGGCGGTATTCCATGCATGCGCCATTTTGACATGGAGAGGACCTTAAACCATTAAATTTTCCAGATTTTATCATGATTTCTGCATTTCATTCACAACATTGTGCACGACTAACCCAGGATACATACACATGCCCGGCCTTCACCCTTCTGGGTCCCTAAATCGTTTCAACTTCCGATCCTTCTGTGCCGTTTCAATTGCTAAGGAATATCGCCAATTTAATGAAATTGACGTTTTAAGAGATGCTAATAATGTTTCAATTGAGATGGTAAACCAGTTCGGTTTCCTTGCTACATACATGGCAAACTCTTTCTGCAAAATATATACGATGGCATGTAATTTGGTAGTACTTGAGATCATATCCGAATGGACAAGAGCGAGTGTTACCGAGAACATGAACGCGAGCGTGGCAGCGGACATGGTGACCAGCAAATGTCTAGGAATCGACAACTTTTCCTCCACTTGCGAGGACCAAGACAAGAAGACGTCGACGATGAGTAGACACGGAGGCGGCGAAAGCTGTTGCATAATCTCCGTCGTCCGGTCCGCCATCTCCTCCGGACTGAGCTTGAACAGCCACGGCACGAGCTTCTCGGGACTCTCGGGCTCCGCGATGGGATCCTCCACGACGGAGCGCAGGCTCAAGTCGGGATCCCCGACGTCGTCTTCCACTTCGCGCAACAATGTCTTGGATACGATCCCACTGCAGAGGAACGTCACTTGGACGCCGAGACGAGTGAGCGACTTGCCTAATGCGATGAAGGGAAACAAGTGTCCGGGGGCTGGCATCGCAAGGAGGACCACGTGGGGCTTGGGTACCGGATGCGCGGCCTCACTAGCACCACCCATCCCGCAAGCCGTATATCCTCGATCGCAATGCCAATTGAACGTAGCAGTCGTCGATCAGGTTCCAAACAAGACTGAGTTAACTTACCACAACACTTCTCGAGTGACACTAGCTCACAGGGAGACTGATTATATATGCTTTACGGGACTATGGCTCGATCACTGATGGTAGGACTGCAAACTGGGACTGGCAATCCTGGAATCCTGGAACCTGAGCAAGCCGTAACCTCCCTGTGATGACAGCACGACTTTGAATTTCAGCTGAGGTCGGAGGCGCTAGATCGATCTTCAGTTGAGCGCGCAACCGGAGTGGCGTAGTATGGATTCTCGTGATACTCGTTTTTGGAGCTTTGTGTACGTGTTTGTCTCACTTTTTGTCCAGCTCTGCAATCGTGTCAATTTAATGGAATTGACTATAATTGGTATATTGAGGTTTCTTCACAGAAAGAACCAGAATTCTCCAATTCAAACAGTATTTTTTTGTTTGAGAATATGGGATCCCCTTCCAATTGTGCACGCCTATGCGCATTAGCTTTTTAATTCACTGTGGAAATCATCCTTTTTGGTACTGTGTGAGACTGTGAGTCATTTCCTTAAAAAAAAAAAAACCTCATTGGAGGTCAAACTATTATGTCAAACCTCCTATTTTCTTACAAAGTTTGAAAGATGAACATCTGCACTTCTACCTCTCATATATAGAAGGATTCTCTATCATCCGTCAAACATTTAGTGTCCGCACTGATGCTACAAAGTTAACCTTGAAGCGCTCTGACGTCCATTTTTTGGACGATGAACAGAGGACTTGCAAGCGCTGTTTTGTCCAACCAACTTCTCATTCATCCAGTGTAACACTTGAATCTTGAAAAGGCAACCTTCCTTACTGACCAATTTCATGAAATTTCAGTAAATGATATTTTTGAACAAAGATATAAGCAAAAATGTGCAAAATTTCAAAAAAAGATTGAGGCGTTAAAGGGTTAAATGAGCTTATATGAAGGATTTTAGGTAATTCTATCTAACTTGGTACGTTGTTGTGCTAGTTGTAGGTTCACGGGTGGCAACTCCCATATGATATGTCTATACGGCTTGATATTAGACTCATATTTATATCTACTAATAAACTTAAAGTATCATGGTTTCTTTTTTTATTGATATTAGGGTAAGAGATTTCAAGAGCTTTAAAAAAATTACATAATTTATTAAAATATGATGATTATACTATTCAAAAAATCAATTGATAATAAGTCTATATTTTAAAAAAAATTATTTGTACATGTACTTAGAGTGGGATCCAACCAATTTTCACAGCTTATTGCATAATTGTCAATACAATATAACGATGAGTATTAAAAACATTATGATAAATTATAATAAATTATGATAGTGATTGTTCCTAAATTTAACCCCTAAAGTCCCAAGGCCTCTTTTACATCAAAAACCACTCAGAACTGCCATTTCTATAGCAAAGAGCAAAAAAAAATTTAAAAATACTTTTTTGTATATCTAACCGTATGATCATAAACTAGACTAGTATAATAATGTGTGGAAAAAATTTCACAAACTTTGACCTCGTAGATTGCAAAATATTTGTGTTTAAAGTGAAGGAAATAAATTTTTTTACACCTTGCTTGGCTACATTTTTTGGCTTTGAACCTTCATAACTTATAATTTTTGTTCTACTAATTTTGAGTTTCTAATTTTATATGATAAAAAATTGAATTGAAAATCTAGGAATTTAAAAGACAAAAACAAAAACATAGTTTTCACTCATTAAAAAATTTAAAAGTAGAAGTAGGTTGTAGGCTATCATTCATTAAACAGTTTTCACTCATTAAAAAGTAAAAGTAGAAGTAGAAGTAGGTTGTCTCCCAAGGGGACACTGGAGCTTTAGGGATTAATTGAGATTTAATTTTAATTAAATTCAGAGGTTACATTTCTCCTAAAAAATTAACAAGTGAATTTTATTTTCACACATATGATACGCTTAAAATATGTTCATGATAAGTTCTTAATCCATCCTTAACCCCTAAAACCCCGCTTGTCCCCTCAGGGGACAAATTGGGTCCGGGTAGGTTCCTATTATCTCAATTTGAAGTGAGATTTTTTGAGGTTGTGTAGCTTTGCAAGAGCTTTGTGGATATATAATTTTTGTTTTAATCGGATGCCGGATGAAAAAATTATGGCACAATGAGCAAGAATTAGAGATTGGCGAGCAGCCTAAAAAAAACTACAAAAAGTCAAAATAACTTTTTTTGAATTTTTTTCCTAAAAGATTATGTTCTTACCTATACGTGAAGCTTTGATTCATTCTATTTGGACTAGGGATGAGAAAGTTATGGACAATCTTAGTTTTTCGGGCAATTTAAGCATCTTCTTAAAAAAAACTTTTTGTTCAACTTTAACTGCTAATATCTTCCAATCCGTACGGTCAAATTTGATGAAACTTTTACTACATGATCTCAGACAAGTTAAGTACAAGATCCTACGGTTAAATCCCCCAAAAAACAAAAAAATTGGTTTCCTTCAGTGAATACAACAGAAGTGGTGGTTTTGAGTGGTTTTTGGCAGAAAACACCCTCGGAGTTTTAGGGGTTAAATGACTTATTAACCCCGGTTCTCCTTGTATATTATCCAGTATGGACACTTTTGTTAAGATGGTGCTATTCCGCTACTTTGGCAATTTTTACAGTTCAAACCGCGCGGTTTGAAATGTACAACTTTCCTAGATGTCCATTTTATAGTTCAAATTGTGCAGTCTGAAATCTATACCAGTCCTAGATTTTTGAAATCTATATTTGTCCTAGATGGCACTTTCACGGTTTAGACTAGGCAGTCTGAAACTGACACATGGAATACCACCACTAGTATAACGAAATTCTCCATCCATACTTTAAGTTAGATTGTTTGTAACTTATTTGTTACAATGAGATCTCCGGAACCGGGAGTCCCTCAGTCACGTTCTTGGTACCGTCGGAAAGCCCTTTGCAATGAGAGGTGCATGGACTTTGCATTGTGATGTTCCCACTCAGTGTAAAAATTATTGAAGTTTTGAAGTTTTCATGAATTAGAAAATTAGAAAATTACTTTTACTGTACTTTCGTTGGTTGTGACAACGGCGCAGGGCACACTAGTTTATAGTAGAGTTGCCACCCCGGGGTTCGAGGACTGGAAATGGACAAGTACATCGATATCGGCAAGTGAGATGATGGGAATTGGCGATGGAACCCGAGCTCTTTGAGTCAGTCACGGACAAGGGTGTCACGAGGGGGCTGATGGCTCTGTGCACGGGTTGGTGGGTTGGCAGGGTTTCTCGTGACGAGCTTTGGAGCTCATCTGAACAACAAATCCTGCACTTGGTTGTAAGTGAATTAGTGAAGTTCTACTCAATCAAATCAGCTCGAATTAAATGCAATCAATCAGTCAATCAGCTCCGTCGAATCAAGTGCAATCAATCAGCTCGAATCAAGCGTAATTAATTATAATCAGCTCATGAGCTAGCTAGCAGTTTGGCTGTTGCTAGATAATCCAGGCGAGCGAGGGAAGTGAAAGGAGAGCTTTGAATGTGGTGTGGATTATACAACGTCGCCCCGTTGAGGTCATCTGTAATACGAGTCGAAGAAGTATCGATCTGTTTCTTTCATTAATTTTTTGACACAAATTGAACAGCACGTTCAATTGCAAGAACGGATCGATCGGATTGAAAGGAAGCAAATTAGATCGACAGAGCCCCGCTAGCTAGCCTTCAGAATGTGGAGGAAAAGCTAGCACCACAACCCAGGAGCTTGCTAAGTTTAAGCTAAGTCCAGTTAGCTTTTCCAAAGTTTAATCAGTTTCCCAGAGGACTTGCCATACCTTGTGGGAATGCTAGAGTTTTTTCTACTACCTCGGTTTCTGAAAAAGGCCCATGTTTCGTTTGTGAAACACAAAGTAATTAACACGGATCTTGTTTACCTCGGTTTCTGAAAAAGACCATGTTTCGTTTGAGAAACACAAAGAAAAACACGGATCCTGTTTAGAAACAGGAGTACCAGACAATAATCTTTGGAGCTACAGCAATCAGTACATTGATAGCTATGATTTGGGGACGTCTTTCTGGACTAAGGGCCTCCTTACATGTATCGGTGATCGGTCAAGCTTCACAGCAGGTGCTACAGGGAAAAATAGTCATTCCACTTTTATGTGGACCCGGTGGGTGGGGTGGGAAACAATAAAAATTTCACACGCATTAGATTCTATAGCTTCCACCAATGAGGTTGTCCACCGGTATCGGTGAAACTTCACCTCCTCCTTTCCCGCTTGCCCACCCCGGCAAGACAATCGGTGGAGCCACTTTTGTCATCTTGCTTGAAATAGTTGGAAACTTGCCCACCAGGCTCACATGTAAGCTGACCCTAAACAAGGTGTGTGGCTCAAGTAGAAAGACTACGGACTTGTAGCAAAGTAAAGGATTTGTTTGGTACTGGAGTTTCAGTTAATCTTAGGAACGGGGGAAACATGGTTTTGGCAGTCCCATCCATTATCTTCTGACTTGTCTTTTGTAGGGGCCTCAGGAACACCATAAGAGGCTTCATGGGGAATCTCGTTAAAATGGCGGTATTCCGTGTGCCATTTTTAGACCGTCCGATTTGAACTGTGAAAGTGACATCTAGGATTGTCATAGATTTAAAAAATCTAGGAATGGTATAGATTTCATACCGTGCGGTTTGAATTGTGAAGTGGACATCTATGATCCTTGTAGATTTCATACATCTAGAAATTATATAGATTTAAGAAATCTAGGACAATTATACATTTCAAACCGCCCAATCTGTAAAAACTGCCAAAGTTGCGAAATTTCTGTCATTTTAACGAAATTGCCCACCTCTGAACATTCTTGAACCTTGAAATGACGCTAAGGACACAAAGTGCCCAATGGAGGACTTTCTCTGATATTATAAAAACAAATAATGCACCTATTGAACCAAAAATGTCACTCAAGAGATAGCCTTCCAAGGTTAACTTCAAGACTTAGGTCTTAGCCTTCAAATGCCTCCCATGCCTTCTTTCTTGTTGAAACTCTTGAATCCAAGCTTGGCCATGAATTATAATTCTAGGGGCATGAGTGCTATTGAATACTTGTTGAAAAGAATGTGAAGCTAATAGTTAGAGCCTTAGAGGTCCTAAAATCTAGAGATGTTCATCAAAATTATAGAGTTGCAAATATTGTAATACTTTGGAGATTCAATTCAATATTGTGTAGAAGTCTACAAATTCAGCTTCCTTCCACATGCATTATTAAATATATAAAAATATATATAGTATATATTAACCATCTTTATAGAAGTGTCACAAATTCCAAATTTTAATTTATTCTAGTGACAACCTTTAGATTTAGGTTTAGTCAATTTTTGGAGTAGCCTTTGGGATTTTTAATTTTTTATGTTGACATATATTGGATCTACGTTGTGAGTATAGAATGCCTTTGAAGCCATGACCAAAATGATGGAATGAAGCCATCACCAAAGTCACCAAATTGGTGAAATAAAGCCATAACAAAATGAAGGCAAGACAAAATGAAGTCAAACTTGATGAAACGAATCTATAATGAAAATAACGGAATTTTGAATTTACAAGACTAAAATTGAAGTCCATTTTGTCTTTCCAATTGAAAGAATTTAGAAGATTTTGCTTAATCCAGTGAAAACCTTTAGGATTCAATTAATTTATGAAACTACAAGAATTTGGAACTTTCAAAAAAATATGAGAGTTGAAAGATTATTGAGGCAACTAATGGATTCCGTATTTTTAAGGTTTATTGTAGTGACAAATATAGGGTCCCATAATGACTATTGATCAATATACACCTCCAAAGTCCACTAGTCATAACGAGTCTAGAGTTGCCAAGACTTCCATGTCAATTGAAGTCTACTCATTTATAACCCTCAAGGGAAGGTCTATTACCGCTTCTTAAAACTTTATTGGCAAGAATTTATGAATGAGATGTTTTAGTTGATTTTTTAGAGATGTTATTACGTGTCATTTTATAATATTTTATCATGTTTTTGAATATTTTTCTGAAAATTTGAAATTGCCACTGAATTATGGAAAAAAAGTGAAGCAATTCATATCAAATGCAAGTGATGCTTAAAATAATTGATTTTTTTTCTGTAGGTTTGTAAAATAGTGTAGAACATCATATGTAAATTTTATTACCTTGTCACTAGTTAAAATTAGAAGATTACCACTTCATAATTGATGGATCCCAAGTTCAAATTGTTTTAAAATTTTAATGTTAGTCTTTTTTTTTTTTTTTTTTGAAATCCCATTGTGGAGACCCCGAGGAGGTCACTTAGTATATCTATAGTATAACATGTGCGGCTAAATGATCTTTTGACCTCCTATTTATTTTTTAATAAACTATAATTTTAGCCTACAATTTTGAGCATTGTTTAATCATGACTATAAGATTCTATTGCCAAAACCCTCAATCCAAATAATATATGAAATGATTTCTAGATAAGGTTGAAAAATGAACTAAAATGACACGTTTTTCAATGCAAGTATTTATAGAGAACACATTTAGACAACCATTGCATCAGTATTCAAGAAATATAAACTTTCAATAGAGACTCATTTTTGAGAATTTTTTTGTGTATTTTTTAAACAATTTTTTCTTATTTAGTATAGAGGTGTGAAAGTTATTTTCAGCTTTACAGTGTATCTTTTTACTTCCAAATTTTGTATCTAATTATAATTTACGTATAAAATTATCAATAATTCATAACATAAACTTTCAAAGTAGAAAAATCTACTCATATTTATTTTTTATTTTTTATTTATTTTTGAAAAAGTAAATAGAGGGTCCAAAATCCTCACCACATGTGAGTTGTATAAATGCATAGAGTGACCTCCTCGAGGTGGGGATATATGTGTTATAAGAGAAAAGTCATAAAAAAACAAGCCAAGATACAAAAATCCCAAATAGAGGTCTAGAAAAAAGAAGATGAAAACAATGCTGCAATAAAAACAAGAGATAGATAAAATCCAAATCCATTGTCAACCTTTAGGTTGGTTTAGCCAATTTTTGAAGTGAATTTTGTAATTTTGCATTGAAAAATATTGGATTTACTTTGTGACCATAGGAGTCATTTAAAGTCACAACTGAAAAAATGGTGGAATGAAGCTAGAATGAAAACAAAATAAAATTTGAAGCCACACTAATAATCATAGAATTTTGAAGTTACACAACTAAAATTGAAGTCCTAGGAAATATTGTCTTTTCAATTAAGGGAGTTAAAATTTTTTTTTGAGGAAACTAATAGAACCTTTTGAGGTCTAACTACTCTTCAAACAAAAACTAATTCAAAGAACTTGGAATTTTAAAAGAAAAAATATGAGAATTGAAAGGTCCTCTTTGCGGTT
Source organism: Antitrichia curtipendula (assembly GCA_951230915.1). Lineage (NCBI taxonomy): Eukaryota > Viridiplantae > Streptophyta > Bryopsida > Hypnales > Leucodontaceae > Antitrichia > Antitrichia curtipendula. Next base: position 53,202,349 of record OX579633.1, on the reverse strand, counting down.
TGAAAAGACCTTTAAACTTCAAAGTCTAAGCCTATGATTATTTTTCAAACTTCATTTTACAAGTACCTATGAATGAGATTTTTTGTGTTTATTTTTTTGACATGTGATTACATCATATTTACATGTCTTCTATTAGCTGAAAAAATATCACATATTTTGGGAAAAATTGTGGAATTATTATGAATTTCTAAATATAAAGTGAAACACTAACTCAAATAAGTCATATCAAATTCTATACATGTTAAAAAAATTGAAAATCTCTTCATAGTATTATATTATGATGTCAAACATCATGGTTCATATTTTTTTATTGTATCATTCTAAAATTAGAAAATTAGCACTCTATGGGTATAAATTCATTTTTCCAAATTGTTGGTCAATATTCTAAAAAAATTCTACATATTAAAAACTAAAACTATAAATGAATAGCCAAAGAATATCAATGAAAATTAGATTACTAATAGAAATCCAATGCTTTTGGGGTTCTAATATCCTTATGAAAATTCCCACTGCCAAGTACCCCTGATCTAAAAATGAGGCCCCAAGACCTTCAGCCAAGCATCACTAATAACTCAGAGAGTAGCAGAGCCCTAGTATTTTTATCTATTTTATTTTTTTGAAACATTTGTAGCTACCTTTAGGGATGGAAACAAAAGATGATTTTTTTTGAGGAAATACAACCTAAGTATAGGAGATCAACTCATATTCCTTTATATTAGAAGGAGTATATATGAACATTGCCGACAAAAACTTAGAGAAAAAAATGCTAGCATGGATTGACATCCAATCTTCATATTGATCATGGAAGGAAGGGTCCGCTTGTCACCAAGTTAGTTAGCTAAAAAAACTTAGAGAGTACAATGCTAAAGTGTACCGACATCCAATCTTCAAATTGACTGCAAAAGAAGCAACCTTGTCACCAAGGTAGTTAGCCAAAAATGATCACTTTATCCCACGATGAACATATACATTCTTTTATTTCTACAACTTCTTTGAAAGCCATCAAACACTAAAGTAGTCAACTCTTAAAAGCAACTTTCATTAGATGATTTTCAGCCCCTGGGGAGGGCTGCAAGTTCCCTAGGGTTCCCAGCCCCCGAAACTGTGTCGCAGCAGCTGGCTAACACGGCACAGAGACTGCCACGTCATATACAATTTTTTTATTTTCAAAGAATAAAATTTTATTTTTTTTATTTTTTTTCATTTTAAGTTTTTATTTTTTTATTTTTTTATTTTAAAATAATTTTTTTTGACAGCAGCATTCTTTAACTACTAGGGGAATAGCTTCAAGAATTGGCCTGAATTGGCCCTCCTAGCCCCCCAAATCTCATCTAATGTTTAAGAATTGATTGCATTTGAGGGAAGCTAAGCTCTTTGCAACAATTTCCAGTAAATTTTCACAAGAAGAAAAATGGAATTGATATTGAACCCAAGTTGTTTTATATTTTTTGGACCTTTGTGGAATTAATTACAAATTTTTGAAGTAGAAATGTAGCAGTCACTAAAAACGACCATCCACCCACCTACCCACCTACCCACCTTCCGAAATGTACGCCTTTGGTACATTGAAGAAAGCAAAATGTATGTTTGTGTTAGTGGTTGCTTTCAAAGCAAGGTCTTTTTCGATAGAATGCACCCTGGCTACCTTATTAGGCTACTACTGGTAGCCATTAGGAGTAGTCACAGCTTGTTTACCGCGACTGTGAACAATAGAGATTGAAGTCGTGGCGGCGTAGGATTGGCCTCTGGTCGTCAAAATGTTCTTAGCGTGCTATTGTTTCCGCACTCCCAGTCTCCACCTCCGGAGGTGAAGATTGGAGGCATGGAAGCAAAAGCACGCTATTAAAAATATTCATTTATTCTCTTAGATTCTACTTTCAAACTTTCACTTTGCATCACGTACAACACAATTGGCTCCTCGAAGGACGGCAACTATCTTGTCCAGGTAAACTTTGCATTGTTCATTATCCATTCTCCACATTTGGACTCGAAAGAAGGGTGTCACAACTTCTCCTAAAGCCATGGCTTCTTATTGGTTGGCCCCCAAAAGAGATCGCTTCTGAATCTCCATTGTCCACAATCACTCAGAACAAGCCGTAACTACCCCTATTATAAGCATGTTGTAGACCGTTAAAAGGTCCGATGGAGAACTTCATTGTTAACCCTTAAACGTCGAGGCGGACGTTTTGCGGCCGATGAACGACAAGAGAATCTCTCTTGTGTAGGACAGAAGTGCAACTATTCATCCTCCCAATTTTGTGTGAAAAGGGAAGACTCATCTACAGTAGTTTGACTTCCCAGTGAGTGCTTTTTTGCATTATTTTAATCCAACAATTCACACGATACTAAAACAGATGATTTCCACGATTATAAGCCCGTCGTTCAAGGGTGAACTGTAGAGACAAAGGAAGCCACATCGGCGCGTGCTCCAATAATTGGAGTCGAGATTGGAGTCTTCTAACACTTGGGACTTCTTCGGTGAACTAGAAAGTCGGTTCCAAAGCGTTTTGAGATGCCGCTGGCTTGCCGCGGCAGCTATCCATGCATACAGTAGTAAGCAAGCCTTGGTTGGTCATCGTTTTCCGGAGCTTTCCTCGCCATTTTTCCCAACCGACTGCCGTGTGGTGCAGCTGCTGGTGAATCACGCGCCTGCAATGTGACATCAGTGCGTGCCCCACTTGCGGGTTTCCACAACCACTTGCTGTAATTTGTTCAGCTCCAAGCTCTCCTCGCAACACCGAAACGACCCCCAACACCCGTGGCGCGTCCTCTTTTGAATCCTGGAACGCCGGGCTGGTGGCTGTGCAAACCACACCCTTCCTTTTGGGTAATGTGGAAATCGTGTGGGGTTTGTTTTTTTGGGTCTCTAGAAACCATCCTTTCTTTTCTTTTTGAAACATACGGCATTCAACGGTCTGACACAACACAACATCCAAAGGCAATCCGGAAAACACCGGAAATTACACGCCTTGGATATTTCTGTCAAGAACAAGTGGAGAAATCACACCACCCTCCCTATCACAAACAAAGTCACCATAGAAACCAAGCATAGACTGATTGAGACTTGAGTGCCTGGTCTCCCAAATCTAGGATTTTTTTTTGTAATTGAGGATAGAATCTAGTTGTATCATAGATTTTGTGTGTCATAGGGTGTCAATCGTCATGAGAAATCCGTTTAGGTATCATTTGCTTCAAAAAAAATGCAAGAGCTCTCATTGGAGGTCAAACTATTGTGCAAGACCTTTCATCTTTTTTCACACAAAAATCCAAGGATGAATGTTTTCACTTTTGTCTTACATTGATAGAAGGATTCTCTTGTCATCCATTGGATAGTCAGTGTTGTCTTGGAGGAGTAGCAACAACAACCATTACAAATTAACCCCCAGAAGATGTCCTAAAGTGGTCAGTGGATGACTTTCAAGATTACACCTATTAATGTGACTTGAAATGTGAATGCACCAATTGGTTCATAAATGAAATCATTTTTGTTTTGACAATGAGCCATACCCATCGTTGAGGTTGGTGGCGTCTTGCCAAAGTAACCCTAAGAGGATTGAAGACATACGGATCATGGTGAAAGTCATTCATTGGACATTTTTAATCCTCATTGATTTGACCATTTCGCAATAGATTTGGTCCTTTAGGGGGTAATTATATCTACAATGGTATTACAAATAGGATGGGTGGGGGGGGATAGGATTTTTTCTTTGTTATTGAAGCATATGGATGTGAATAGAATTGTCATGAGTTTATAAGATTTTGAATAGGTGAATGAAAAATGATTAGTGTAGAACTAAAACTAGTCTAAATAAAATGGCATGCATTAGGTAGACTTGAAAGTGTATCATCAAAGATAGTTGAAGAATGGTAAATTCATAATTGTTGAGAGGCAACATGTAGTCTACGTTGAGTGCTTTAAAAATTATAATGGAAGGACAAATAGAAGGGGCCAAAAGGATGGGCACTTTGAAATTCCATCTTTCAATTTTTTTGTTAAAAAAGAGAAGTCTTTAAAGTTGAAAGCATAAAGATAAGCCTCCAAGCATGAAATATGAAGATGAGTTTTTAATAACATCCACCCCAAGGAGGTGGATGAAAACTTCCAAAATTAGAAGACTCATTGCAAAGTAGAAGACTCCATACTGACATTTATTCTTAAACTTGAAGGTTGAAGTAGTGGCAATATGGAAGGAATATTTTAATATATAATGTTGTTAGAATTCATGGAGATCTTTCAATTCAAAAATTTTAACAATTTTCAATAGATTTCAATTATAAAACTAGATCCAACCCTCGAAGTCCTATATAATAAGTGACCTATGATTGACACTAATAGCAACTAAACATACTTACTTATAAAAATAAATTGTCTTTATGAGATCTGATTGGCAAGTGAAAGAAGATTCCACGCACTTTAGTATGCATTATTATTTGAAGACAATATGAATAAGCTAAGAAAATTTTAAAGTATTGCCTCTAACTATGCAAATAATTAATACATGCTCTCTAAGTCTCTCATGTTCAAATTATGTACATCTTGTCTTCATCAATATCTAAGTTTTACTAGATTTTTGGTCCAAATATAGGTGCTACATTTTGGACAGTGATGATTATGAGTGCACATAATTATCCAACAAAATGGGACATCAATTGAGATTTCTACTAAGCCACGTTAACTATGGATCAACATTTGAGAAGTATTTGGAGTCACCCTAATAATTTGCCTCCTCTTTGTAGAAGGAGCTAGGTTTATTTTTGAAAGGCATTGTTTATATCCTCTCATTAAAATCTCCCAATTCATTTCTTCTAGTATCAAATTTGCAAAGGCTACAATCCTCCTCTTTCAAAGACATGACGGTTTTGAAATTAAACCCTCCAAATTTCATTACATCAAACAAAGTAACATGGACGACAGAGCAAGGTTGGCTGCTACAACCAACCCTACACCAATACCCACTTTATCCAAGAACATACTCACTTCATCCATGAACATATTCACTTTGTCCAAGAACATACCCACCTCCAATAACCCAAGTGATTTGAAATGGCAAGCAGCTAAAATTTAACAATTTCATGAAAGTGATGGCTACATATCCACCTTTTATTTTTGCATACTGATTGGTATGCTAGTCCTACCAATTTATTTATTTTTATTTTTGAAACCCAGAGCTCACAAATTTTTATCCAATTTTGGATCCTCCATTTTCACACTCCCAACAGGTTATTTTCACAAAGGCACTGGCTAACAGATGAGCTTCTCCCTGAACATTGCTACGAATATTAAATTTTGCCAAATGCAAGTCGATATCTTAACATTGAATTGTTTGCAGGGGTGGAATTACCTCTATTTGAATTCCTATCCCACACGAACACTAAGCAGGCATACAAATAATGAAATTCAAGGCACAGTACAGCCCCCCAGAACAACTGGAGGTATTGTTCCAAAACTGAGTATCTTCTTTCAATTAATTCGCTTTCTTTACAAAAGAGCTTTGCGAGTGCATTAGCTCTCCAGACTCCACTTGTTTCACACTAAGATCCAACAAGAACTCCTAGTTCTCAAAATCCTCTTACAGACATGCTTGAAGCCTCCACATAAGTGATGCCCCCATGCGGCAAGCCAGTTACTTCAAATTACAAAGTATGCCAGCAAGACACACTGCTAACTTCATATTCCGACAAACGGCTTAAGTAGCTGAGGGAGAATTCAGCTCCCTTTCAGTGCATCCCCAAGAGGTCACAAGAGCATGGCCACGTGACGCAGAGTACTCAGTAACCAGATGGGGTCTTGGAGATCAATGTTGAAGTTGGGCTACATCTTCGAAGTAGGATCTCAAATCCGCTGCAACAACCTCCTTCAGAATGCCACAACGAAGGAATACATAAGTCTCTAATAAACTGTCGCATCTTTATGTAGTATTGCTATCATCTTTGCTGTACGTCGGCGTATATTGATTCTGCGACGGAGAAAAGCCTGGTGCTGATGGAGAGTAGCCACCGCCGGGACTGCATCACACAACGTTGACATTGATTTGTAAGATTCAACTTCATAAACACAGAAATACAAATCAACCATGTTTGTACCCGTAATCAATCGTAAAAAGACTCGAAATTAAAATAAAGTTAATCTTTCAATTGTGCAGACTCATCTCATAGCTTATGAACCGGAGTGATCAAACACAAGCTCGTGAGAAGCCATAACTCAAAACCAAGTTCAACCATCATGAAATTGCCTCACCTGTAGTTTGGAGAAGTGGGACTGTAGGCAGGACTTCCAGGAGTGTAGGCTGGGCTGCGAAAATGAACAAAGAGAGCTCAGTACGAACACATTGTCGATAAGCGAGGAATGCGATGTCAAAAAAGAAAGATTATTTAAGAAATGAAATACCACACACCTTGTTGGAGAATAGGAAGGTGATCCTGGTGTGTACGCAGGACTGGTAGGCAAATACGAGGGAGACGATGGTGAATACGAAGGTGATGTAGGGCTGCATCCAACATTCCAATCTTTAGAATGACTTAACAACATGATGCACTCATTAATCAACATGATGGTCTAAGATACCTAGATATAACGTTGAAACTGCAAAGTAATGAACCAAACAAGGAGAAAATAATGCACTACGAACCAAGTAAAATAAAGAGAGGAGGGCGCACCTGTAGCTTGGCGAAGTTGGGCTGTACGAAGGACTCGAAGGCGAATAACGAGGACTACTAGGAGAGTAAGCAGGGGAAGTGGGGCTGTAGCTAGGCGATGTCGGACTGTAACTGGGCGACGACGGGCTGTAGCTTGGTGAAGTCGGTGAATAACCAGGAGAGGTGGGACTATAGCTGGGAGAGGTAGGGCTATAACTGGGCGAAGTGGGGCTATAAGCAGGAGAGGAGGGAGCATACGAAGGGGAGGTAGGGCTGTAAGCTGGCGAACTCGGGCTGTACGCAGGAGATGTCGGACTGTAACTTGGAGAGGTTGGACTGTAGCTAGGAGACGTTGGACTGTAACTAGGTGAGGTTGGGCTGTAGCTAGGCGAGGTCGGAGCATAGCTTGGAGATGTAGGAGAGTAAGAAGGACTGGTGGGAGAGTACCCAGGGGAAGTAGGGCTGTAAGAAGGCGAGGTAGGACTATACCCAGGAGACGTGGGACTGTACCCTGGAGATGTTGGACTATACCCAGGGGAAGTAGGGCTGTAACCAGGTGATGTGGGACTGTAACCTGGAGACAAGGGACTGTATCCAGGAGAAGAAGGGCTGTAGCCTGGAGAGGATGGTGAGAAGGGCATGCTCCCCACATAGGGTGAAAATTGCGCTTCAGACAGCGGAGAAGCACGCAGGCTTGGGCTCAGAAGATAGCTCGGCGACATCATCCCCTCGTTGTGTGGCGTTCCAATCATCGGAGACCGTGATGGGGTCATGCCGTAGTCCGTTCCTTCAAAGCTGGGCAACTGCAACTCAATGGCGTGTTGAAGCATATTCTCATTCAGGTGTAGGCCAAAGTCGCCAGTTCCAATGGGCGCCAGTTGACCCAGCATGATGTTCTCAGTCACTCCCTTCAGGTGATCTGCCTCTGCATACACTGCAGCGTCTAGTAGGATGTCCACTGTCTCTTCAAATGAGCACCGCATCATGGGTCCTGTGTCGTTTCTGTTGATACCGTGCCGTGTGATGGCCATCAAGTGACCACGATAGGTCATAACATCACAGAGGATGGCCAGATGCCGGTAGTTCACGTAGGAGCCATCGAAGGAAATCACGTCTCGTAGCTCCTTCAGAAGAGCGTTTCGAACTGCTTCAATGCCCAGGACCTCAATAACCTCAATCAAATGGTTACTGGTAGTGCGGGTAGCATCGACATCCTCGTGACACATCACGGCCAGCATGTTCACACCCTCGGTATCGAGAATCCATTCCTTCTCCGGCTCGAAGGCTACGATTTCATCAAACCGATTCTTCTTGTCTTCCTTGATGAACACCTTCCGAATGTCAGGTATTCCTCGCAGCGCCATCTCCGTCAACATGTTGCTCTCGATCTTCTTCAGGAAGACGTCATCCTCGGATTGCTCCGAGGCCTCCCCCTTTGGCGCTTCATCGTTCATGATGCGAATGCGAAGAATGAGCTTCTCGGCATTGTCGTCATTGAAAATGCAGGTCAGGTCATCATCGAATTCAAGGTTGATCTTCTCTGCTATGTCGGCCATGCTCAGCTTCTTGTCCACCATCATCTCGCGGTTCAGTTCAATACGAAGAAGCCATGGGGAAATCTTTTCAGGAGCCACGTCTTCGTCTGGCATTTCGTAGTACGACCTCACAAACTCCACGTCCTCCTCTATCAAGGTACTCATTGGTTCTGGATCGTACCAAATCTCCGTGGCCTGCGTAACAGATCGAAGAGTAGTGTACTCGAGAGCACACTGGACATTTTTGGCCTTCTCTTTCTCTTTGTTCACTCCAGGTCTCAAATATACTGTCAGCGAAGGAGTCTTGGTCTTCTTTGCAACATTAATAATCTCACGTAAACGTGGCACACCCAGAGTGACGTTCTTTGCACTCACACCAGCGAAATGGAAAGTGTTCAGTGTCATCTGCGTGGCGGGTTCCCCAATCGACTGAGCAGCAACACATCCGATCATCTCTCCGGGGGCCACAAGGGACTGGAGGAAGCGTGTTTCGATCTCACCAATGACCCAATCAAATGCCTCTCTAGTCAGTCGATAGTCCTTGAGGACCCTCTTACTGGCCAGAGTGCTACGCAGAAGACAACCAAAAAATAGAGTGGCGTTTCTTTGCGCTTCCATTGAGATTTGGTCATCCCCTGGCACAACTCGGAGCCTCTCTTGCAGCTTATCCACAGCCTCCACAATCTCCATAGGATGCATGTCCGAAGGCTTACGGAAATCCACTTTGAAGATTTTCTGTGCATTCCAGATGAGTCGCTTTAGATTGACAGGAAGGGGCCAATTGGCCTCCCCAGTCGGTGCAATCTCGAGACCCATTTGCCGGCGGTCCGCTTCTAACTTGGACACTTCTGCATCAAATACATTTCTGATCTCTTGTATAGTCTTGATGTCTTCTGCAGCTTCTGTCGACATGTAATCAGGTGACCAATCATCTCTATCAATCTCAAACTTATACACCTTGTTGAACTCCGCCTTCTTCATTTTCAGCGAGTCCAATTTCTGCGACTCAATCCACACAGAGTCCATTCCATCCTCTCCATACAGAAACTGAATCACATCTCCAAGGGAATTTCGGACAGTCCCATCATACTTGACCATGACATCTTCCATAGCCTTCACCAGTCGCCTTTGGATATACCCAGTCTCGGATGTTTTCACAGCTGTGTCAATAAGACCCTCTCTTCCTCCCATAGCATGGAAGAAAAACTCCTGTGGGGTCAGCCCTCGCAAATATGAATTTTCCACAAAGCCACGACTCTCAGGTCCATAGTCGTCCTTTGTAAAATGTGGTAGAGTACGGTCCGCAAAACCGTATGGAATTCGCTTCCCCTCCACATTTTGCTGTCCAACACAAGCAGTCATCTGGGAAATATTGATGAAAGTGCCCTTCGACCCGGCTGTAACCATAGCTTTCAGGTTGTTACTCTCCGAGAGACTCCGTTGTGCACTAGCTCCAGCTTCGTCACGAGCCTTGTTCAAGACACCATTCACTCTGTTCTCGAAGGACTCTTTCAAAGTACGACCAGGCTGTGCTTCAAGCTGTTTGTCTTGGGCCATCTTAATCAAGTCCTTCACATCGTTTTTAGCTATCGAAATGGTTTCGTTAATTTTCTCCATCGTTGCTGCATCGGCAATCGTATCTCCAATACCGATACTAAAACCTTGTTGCAAAAGCCAATAATTTACAAGCCACTGAGTGTGCCCCAAAAATTTCCGAGCTGCATCAGGCCCAACTTCCTCCCTGTTCATTTTGAACAGCAGATGTTAGTACCGCCCATGGCATTTACTGATCAAACCACACGCGTCAATATATTAGAACATTAGGAAGCATACACGAAAGAAATTATGATTTGAGCAGATAAAAACACTTCTTTGACATCTTCTACTACATGGTGCAGGGGAAAGAAAAGGTAAATAGGAAAGTGTCACGTACCAAATGACATGAATAAGACTGCCTTGCCCTGTACCCAATGTCTTCTTGCAGAGCGTGCCTGCCACCACCTCTCCTTTTTCAATTCTCACCTGCGTGTCGCCGGGTGAAAGATCACCTACTTCGGCATCAGGATGCCAAAACGCCTGACGCATCAGATTGATTTGCTTTGGGATAATCAGGGTAAAAATCTGTTTCCCTGTCCAGAGAGGGCGTGGCTTCAAAATGGTTGGAATAGGTATCTTGCCATCAAACTCCTCCCACCACATAAGAATGTTGTAGAACACGTCCTGCACAGAGTTATACCAAAGGTTTCAGAACTTCAGCAGCTTTGAGCAAAAAAAACATGCTTCAAAGCCGCCTTACCATCTTCACATAAAAATAACATGAAATAACGTACCTTCTCTATGAAGGTGTCTCTCTTCGTCACTTTTCGACATCCCAAGAGTGTATCTTGTACAATTCCAATAACTGGGCGATTGGACTGAGGAGATACAACACACTTGGGAACCATCATGAGTTCCAAGACCTCTGCTCGAGTCTCAAAAGACTGTGGCACGTGCATGTTCATTTCGTCACCATCGAAGTCGGCATTGTATGGTGATGTCACGGACAGGTTCAGCCGAAAGGTGGAATACGGCATGATGCGAATACGGTGTCCCATGATGGACATCTTGTGCAGACTCGGTTGTCGATTGAACAATACAAAATCGCCATCATTCATATGCCTTTCCACCTGCAGCATGAAAAATACTTTAAGTAGAACTGTAGATCGAATATGGTCCTGCTCTCAATATGAACTTCACGCTACCTTCAAAAACTGAAATCAACTTAATTCGAAAGTTAAGAAAATCGAGGAAACAACAGAGTTTGCAGTAAATTTCATTGTTCACGTGATTGCTCCCATGTTGGGATACCTTATAGCCAAGCTCTAAGTGTCGACCGCTGCTCTTTTTCAGGAACCGAAGATCCAGTCGCTGACCATCTTCTCTGATGATGTACTTCGCACCAGTCTTACCAGGAGGTGGGTGAGGTCCATACTCTACAAGCTCTTTCAACCTGATGCACATCAACAAAGCATTTAGTTCAGCAAAATGATGAAGCCAACAAGGTAAAGAGCATGAAGGTTTGTGACGTAAGAGAAAGCTCACCTTTCCATGTTGTAGGGAGTCACGGTTTCCGGATACGTTAAGTTCAGAGCAATACTCCAAGGCACTCCTAATTCATCAATATTGATATTTGGATCTGGCGTGATCACAGTACGTGCAGAAAAGTCCACACGCTTTCCCATTAAATTTCCACGAATCCGACCTTCCTTGGCCTTCAAACGCTGACATATTGATTTTATAGGGCGCCCAGACCTTTGAGTAGCCTGTCATACATAAAACATAACGCGTTTTAAACAATCATATCTAGGAACAACACAGGCGTGGTGCTTTACTAGACGAAAGATGCAGAGACCAACCTCAACAGAATACAACCTCTAATATTGATCGAACCTTGACCAAGCTAAGAAAAAATTCTCTAGGGCCTGACCTAGATTCTACTGCAACAATCGCGAACACCATGAGAACACACCAAGATTGGAAAAAAGCGGGCAAGAGAAAGGAGGAGATTGCTTACCCTTGGCTGTCCAGGAAGATCATTGTCGAAGTATGTTGCTATGTGAAATTGCAGAAGCTGAGCAAACTCGTTAATAATATGTGTAGGGGCACCATTTTGCTCCTGCCGCTTCAAGTTGTTATTATGACGAATGATCATAGCCAACTGATGGGTCAAGTCGTCCTCACTGCGAGCTGAACTGTCCATCATCACAGAGGGCCGGACGGGAGGGGGTGGAATAGGAAGCGCTTGCAGGATCATCCAATCCGGTCGAGCAAACTTCGGGTTGAGACCAAGCAGAACACAGTCTTCATCACTTATCCTCTTAAGAATACTCAAAACTTTTTCAGCACTCAGTTGCTGTTTCCGCTCCACAGGCTCCGGCATATGCTGGTCTTGCTCATCAGCTTTCTTGCGGTTCGGCTTGAATTCAGCGATGAGCTTCATGCCATCTATGGTGGTCTTGGGCTGCTGTGCGCCACAACCTCCATGCGACTTCTTCTTCTCGGTTTCCTCACCGTAATGCGTATCATTCTCGTCGATTTCATCGCCTGCGTCACACTTGGTTTTGCTTTTACAGCAGTCCAGCACTTTCTTCAACCTGTGCTTCGGATTACGGACTTTCTTTGCTTGCTTGAAACGATGGTCTTCCTGCAAATTCAGAATATTTTTTTTTTTCATACCAAGTCTCAATTTGAACATACCCTAACCACAAGAAGGAGACTTCCATAACGATGGACACTGGCGACCAAATGAAGAGGAGTAATGACCAAAATGACCAACCTCATCCGCAAGAACCCTGGAGCAATTGTAGCACACACACCGCAAGATGGACAGCACCGTCTTCAAAAAACCAATGTGAAACATAGGCTTCGCGAGCTCCAGATGACCAAAATGACCCGGGCATTCCGCCATGCTGCCGGCACATGTCTCACACTTGGCGTGCCGGTCGATTGTACCCAGGCGGGGGTCACTGAGCCCCCCCATTTTCGGCTTTCCCCGATCATAGGTCTCGCTGCTCTCTATTTTACATACGGACATTTGCCGCTGTTGCAAGAGACACAAGCAGTCAGTGCAAGGATATCCGACCAAACCCTAAACATGGCGTGAGCCTCATTATCCGAGCTGAGAGGGGCAGACACAAGCCTATAGCATGAATCCAAGCCGTAGCGCTATGTCCGAGACCAACAGCACTGCTGCTTCCTTCTCATTAACGGCTTTTATTCAACTGTGTGAATGATTCTTAGGCGTATCGGGAACTCAAGAATTTTTATATTGTGAAAGGGAGCACCACAAAGAGTGCAGGTCAGGATTAGGTCATAAGGCGGTAGAATAGTTTTCTACAATCTAGCCGTATCGGCAAGTACGCAGAGCCGCAATTTCGTACTTGCAACATCCACGGGTAATCCCAGAGTATGAAGAAAAAGAAGCCAACACATGGACTGGGAATCGGTTTCCGAACTCACAATTTCATCGGGACTGATGATGCCAAACTGCACAGTCTTGACCCGGGCCAAGTCGGCAGGAGAGAAGGCAAAGCGCTGGTCCATGGCCGCTGGTCCGCGGCTCAAGAAATACCAGCTACTTCAGGTGTGCTCCACTCAACAACCAGCCTGCTCGACTCGTTGTAGAATACTCACAGCGAGGCGCAGCGAGGCCCAAACCCTAGCACTCCATCATGGTCACAAAAGAGCCGTCGCCCAGATTCGGACGCCAGATTCTGCTTTCAGTATTTGAAACTGCAATTGGTTTCTGTTTTGAATTTCGTTTACAACGATGCGCTCCCTCCCACAATCTGCTTCCGGAAGGAGAAAGAGCAATAACCTCCCTTGTGAGGGCGGAGCGTCAATATAAAGGAGGGAGGAACGTGAGGCCCACGGCTACACGACTCGTCGCACAAAAAGGTGGGGAGGGTCGACTTGCTGACCACGGTCACCAGCAGGGCCACGGTCATAAGGCTCTTCCCTTGCAAAAGAGGTGGGCGAGTTCAGTTTGGTCTTGTTTTACCGACTGTGTCTTTTGCACCCAGGGCAGTGTCCGCAGGACGCTAAACCCATCCCACAAAGTGAGACCAGCGGGGTGAAAACGCAGGTTATCCAGGGTAAAAGTAAAATCTTGCTCCCTATTTTGCGTTGTGTTTAGGATATACTCTAAATTTCTCTCAGCTCATTTAGGATCTCTGATTGCAAACATGAATTCAAAATTTGCAAATTTTTTCATGTGTGAATTTTTTTTAAATTATGCATTTTTCCTCAAAGTAAAATTCCTGTGTTTTCACCCTGGTAGTCCCACTTTTTGGAACAGGTTTAGCATCCTACACTAAGGCCTACTTTGTACCTATCTGAAGGTCAAATTTGGACTAAATTAAGTCATTATTGTACAAAAAGTGTCGCATGTCATCCTCTGAATGGTGTAAGGTAGCATGGCCCCTTGAGAATCTGACGTGGAGATTCAATTTTGGCTCCTGAGTAAGTGCCAAATCAGACCTTCATCTACAGTATTAGTCTTGGGCCTGGATGGAGGGCTAATTGGGTTCGCTTGAATTTGACCCCTCAATCCAACCCAAAATTAATGCTCTACTCTAGTTAATGTAAAATAGTGAAGCCCAATTTCGATCATGTGCTCCTGGATTTTTTAATGATCAATTTCAAAAAATATAAAACATCCACTTTTTTTTTCTCTTCCTGTTTTTCTTATTTTGAAAGTAAAAGAGAATTTTTTTTTCTCTTTTGAACCTTTTTTATTCTCTTCTTATGTTTTCTATATATTTTATTTTTCAAAACCATATTTAATGTGACTTCATTTATTATTATACTAGTGTGCCCTTATTGCCCTATGTTGTTGCTATAGTCAAAATAAAAATAAAAATAAAATTTAGATTTTTGAATTCATAAAAACTTTGAAATTCAATAACTTTCACAACATAGGTCCAAATGCCACGAAACCAAGCCCATGCACCCCTCTTTGCAAAGAACTTTTTGACGGTACTAAGAACATGATTGGAAGATGCACGGTCCAACAAATCTCATTGTAGCAAACAAACAAAACAAACAATTTAACTTAAGGTATAAACTAGTGGGCCATGTACTAATGCCACAGTCCAAATAAAAGTAAAAATAAATTTTTAACTTGTAAAAACTTTGAAACACAATATTTTCTTGCACAAAAGAGCGCAAGGGATTGTTGTGGTGTTAGAGGTTGCATTATAAATATAAATAGAAAGCTTTATGCATAAAGGAGTGCAAGGGCTTTGTTTTGTGGCTTTTGGACATGCGACATGAAAGTTATGAATTTTCAAAAATAAAAGATAATTTAAATCCATTATTAAATTCATAAAAAATATGAAATTCAATAACTTTTACATTATTTGTCCAAACACCACAAAACAAAGTCTATGCACCCCTCCTTACCAAAAGCTTTCCAACAATATAAAGAACAAATAGAAAGTTTTACGCATGAAGGAGAACAAGGGCTTTGTTTTGTGGCGTTTGGACACGAGATGTGAAAGTTATCATTTTCCCAAAATAAAATAAAAATTTAATTTAATTTTTGAGTTCATAAAAACTTTGAAATACCATAACTTCCACATTGTAGATGTTTTTTGTTTTTTTTATTAATCAATACACATTAAATCTCTTTTCTTTTTGATGCTTAAAATTTTTGCAAATAAAAAACAATGCTCTAGATCCTCAGATGCAACCAAATAGAAATTAAAGATATCTTGATTTACCAACTTTTCTTAGTTCAAAGCTTTTTGAAAAAAATTATTCTACTATGCCTAAATGAAGTCTGAATTTCTACTTTCAACACAATTTTTACATTTTGATAGTGAGCAGTCAAGCTCTCATCTTCAAGTTATCCCATATCATTTGAGTGTTCATTGAATGGATTTTAGTATAGAAAGGACCTCTTCCTTGTCCGTTTTCATCAAGTGCTATGGAAGTGATTCCTTCACTATGTCATTAAGTTTCTTGGTGGCCTATTAATGGATTCACTTCAAGCTAAAATTTGATTTCTTTACTATATACCATGAAGTTTCTTGGTGGCCTATTGATGGATTTTGTTTAAGTTCAAATTAGATGACCTACAACACTTTGATGGATTTAGGTGTGGACAATCAAAATGGAAGAAATTTAGTTACGAAAAAAGTTACTGTTAAGTAGAATGATGATCAACAAGTGAACATTGATAACACAATCTGGAACATTGATACCATTTAATAAACGTTATTGCAGTATAAATAACAATGACATTATTATCATGGATTTTTTGTGTACTTTAACACATATAAAATGCATGATAAAGATAATAAATTTTTGTGCATAATCTGTGTCTTTTGCACACTTGTAATTAATGTAAACAAGTCACATAGTTAATATTGATTACAAAATAATGCTAATTCTTTGTAGTAATTGTGTGCATCGTAACAATACAATAAATTGTAAATTACCATGCACACCCATGAAACAACAGTAACCATACGATAACTGTTGACAAATTGCAAGGTCTAAACTTTGTAATGATGTATTTGAAACATATGAGAACATAAGGACACAACAAATATGCTCACAACCATGAAATAACAAAGCATGAAAATTACAGGGTTTACAAACAACATTAATTCATTGTGCTTGTAAGAAAATTTGTTATTTATATGTGTTCAAAAACACAAGCTCTTCAATACAAAGTCCCATCAATTTGAAGTCATCATTTACATCACCATAGTAGCATTAGCACTACTACCATTGAGTCCAAGTAAAATTCTAAATGTCTTGGACAAGAAACTCATGGCATTTCATATTTAGGAAAAACTAAAACATCTAATATGTTTACTTCTAAAGCACATGTAGAGGGTGTAATCAAAACCTTCAAATTATGTAATTAGAAGATCAATTCAAAATCTTAAAGCCAGGATTACCCAAGCAAAAATGTTGGGATGCTCTAAAATTTATGAGGTATAAGAAACTTTGTGCTCAACTAGCCTTCACGTGCCTCCATACTTTCATAAGTTCAAAAATATCTAAGCCGTTGAAAAGGACCGTTTTGAAACAAGTAGGCACATGCGTTTTCAGTACCTATGATCCTTGCAACAATCACTTCATACAAAAATATACCCTAGAATTGAAAACTAAATCACCTCATTTGAGAACATATACAAAGTTCCAAAGCGTAAAACCCCAAATTTGCAACCGCCTTATGAAAGTACAAGAACACAAGCAACATCTCAATATCGTGAACGCCTAAACCTTTAACATCAACACTTGGTTTCGGCAGCAACAAATCTTCTAAATATAGGAGATCAAATTTTTCCAACCACAAACACACCCTAGGTTTAGACCTAAATGCAAAATTACTTCTAATTTGTAAACACATCAAAATTTGAAGAAGAAAGAAAAACAGCAGCCAACAAAACGAACAAAATCAAAAGAATCAAAACCCTAACTCATGCTTGGAGCTGGGGATTTTACCCAATGAAATCCAAGCTTCAAACCGATTTTTCATTTGACCCACTTCTAATCTAGCTGTCTAAAATGTTTTATACTAAATATAATATATAGGACCGATATCTTCATAATCAACCCTTTAATTACGTGTACAAATTTTTAATGGCCCAAATTTGTAGGCTACCTACATTATTTATAATGGATTTTTCTACTTTGTATGTTCTCTAATTTATTTGTAAACCCTTTATAAATTTTATTTCAAACAAATAAAATCCTATCTATAATATGTTGCGCATATATTTTTAAATGTGCTAAATATACCACCTGAGTATTCTACATGCCATATCAACTTATAGTGACATTTCACTTGTAGTGGCATGTTAGTGGATAACTGCGATGAGTCATATATTCCATGCTAGTTAAAAAATATGACTGCATAGAATCACATGCTATGTTGAGTTTTTTTTCTTTGTTTGGGCATATTAGAAGAAAACTAGACCTCCAAGTCCAGTCAATATATACACTACATTGTTTTTTTGTCTTAATATAGCCTATTATACACCCCAACCAACGTACTTTTGAATATAACTAATGTCTGAATTGACTAGTCGGTAATGACTAGACCTAGTCACCTTGCACGTCATCTACAATGATTCTTGCGTGGGTCATATTTAAAAATTTTGTAATTCATTGTAGTCATACATTATACTCATAAATCACTCGTTTTGTAGTAGTGAGGGAACTCCAATATCCAAAGTAGATCCTTGTTTTGCTTTAGAAATCTTCTTTTAGATATTTGTATCGTGAAGCTTATAAGACAACTCAAGCACGTTGACTTGTAGTGAATTTATCTACTGCATTTGCAAATTGTGTAGGAGATGTTGTCATTTGGTTGAATTAATGCCCCATAGATTCGGTAGCTCCAGAAGATTTTGGCAGCGTTGCCTTTAATTATTCAAAAACTAGCAACCAAAGGCGATGATGGTTTTGGATTTGTTTGTGATTCTACTCATAGAAAGGCGCTAGCTGAGGAGTTTGAACAACTTGCTCCTCCAATTCAAGCCATTTATGTCCACAACAAAGCAGTTGGTTAGACATCCTAAAAAACTCTATGTAAAGGGCAACAACTTGTTCAATGCATCCAAGGTGAGCAAAGTAATCCAAATGGAAGTGTTATGGCAAAAGAAATTCAATGATTTAACCTTATAATATTGGGGTATGAGAGTAGTCAATGGAGCA
This sequence comes from Antitrichia curtipendula, assembly GCA_951230915.1. Taxonomy (NCBI): domain Eukaryota; kingdom Viridiplantae; phylum Streptophyta; class Bryopsida; order Hypnales; family Leucodontaceae; genus Antitrichia; species Antitrichia curtipendula. The sequence goes on along the minus strand of OX579633.1, from coordinate 53,183,963 downwards.
ATGTGGAGCAATGCTAGTGAGAAGATGGTGTTCAATGGTGTGGAAAAGAGTTTGGAAGGTGAATTGGGTGGAGGAATATGACAATCTTAGATTGTCATAGTCTTGATTAGTGAATGTGGAAAGAAGTAGAGAGCTACACAAGTCATTGATTTCTTTCACCAAAAAATCCAGAAAATTCCTTTCCTCATGATGGAAGTATTGGCCTTATAGATAACCAACAAGCATTGGCATTGAAATTTTATTAATGGATCAAACTAGTGTTATTGTGGAGAAATAAGAATTTAGTCAATATAATGTATTAGGTTTACAAATTCTAGAAGGCTATTGTTGGAGAGCTACAAAGTAATAGTGCATTCTTTAAATGGTATGGCTTCACTTTTTACTTAGAAAACTTGTCATAGAGGGTTGAATGGTTGACTTCACATGCTTCACAAGTAATGGATTTGAGGATTCTAACTTTTGAGTTAGAAGATTGTACCTAAAGTAGTTGAAGACTTAGGAATGGTAGAAGAATTTGATGAAGTTGCTTCTAAAGCATGGTTTAGGTTGGATGGGCAAAGCACGATTGCATTTCAAACTAAGTATGCAAATGGACAATGGGGTCAAGATTCTACCAAGTTGTTTGGTGATAGGACAACATTTAGTAGCCCCCATCATGGACCCATTGAATGGCATAGTTGTAAAAAACAACCTCCTCTATATTTTTTTAATTTGGTTTAGAATAGTCATATCATTGACTGATTAATTACAGAAACCAATCAATATGCTAGTCAACCATCTTATAAGCACCATGAGGTTCTCAATGAAAGTCAAAATCAGAAAAATGTAGATAAGCAAGAGTTTTGATCTTTTTGAAGGATGGTCATTTTTATAGGGTTGAAAATTACCCTTCAATTTAGAGACCTATGGATGAAAAAAGATTCATTTCTTAAATGTGTGTTGATTTTAAGAGTATTCAATCATGATTGGTTGAAGGTTTTGTCTAGATGTTTTTATTGTGTAAACAATATCCATGTGGTTATGGAAAAAATGGCTTACAATATAACATAGTAACAAAAATTCAATAGATCTTTGAAAGTTTTGTAGCAAGGTTTAAAGAATTGTACAATTCTTCAAAGTTTCTCAAGACAAATGAAATAATGACTACTTACTAGAGTCATTTTAGTTCACTTTGGCAATACATACCTACTAAATCCACCCAATATGGCATTAAATTTTGGGGCATTGGTTTGTAATCCATCTATAATTTTCTATTGGATCTTGGAAAGTATGGTGGTGGTGTAGACAAGGGCCAAAGAGAGCATGCTGCATGTGAGCTCTTGAAAGGACTTGACCATGAAGGTCACACAATTGTGTGTGATAATTTCTTTACATCTCCTTGTTTGTTTGACACATTGTCAAATTAAGAGTTTTTGACATTTGGAACAGTAAAAGGTCAATGGATTCGTATGCCATCAATTTTGATGGGGTTCTAAAGGGATGAATATCCTTAAGAGATAATCTCTTGGTAGGTGCACAATTTTCTAAAGATGGTGGCCATGGTTTGGTTTGATACAAAACCAATGGTGTTTTTAAACACTTCTGCAAACCATTGGGAGGAATGTATGCAAGGAGGTGTTTGAAAACAAGTGCGTACTATCCCACAATAGGTGGAATATCAAATCCATATTGAATGGACGTGCAAGTGGACGTTGTTGATCAAATACAAATATATTACTCCGTGCAATTCCATTCAAGGAAATGGTGGTACAAGATCTTCATGTTTGTGGTGGATTCATCATTGTACAATGTATGAATTCTATTCAACATTGATCATCAACTTCTGGTGAGCGGTTGATGACTAAACATCAATTTTTATATGAAGTTGTGCTTGCTGTAATTGAACTTCACATACCATTGTTTTGAACTTACACACCCTACAATGCAGCTCCAAATGTTGTGCACTACAACTTGTGTGCACAAGGACTTTGCAATCGATGCATTGTTTGGAAATGAAAGTAGAATTGATTGTGTCCACCTTGGAAAAACTTGTATATGTGCAATGATTAGTGTTTCCAAGCTGTTCATTCAAGTTGAAAATGGACAATTTGTGTATTAAAATGATACCAGTACTAATGTTGTTTGAGTTGGTTGTCACATCATGGTTAAATCAAATATTTTCCAAATTGCCCAAATCTACAAGTTGATGTGGAAGTTGAGGTGACCGTGTCTTAGTTTATTTTGTTGCAATTTGTAGTGTTTATTGCCCAACTTTAGGATCTTGTGAAACAAGTGAAGGTTGAAGGCTTCAATCCATAGATTTCTCTAGTTGGTAGTTAGTGGGTGGTCCTCCAAAAACTTTGATCTATAGTACTTTAGACTCTTTCTATTTTTTTTGTTCCACTTGCAACAATTGTATTTTTAGACAAAAAAATATTTTATATTCATTTGTAATACCTACAATTTTATATTTTGAAACTACTTTTGAATTTGAAAGGCAATGATATTTTTCTATGTGTAGCATGTTTTGTTCTAAATTGTTTTTTGAGAGGCTATAGCTAATAATCTTGACAACAACAAATGGTTATTGCCCATAGAAAAGTACATGTGCACAAGCTCTCTATTTTTCCATACTCCTCCAGCTAATTTCTTCCAATGTTGTAGGTGACACAATTCTTCTCAATTTTTAGTAAAGAACTAGTATGACAACTTCTATCATGCATTCAAATACATCCAATTTTTTTGAAGTCATTTCAACTATTACATCTCTGTTAGGAAACAACCAAAGTGCAACAACCCTCAAAATTTGGTAATTGTTGGTAGGTTTGTTGTCATTGTATATAATAAAATTTCAAATACATGCGATAGATTTTTTTTAAATTACAACCATTTGATTTGTAAAAAGCTTGAATATTAGTTGCAACAGTGAAGTTGTGAATGGAAATGTTGATATGCACTTATGGTATAAATACTATCAGAAGATCCTAAATATTATCAACAACTTAGTTTAGACTCATATCCCTAGTGGTTAAGGTATGCTGGCCTAAAACCAATAAAGACTCTAATTTCACCTCTAATGAAACCACCTTAAAATCACTTTAATTCCAATTTAAAATAAATTTGTTACCATCAAAGTAAGAAAGAAATGTAAAAAAAGTTACGTGAATAATTCAAATGGAGGACAATACAAGCTTCACAACTTTTCAATGGATGACAATGGACTTGACTATAGTAATGGTGCTTTAGCAACTCATAAATGATGAAATGATATCCTCATTCATTAAAGAAGTGCTTCAAGGGCATTGGTTTTAGGGTGTCATTTGGTTGGTACGAATAGTACAATTCAAAGGAGATGGTTCAAGATTTATTTTTGGATGGTTTTACATTATACTTTGGATGTTTATGACCCCTATTTATAGTAGTTTTGTATTTTTAAGACAATTTTTTTTGACAAATTCATAAAACTTACAATTTTAATCTAAAAAATAAAATCCCACTTTAATATATTTCTTGAGAAAAGTGCATGTATATGGAAAATCTATACCTCTTATAAATTGCAAATCAAGGTGATAGGTTGACTTACCTTTGCTTTGGCCCCAACTATTAGAAATCTCTCCAATAGCTTTTGGGGTTTTTGTTTGGAGGGTGCAAAGAAGCCATTTTAGATATAACATGTAGCAAACAAGACCAACGTTTCAACAATTGAAAGAGTTTAGCTCAGAAGTCTAGAAAATGCCTTAATCCTTTTAGGATATTAGCAAATGGCATATATGAGTAAGTTTCAGCGTATTTTTATGGAAATGATATACAACCACTATAAAATAACATTGGTCTATGTTTGTTTGAGGTGGGATTTTTATACAACAACTGCTTGCAAGTGTATTATACAATTTTGCAATCGAAAGTGGTTTTGATAAAAACAACCAATTGCAAGAAATTCTTGACTAGAGATTGGTGTTTGGTACTCTTTATAAAGAGACTATACTATACAAAGTTGGAGAAAAATGAACATGAGAATTATTGTTGAACAACCTCGTACATTTGCTCTAGCGACTCTGCATCGATTGCAAGTCAAATGTACACTAGAGAAAGCGGTATCCAAGAAAAATAGGGCTCCAACTTTGGTGGGCCGACAATGATAAGTTGACCTCCTAGTCATTGCGCTTGCAAGGCTTTATCTTTTTCATCTATAGGTCAAGTATATTTTGGTATTTGTATGGTCAATTAGTGGTTCTGAAGTGTCTTATTAGGCCACTTCTGGGTGTTAGTTTTGTAAGCTAGGAGGTCCATAAATTGCCCACCTAAGAGATGTAAATGAAATCTAGAGAGGTGAATCTTCTTGAATTATTTTTCGATAAATTTTCCTTCAAAGACAAGTTGAATTAGCATGTAGTCCAAGTTGTTTCATATTTTTTGAAGCTTTGAAGCTTTGAAGCTTACTTAGAAATTGTAGAAATTGAAATGGGATAGGGCTCAAAAATCATCTACTTTTCAAATGTACATTGTTTGTGCATTGCTAAAGAGCTTGAACACTTTTAGAAACTTTTACCTTATTTTACCCCTTGCAATGGAATTTTGTTCCATTTGTTTCAAAAAAACAAAATGAAACATGACTTTCATAACTACAACAACATTCCACTCACCAATGTACTTCACAAGTGAGAATTTCAAAAAAATTCTGAAAATTTAGATGCTAATTCATTTTGAAATGGAGAATCTATGAGGGCGGCAATTTATTAGTACATTTTAAAGTTGCATCCAATCTTATGTGATTTTTTTTGGCAACTTCACAACTTGAAACAAAAAATAAATAATTAAGAATGTGCTCGTTACAAAAATAAAAGAAGAATGTAGACCCAACTTGTCACGAAAAAACCTAACTTGTTACAAAAATACAAAATGAATTAAAGACAATGCCTTATTTTGAAAAAAATTAAATCTTATTTGCTAACTGATATATAATATTCTAGTTCATATTTTTTTTCCGATGGCATGGTTGATTCCATTTCTAGTGGAAACTACACCAATCAAGAGAAAAATGCAGAACACAACATTTAAGGGAATCCTATTTGCTAATTAACATGTAATATAGTAGTTCCTATTTTTTCTTGATGGCATGGTTGATTCCATTTCCAGTTGAAACCATGGTATCTTTCAAGAGAATATGCAAAGCACAACATTCAAGGGAATCCAAATGTAAGATGTAGGGTGGAGAGGTAGTTTTTATAATGAAATCCACTATCCGCCATAAGTCCTCAAAAGGTATGGGACAATTTGAAGATGAGAGCTTGATCACTTATTGTCAAGATGAAGGAATTGTGTTCAATGTAGAACTTCAAACCTCAATTTGGCATAGTAGAATAATTTTTTTTTAAACTTTGACTTAGAAAAGTTGGGAAATCAAGCTAACTTTCATTTCCAAAAATCCGTTTGCGAGTTTGATCCTCCAATAAAAAGTTATGGACAAAATTCAAAGAGGATGTTTGAAAATGTCAAAGAAAATGTCCCTTTCAACCCCTCTATTAATTTTGTTTGTAACTTTGACTAGAATCTTTAAATCTCAAAAAAAATATTAAAAATGGAAGATAGCGTGATTTCCCAGCTTTTTCCAGTTCAAAGTTTTATGAAAAAAATTATTCTACTATACCAAAATGAGGTCTAATGTTCTTCATTGAACACAATTCCTATTTTTTTGACTTAACTAAGTATGACTGTTTTAGCTCTTGCTAATCCTAATTTACATATCCTATGTGGATTGTTTTACCTCCTATAACCCCACTTGTATAAAAAACTTGTCTCCTTACTATAAGTGGCTTTCAAATGCATGTGAAGTAATTGTCAAATATGTGTTAATTTTTATGATTTCAATGTGTATGTGAGTTTTTTGGAAAGTGATATTTTGAAGTGTGCAAGTGGATTGAAGAATCCAAGACAAACCCACAATCAACACACATTCTACAACTTAGTGGAGCACATTGAGTAATTGCTTTTTGATCTGTCTTGTTGGTAGCTAAACATGAATGTGTATTATTCAAGTAGAATATGCCTAACATGAAGCCTTCTACAAAAAAGAGCTTGTAAACACTGTGAATATACAAAATATGCTCTTTATTGAGCATAGTTTCTATCCTTTAATTTTTATTTTTTAATCTCATAATTTGCTCCACCAACTTTGCCAATGTATTTGTAATTTTATGTTTTGCTCAATACATGAGAGAACTAGCATGAAAACATGAAATACAATAAATCAAGGCCTAGGTATGGTTTCTACATCCTAAAGGGTTTAAATTAGTGCTCATCCCATTTCACTAAGTTTTTGATATATTGATAATAAACTTGGTCAACTACCAAAATCTAGAATCAACTTCACTAAATAGTGAAATTAGGTTGTTCCACATTAATTCTTTAACATTCTATACTATGTAAATATTTTCTGTTTCTTTACAAAAATTTACTACTTTTGATTAAGAATAGTTATAATTAGGACTCATGAACCTCCACGTGTGCAAACAAAAATATTTGTAGAAATATTTGTTGACTTTGATGGCTTGTAAAGTAATTCTCTTGAAGTAAGGCAATCTAATAGTTAAGGCAACCTAATTTCACTATTTAGTTTTGTGACTAGCCAACCATCCTCTTCAAATTGACCCTATAAAAAGCTATTAAATGGATATGAGGTAGTTCTTAAATTGACCACTTTAGCCATTGATTGAACCGAAAAAAAAATATTCTTCATTGCAAGAGCCAATCACTGGCCTTGATTTCCTCAAATCACTTCAGAAATTGCAAGTGGACGCATTTTGGGAGACCTAGGGTCACAAGTAGGTTCCTACAACATAAATCTTTGAAAACTCATAACTAATTCAAAAAAACTTCAAAATATATTAAACCCCTTGTGTGACGTTCAGCATCTATTTTTCTTTCTCTGAAAAATGAGTTAAAAATATTTCTGTTTATGCAAACCTCTTAAATGGTCGCTTTTAGAGCATGCTACCTTAATTAAGGTTCTTAGTCTTCTTGCTCCAGTCTTAGCTTCTAACTTACCAAAATGGGTCTGAATGATGGTCCACAACTTTGGAACTTTTCTAAAGAACCTGAAACGCTTGCGAGTTTATAAATCCAGTTTAGAATGAGATTTCCTGTCTTGGAATTAATCATCCTGATAGAGTCGTAGGATTTGGTTGATCCCAGTGGGAGCAAGAGTAACGGGGCATCGCTTGTACTGCAAAAAGAAATTCAAAAAGTCACGGCACATGTAAGTCATTATTCTTATGAATAAAAGGAGTAAACTAGCAACGAAGGCATTCAAATTCATGGTACTAAGTTAATATACTACAAAACTATTCTGTACCTGAGTAACATAATGAAATGCACACGTGTAACAAAAGACAAAGCCGGATGTAGCCATCACTGCTGGATTAGTACGAGGACGTGTGCAGAGAGGACAAATCTTGCCATCCTTCGGTAATTGTAGTCCATCCTTCGCCACCTGTAAGATTTCCAAGTACAGTTATTAAAGAAGCCATTTAAAGGTAAAATTTTTTTGCCCAAGACCCCCCATCTCCATCAACGATATATTCATCAGTCCTGCATTTCAAAAAACACCCTATGGATTTGGTTCTATACAACAACCCTTCATGTTACAAATTCCTAGAGGTGTCGTCCTTTACGTCAGATCAAAATAAGAGCTTACCACAGGTGGCGGTGGGGGAGGGGGAGGAGGATAAACAGAAGGTGCAGTCACTCTTTCCTCGGCCGACTGGTACCACCATTCCACCATCTGAGAAATGCTCGCGGTTTAGAAATGGGTATCGTGCCAAACATTCATGTTCAGAACTCTACTAATTACGAGGCCAAGAGGCCACCAAATCGTTCACTATGGATAAAACAAATTAAATATTATCAGGAGACCGTGAAGCATACTGTACCTTCTCACTGTATAACTTGTTGCAGCTTTTCGCAGTAACGCTTATTAAGTAAAACTAGCAATCATCAAAACCTTATAGTGTATTTACAACCTTAATGCTACTAATTTGGAGAGAACTGACCTTAAAAAGAAAGACACTTGCAATAAGACCGGTCTGTGCATAATCTAGAGTTGTATATGCAAAGCGAAGGAGGCCCCTCTGTAATGTCTGCAACACAGAATACCATGAAGCAGAATTACTTTCTGATAGTCGATGATTTTGCAAAAATGATGTCCAAAAGAGGGTTCTACTTTTTGGACAATGATTCGTCATCCAGTGTCAGAAATAAACTATGCTTACCTGAATGTGAGACGGTCCTCTAATCCTACCAAACTCGTGATTCCGTCTTGCTTCGACAACTTTTGCTGAATCCATCTATAGCAGGACGAGGCAAGCCAACTGTCAAATCATCAAATAATCAGAGTCGCGAATTGAAACGCTTCATACCTTGAAGCTTCCTAAAGCTGAGAATAACTGGCAATTCTGCAGAAAACGTGGCTAAAAAGAAATAGACCACACAGGGACTTTTGCATACCAGCTCCTGACCTGTCGCACGGCGCACTTGAAGACCCATGTAATGAAGGGCAGGTGTGTAAAAGCGTGTGGCGTCCAGAAGGTAAAGCAACTGATATGCAAATGAGGTTCCTGTCCAAAGAGGTCCAGTCAGGGGAGCAGGCAAATTCAATTGAAGTCTCCAAAAAAGTTTAAAAGCCTCACTAATTTAGAAAAAATGAAAGGACGATTCACAAGTAGGTCATTTTCACACCTTCAGTTGCAGCATGGACCCATGGATAGCATTTTACAACTGCTTGAATAACTAGTTGCTTGAAACGCCCGGTAACGCTTCTGCTCCCCTCCTGCCCACTATTTAGAACTTCCACCACTCTTGCCGGTTCCACAGTCACATCATCTACATCTTCTGGATCTCCACGACCCCATAGGGCAGCCTGGAGTGCAGTTCCCCTCTGTGCGTTCACAGTTGCCTCAAGCTTGTACTTCAAATAGGGCAAGCCAACCTGGAAACATAAGATCCGACATCGAGAGTTAACTTAGCCCCTAAGTGCCGCAGCTCAAACTAGAGATCCCACTTTGAAATAGTCGATTAAAATACCTTTCAAAATATGTTTCTCTCGTTCAAAAAAGTAGGATATGATATCTTCTTTCTATTTATCCATTTTGAAACTTCCTAAACGATTTATTTCAACTCCCATAGATGTGGAAGCGGCCACTTTTGGCGATTTGGACGCTTAGGGTTTTGTGTCTCAGATTAGCAAAAATTAGCTCCAGTAACAGATATTTGCACCGGAAGGATATCATGTATGCAGCGAGAAAGTACAACAAACTATCATGTATTCCAAATATACATACATCTACTCAACGTATCGCATTATTTACATGTCCTCTGTCCAAGAGACTAGAACTTTGAGATTAAATCCTTCCACTTTTCAATTGCCCTCAGTTTCTGGAATTTTTTTGACCAATTCTAATCAATCAGCACTGCCTCTAATCCATTCTAAGAAGTTGCTCCCTCAAATCTCCATACACTATGGCTAATCCTCAACTGTCAATGCATATTGGTCCCAATTCAAGTGACCAGGGTCAAATAAGGATAAATGACACGTACCAAGAATAAAACCGAGATGACCCTTTGTTTGCTGGTCAAAGGTCTAGGTCCCGGGGGAGCTGCTTGCGCAGCTTCTTGCTGTGGTAGAGCATCCACTGCCGGTAAATCTGCTGGGGTTCGACGCAGACCGTATAGCGATTCCGAGAAAGAAGCGTCTGCGATTAGATTGTAGAGTTAAAATTTGAGCCATGGGTGTGCTTAACCCTAACAAAGAATGCACCAAGGGAACAGAACATAGAATCAACACAAACCTGTTGTTTTTAAACTGTGCAACTCGAGTAGAAGCATGAGAGCAGCGTATCCTTCATCACTGTAATCCAACACTCGGTGTAGTATCGGCCTTCTTTGCGCCATAACCTAATTACATTCCAAAACAGCAAGGTTGACAAAACCTTGAATTTTAGGACAGGAATACCAATAACTCCTAAACCCTAAACCAGAAGACGAAATTCAGAAATGCCATAATCGATATGGAATTTATGTTTCAATAAATTTCTGCACACAATTTTAATTATAATCACAATCACATACTTTCACAGAAGTTCATTTGATCTTTAGTATCTGAGGTAATTCGAATTACCAGCTCAAAAATCGAAAGAGATCAGTATACAGACCCCAAAGAAGTAGAGCAAGGCAGCCCGCAAGCTAGTGGGAAGATGCTCCGTGGCCGACATCTCGAAAAAAGTAGGGCGAGTGCCCTCCCCCCCCACCTGCATCAACATCTTCGCTGACTCGACTTCAAATACTCCCAAAATCTTACCACGAAAGCTACACCCCAAATATGATCCTCTCCCAATACTCCATCAAACCCTAGCGCGTCGAAAAACCTGCACGCAAACCTCGTCTCCACATTGACCTCATGGGAATTCGTCCCACCACCACCCCTCCTCAATCCCCTGCTTCCCAACACAAAAACTATGAGCTTGATGTTGCTCTCTATTCAGCGGAATTGCGACGCAAATTTTCGAAACATGCAACTAGATTACCGAGAACTTTGAGACTAATCGCAAACCCAGACACCGATTTGAAGCCCGACACATCATGGAGAAGGCAGGAGCGAGACGACGCCGAAGAAACAGAGAGAATTACATGAATGTATCTGTTCGTTTTTATGCCTATTTGGATGTTCACATTCATCCTATTGGGAGGAATACTGTAGATGATATGTTAGATGAAATTGTTGACGAGCTTCGTAAGGCACGAATGAGAAAGGTGCCCGCGTGGCAGGAAGCCAGCCTTTGTTATCCAAACACCACCAAAACCCTAACTAAAAACCCTTCGTGTCTCTTTCCGCTTCGGCTCACCTCCCTCAAGCTTCGCCCTCACTCTTCTGTCTGCTGCTTTGGAGAATTTGGATCCCAGTGCTGTCCGAGGTTTCGGAGGTAGAATATTACTTTTATATGGAAAACTTCCGAGAGGTTGTGTGTGGAGTGGCCGTGATGGAGTGCAGTTTGTGGCGAATGGGGGCGAGAGATGTGACGAGTGGGCGTTTTTGACCGGAGGTCGGCAAGGGCGTTGAGGTCGGTGCAGTGGCAAATGAAATTTTAGGTAGGCATGGCGAGGATGCCGGGGACTGCAGCTGGAACGGGTTTCGTTTCTACGCCACAGCAGCTGTCGAGCCTGTGCGCTCCCCACTCTTTGAACAGTCATAATTCCTCCGACAGGGCAGTAGCGTTTGGGAGCTTGCGGTCTGGTTTCTGCTTCACAAGCAAGGACTTACGTAACTGGTAAGATTTCTGACGTTACTTGGGCTATGCTACTCACATTCTCTATCTACATTATTATTTCGTTACTTCGGTTCATCTTGGAGTTAAGGTAATCACTCCTAAAAAAGGGACTCTGTAAGTGTTGAGCTTAGTTACTATTTTTGAAACTTTACATTTTTTAATTATCTTGTTAGCAAATCAACGTAATTCAAAACTCACCGGAGAATGCATAATTTAGATGTCATATGCAAAAGTTACAAGGATTTTGTATGCAGATGACCTAAACACATCACGAGTTCTGATGTTGGGTACACATTTTGAAAATCAGTGTGCAGTGTGGCATTCTGGTAGGTTTGCAAATAGGTACTTCAACGTTTGTCTTGGTTTGTTGTTTTGCTTCGCCTTTGAACGAGTGTATTTGCATCCAGGCGCAACGAGGAGAAGACCGGAAGAAGGAAGGCACCTGGGATACATAATTCCAGAATTTTCATTTCAAATGTGACCGCAATGAGTTCATCACAAGGGAGCTTCGTCTACCGTACGTTTGTAGCTAGGGGTCATGTGGCAACCATTAGACGAGGAGGTTTTCATGGCGATCACAGAGCAATGCAGGCAGTAGAGGCGCATTACACGAAGCAGAGCTCTAGGAAGGAATCTAGTGTGGCGGGGCGTGTGAGCAACAGGTTTGATTATTTGAATTCTTTCAATGCAGACCGTAAACTCTCTCACTGGCAAAGCGCCGACATAGAATTAGAGGAACACTGGATCGGACCCGGGAGATACATGGACATGCCGAAGACCGGAAGAGTTTCCGCGACGGCGCTGAATCCAGTGTTAGGTACTGCACAATATACGAAGGAACAAGTTCCACCGCACTTATTAGCAAGTACATTTAACACAGCACTGCAGTTAGGTTCCTCATCTGCTGCGCTTCGGTCCTCACCACCAACATGGCCAGCTCGCAGTCGCATTGTTAAAGTCGCTTACCAGGCCGTGTCGAAGACGAAACCTCAAGTTAGTAGTTCAACTCCTGTCCTTCCCCAGTATGCACGCCGTGTCGGCAGGATTAGTGCGCCAAACCAAAGTTCGCCTTTACTTCTATCTCCGCAGGTCGCTGATTTGGGTGTGACTTCCAAGGATTTGGACTCCGGAAGCGGGGAAGCATGGGAGAGGGCTGCGCAAAAGTTGGGTCTATTGAGACCTGTGAAGTCCATGAGTGCATTATCTTTCAGGACTGAGGCAGCAGTGTCTGAGGTGGAGCTCGCAAGAGATTTCTCTCCCTCTCTCCCTGCTGTGGATACAAAATCCCAATCAGAGCCTTTCCGATTGGTTGCATCACGTATGAAGGAGTCGGTGTTGTTTGAAGCGGTTGCACGAGGACGCCAAGACAATTATGAGCCTGTGAAGGTGAGTGAGCAAAAGCCCGAATGGGGGTCGGATCCTCCTAGTGCATTTGAAAAACTATTAGAGGAAAACCCATCGACAAGTCAACATGTTTTCGAATCTGAGGCCGGCAAAACTGAGAAGGCCCCTGCGAGAAGGAGGACCACCTCTAGGACAGCAGGTGTCAATGGTTCAGTGGACAAAAATAAGCCCAAAGGTCAGCCCAGAGCGAAGAAAATACAGGTCCCTGTGCAAGCTGAGGAGAAACTTGTTGGCGAGGTTGCTTACACAAACAATCCGATCGTCTCGACACTAGCTTCAGTGGAGGCTTCCAACAAGGATCTGCATGAGGAACAACAAATATTTCTCAATGAATCAGTTATGGTCATTGATAGCATCGAAAAGGCTACACTGGTCGTTCAGCAGCTGATGGGCGAGTACAAGGATCTGGTGCATGCTTGTGACACCGAGGTACTCCTTTTGTGATTCCGGATCAAGCCGACTCTGTTTTATCGCTCTGTTCAAATCCTGTGTGCGTTGACAGTCTCTGGCGAGGTCATTTTATTTATTAGTCTTTCACTTTTGTATAATCGATTGAGCTGAGAACTTGTAGGGCTTTAGTGTATTCTCAAACGCCTTTGTTTTGTCGGTGGACTCCAGCGGTCTGTTAACTGTACGCATTCGACCGTTCACTCGTCTATTTGATTTTGATCGATGCAACTATTTCGTTCCTTTGGAATAATGATTATGACATAGCGCAAGTTTGGAACGGTGAACTCAGTGCTTATGATGCTCCAGGTTGGAGAAATAGACGTTAAGAAAGAGAGTCCAGTTGGACATGGGCGAATCACATGTTTCAGCATCTATTGCGGACCCAGTGTGAATTTTGGAGATGGCAAGAGCCGTCTTTGGGTGGATGTGCTGGATGGTGAACAGGATGTTCTGAAAGTATTTAAACCTTATTTTGAGGATCCTCGTATTAACAAGGTAGGTCTTTCGAAAGCTTTGACTTTGCTACCTATTATGCATGGAGAGTAACCACGATACTCGCGAATTTGGAATTAGTCTGAATTCTCGTAGTCTGAATTTCTTGTGGCGAGTGGTTTGTTTTGTACGTTAGATCTAGTAGTTCTGTGTGGGCAATATTTGAGATTCTAAAGGGCTCTACGGAGAAGTCATCATCATACATCTATTGTGCATCCTAAAGAGTTTGCACGGAGTAAACCCTGGTTCGAATGGTTTTAAATTCAGTGAATCTCAGCAGTAGACCGTATGTTTTTTCTGCTACAGGAATTGCTTAACCAAGAGTTTTCCCTGCAGTTTTAGTATTCGATCATTAAGGAGACGTTAATAACAAAAATTTACCTGCGTTGGTGATTTACGAGAATTTAAAGTTTATGCGAGTTTCCTGGATCAATGGAGGTTTGCATATAATCTACTACTAATTTGTTTGGTGATGTCGGCAGGTATGGCACAACTACAGTTTTGACAAGCATGTCCTAAGCAGACATGGAATACATGCTCAAGGTTTCTATGCTGACACGATGCATTTGGCTCGTTTAAATGATTCAGCAAGGAGGGGTGCCAAAGGGGGCTACTCTCTCGAAGTGTTAAGTGCCGATGAGAAAGTGATGGATAGTTACGTCAGGCATGTAAGTGAAATGGATGTTTCTATATTGGCTGGGAAGAAATCAATGAAAGATCTGTTTGGGAAGGCGAACTTGAAAAAGGATGGCACCCCTGGTAAAATCAAGACGATACCTCCGGTTGAGGAACTGCAAAGAGGCGAGCAGTGGCGGGATGCTTGGATTCACTATTCAACGTTCGATGCAGTGTGCACATGGCGCCTCTGGCAAAGTCTTCAGCAGAAGCTGGAAAGCACTCCGTGGAATGTGGCAGACTTGCGGAAAAGAGGGACTATGTATGACTTTTATGAGAAGTACTGGAGGCCGTTTGGAGAAGTTTTGGTGACCATGGAAGCTGATGGAATGCTTGTGGATTGTGATCACCTCGCTAGCGTTGAGAAAGTTGCAAGGAATCAGCAACAAATATCAGTTTGCCGCTTTCGGAAATGGGCTGCAAAATATTGTCCAGATGCTGCATTGATGAACGTTGGAAGTGATGCTCAGATTCGCCAATTTTTGTTTGGAGGCACGGCTAACAGGTAGTCGTCTTTGGCATCTTTGTTTCTAGTAGCTGCTGTTTATGTCTAATTCGTTCCCAGTAGCAAATATTTCTGTTGATCTTGACTATCCAGAGCAAATAATTGGTATTTCGTGGCAATTATCTTTTACATCGGATTCCTTGATGTTCAAGTATAATACGGTTCAGACATATGACATTCAATCCTCGATCAGCTGGACTCTGTTAGGTCACTGGTTAGAATACAGAGTGAGGTTCCTGAGGTTTCTTTTTTAATTGCAGGAAAGATGCGAACCAACAACTTCCTTTGGAGCGGGTCTTCAGTGTACCCAATAATGATGGATTCATTGAGGAGGGCAAGAAGGTTGCCAAAAAGACAAAACCCATTGTGATAAAAGGGCTTGCCAATTTCGGCATTAAAATACCTGTGGACACCTACACGTGGTCTGGATGGCCAGCAGTTGGTGGTGCAGCAATCAAGGTAAGAAAATGTCTTAGATGATATTTCCATGAGAGCAGGAATATTTGTAGGTAAAAGGTTTTGGCTTTTAAAATCATCAGGCCTGATTGATGGGGTTGCTGGCTACTTAAGAACTATCATGAAGTGATGTTCTTTCGACCTTTTTGAATGTTTCTGTTTACTATGTTGTATTGCAGGCACTTGCAGGCAAAGTTGCAATTGACTATACTGACCTGGAAGACGCTTCTGAGGATGGGATCCTGGAAGAAGATTCTGGAGGTTTATTGACGTCAGCTGGAGTGGAGTCGAACCATGAGGAAGATCTGTCTGTATATGGCAAGGCATATGAGGCGTTTGGTAAAGGGCAAGAGGGCAAGGAAGCGTGCATGGCATTAGCCGCGTTGTGTGAAGTTGCTTCAATTAACACTTTACTGTCAAACTTCATAGAGCCCTTACAGGTACATCTATTGTCTAATGTTTCTCTATGGCCCAAGACTTAGTCTCAATGAGCTGGACAACAGGATTCTTGGCGCACTGTTTCTTTTCCCGGAAAAATGCACCTAAACTAGGATTTTGTTACATTATATATCTGTGAAGGCGTAAAATCAAACACGCCTTGAACAAGATAATGCTATTGTCACATCGTAGAATTTGTGCTCTATTAACAAGTCACTGATCTTTCCAGAACTTTCTTTCTACCAAAGTCTATAATATTGACATGAAAGATATCCTACAGGGCAATGATATTAAGAGTACCTCTGATGGTCGGGTGCATTGTTCCTTGAACATCAATACTGAAACTGGGCGATTGTCTGCAAGAAGACCAAGTTTGCAGGTTAGTTTGTGCTGGTACTACCATACCTGGATTCTTTCAATTGTTGTGATGTATTACAGTATATAGTTTCTTGCTAACCCTTATAATGCAATTAGCTACAACTACAAAAATCAAGAACTTCTTAATGGACAGTTCAGTTATCGGTTTACCATTTCTCTGTGGCATCGTCTGTTATGCCTCTTAACTGAGCCTCTTTACAATGGTTCTGACTGCGACCATTGGTGATCTATTGCATTGTTCCTGTTGCAGAATCAACCAGCTCTAGAAAAAGACCGTTACAAGATACGTCAAGCCTTTGTTGCTGCTCCCGGAAAGAGTCTCGTCGTTGCTGATTATGGGCAGGTGTGAGCCCTGATCATGAAGCTTAGCCAATTAGTCAGCTTTTCCTTTGTAGTTTATGTAGAATTTTGCTTGGTTTTATGATATGCCTTTATCGATATCATATAAGCTGAACTCATTCTAAGCCACGGATGTCTTTTGCTGCCTCAGTTGGAGTTGCGGTTACTTGCTCATTTAGCTGATTGCAAGAGCATGAAAGCGGCCTTCAAAGCTGGTGGTGACTTTCATTCAAGGACTGCTATGAACATGTATCCTCATGTTCGTGAAGCTGTTGAAAAGGAGAGAGTATTGCTGGAGTGGGAAGGCCAAGAAAAACCACCTGTTCCACTGTTGAAAGTACGTGATCTTAATCTGCAGTTCTATTCACTCAATATCAACCAGAAAATTCTGGTCGTAGGAAATAGTAACTTGGAGGATCATGGTCAGCAACGAGATAGAAAGGGCAGGAATAGCATATTCGTAATAATCTCTTATTTAATTTGCGGTCAATTATAATATCATCTCGAATGCTAAGACATCCTCGTCAAATAATAAACATAGCGATCTCCAGTCTTCATTTATATCTGTGGTGTGCACTTGTCAGGATATCTATGGGGCGGAGAGGAGAAAAGCTAAGATGCTGAACTTCTCAATTGCTTACGGGAAAACTGCTATGGGGCTGGCTAAGGATTGGAAGGTGAGTCACAGCATGTTTTTTGTTGACTTTAGAGTGCAATTGCATGACGAGTATACTACTCACGAGGCTGATATCTATAGTTTACTGTTTGGGGGTGGGGTGGGGGGTAATGCCTCATATATAGCATTGAAAATTGTTTGCTGATCGACTTGAAACTTCTGTAGGTCCTTTAGCACTTGTTTAAACTTTGGCTGTAATTTTCATGTTTTAAATGCTTTCCTCTCTCTGGCAGGTGAGTGTGGATGAGGCAAAGTCCACAGTGAACCTTTGGTACAGTGATAGGCCTGAAGTTCTAGCTTGGCAAAAGGAGCGCAAGCAGGAGGCTCATGAAACCTTGCGAGTGCACACATTATTAGGGCGGGCACGCCATCTTCCTGATGTGAACTCTTCCAACTCATTGCTTCGGTCCCATATGGAGCGCGCTGCTATCAACACTCCCGTGCAGGTAAGCGAACATATGTCGATGCAATTCCAGCGGTTATTGTTTAACTATCGTACTTCATGATTTGTAGTTTCAATGTTGAAGTTCAGCCTGCCTGATTTGTGCCGTCGGAGCTGTTTGTCGCTGATCTCGTGTTTGCTTTGATCAGGGAAGTGCGGCAGATGTCGCAATGTGCGCCATGCTCGAAATCAATCGGAATGTGAAACTTCGGGAACTTGGTTGGAAACTCCTTTTACAGGTTAGGCTTACCTCTACTTTTTCACTCTAGGGACAATTAGGAGAGTAGGAGAGTTAAGTACTGTTTTGATAAGATTCTTCTTGTCTAGGGGTAGGGTTCCGCAATGCAGGAGATTCTAGAAAATTGAGCCATTCTTGTTCTTTTCGGCATTTGTTCAGATCGCATTTAGAACACCGGGAGAACACGGGATGACTAGGAGTGGATGGACCTGCAGGTACACGACGAGGTCATCTTAGAAGGGCCAACGGAGTCTGCAGCAAAAGCCAAAGACTTGGTGATACAATCCATGATGTATCCCTTTGACGGCGAAAACTTTTTGGATGTTGAATTGGTCGTTGATGGTGATTATGCTGAGAATTGGTATGCTGCAAAGTGAAGCAACTTTTCGTGGGGACGCATTGATATATATATCTCTGTTTGTATTACGACACCCTCCCGCTCGCTCTGAACTGTACATTATCACCACTGCCGCTCAACGCACTAAGGTTGAAGGACAAAGAAATTGATACTGGCAATTGAGAACACAGAAATTGGGTCGAGAAGATCCCATTCAAGATTTAAGCACCAAATCTGAACCCATCCATCAAGAGTTCGTAAGATCTGAAGTGGGACATATATTCTATGCTTGCAGTGTGCCCTTCACACGGCAAACATGAATCCTCGAAGCTTTCATCTGAAACCTTGAATCTACACATCCATGCCAACCTTTCTCCTGCTTTCAAGGTTATGTCAAGTTGAAAGATTTCACTGGAGTAGTGTATCTCGAGGACGAGAAATTAAACTGCCTCCATTGTATACAAGAGTTGATTGGATTCTCTCAAGAGTTTGTAATAAACTTTTGATGATAGTATGAAGTATGTGTCTGGACACTGCTTTGATTAGTTGTCGATCGTAGGCACACGGTGGTAGTTCTTTACGGTTGAATTGAACCCTATCTAGACGGATTGCGCAATTCATATGCGTTGTATGTACTGCTCTTAGGTACTACAATTTCCTTTTGTTTTGAATTCGAATCACCTACTGCATTATTTCTGGAACCGAAATCAAGTTTCAATTGTACTGGATTCCGAGAACTCATGTTGATACTGACGTGACAAGTTTGGTTGCGTTGTTTCCGTTGTTTGGATCCAGTGTTGTGTGAATCTCAGAGATAGGAACTTGTTATTTCAATGTCATTGAAGAGTTTGTTGAGCGATCCAACCCTGGATTGTTTGGATCTGACATTGGTCAGGATGTTCTCTTTCTGACTAGCTATTGAACGGCGAATTTTGTGTGAAGTTGTACCGTGGTATTTCAGGATATTACGAGTTAGGACCACTACTGCCGGCTTCAGAGAGCTCATTATGGCCATGGATGTGTGCACATGAATTGAGTGGTTCGCTTAGAACGGCGGTAATTTATTGGTATTCTGTTAAGATTTGCTCTGTAACAACTGCAATCGGTTAAGAGTTTAAAACGCAAGGACGGTAATTCATGTTCCATTACCGAGAGGCAAGAGCATGCCCTGAATTGCGAATTAGATGAGCGCCAATGGCATCGTGAAGGACAGGCCCAATGAAAGAAAGACGAGCATTGAAGACGGCACCTTCCACGTTTACTGGCAAGCACCCCCCTTACTTAACTTGGACCGAATCCTGCGCAGTATAAACTTCTCGCTACTTCTTTACTGTGATTCAGAAATGGCAAAGTTCTCATCTTCGTCCTCCTCATCTTCTGCTTCTCATTCCTCCTTTCCCTTTGCAGGTCGAGAGCTCGCCGGGCTCGGCTACCTGACGAACTTCTTCTTGCACATAGCCTTGCAGCAATTGCTGGAACGTCCATAGACTTGGAAGTTTTGTTCCTTTTCTGGAGTTTGTTTTTTCGTGGGTGTGTGGAGGGGGATGTGATGAAACGGAGCAATTAGTGTGAGCAGTAAATAGATTGGGGGGTTGTGATTTGGGGGGCTGTAGAATGGGTAACGGTGGTACAGAATTGGACCTGTCGCAGGAAATGTTGGCGGTGCTGCCTTCAGATCCGCATGAGCAGCTGGACATGGCGGGTCGCATCACCGCCAGGGCGGTAGCAATGCGCATGTCGAAGCTGGAAGCGAAAACTGGGAAGCTGCGGCAGAAGCTCACGGCGAAGGAGCACGTGATGCTGGGTTTGCAAGAGCGAATATGCCAAGCCCAGACTACGTTACAAGAATCGAATGCCAAGATCTTGCTGTCCATGGATGAGCAGGTAACTTAACTAGCTTGTGCCTTGTAACAAAATGGTTATCGTTACCTCTAATTCAGGGTGTAGGTATAGAAATCTTGTGCAATCAATCTTGGTGTGGCGTTCGTTTAGCTACGGTGAGAATGTATGAATTGCCTCCGCTCATATCCTATCCACTAAACTCAGTTTGTAGAGTAATGAATTATTGTGTTGTTTTGGAACCCGGGATTTGGATCGCTGCTTCAAGTAAAATCTCATGAGAGATTGCTTGCATTAGTCCAACTTATCCATGTACCGCAGGGTAACCATTCCGGTGGATTTCAGCTTTTGAGGTGAATTTCACTATTAGAATGGGGGTGGGCCTTGTTCTATTTTCGAGAGAATTCCAGCGCACTGAAAATGCGTATTACTTGGATACCTTATGAGTTATGAATTGAATTAGTGGTGTTACAATCACGAGCCTAGACCCATGAGTATTGCATCTACGATGTATCTCATGGAAGCATCTTTGATAGAAACTTGAAGTATTTCATTACTTGAAAGTCATGTGTTTAGATGATACTGGCGTTGTAAATGGTTGTCTTTTAAATGTTTTCCTGTGGTCCTTTGTGGAGAGACGGGGTTCAAAATCATGGATTCATCTTGAGATTGATTGCTTCTCTTTCCTGACAGGCGAAGCTGGTCAATGAGAAGAATGCTTTGGCAATTCGAGTTAAAAAGCTATTTCGGGATGTTGCAAAGGTTAGTATGAGTTTTTCTTGATGGAGCTGCTGTACAAAGTTCCATGCTTACTTCTTCCTCAATAGTGAATGCCTGTTGATTTTGGATGGATTAATTGGACGACACATTCTGAGTGATAATGTAGCCAATTTTTGCAGCTGGAGACATTCAAGCGGACACTTGTCCAGTCTCTCCAGGACGATGACAGACCCAGCGTATGTTTTCTTGTCTATTTTGAAATCATTCTTTCGATGGTTTTGATAAGAGTCAGCAGCTTGTGATATAATTCTAAGTAATAAGACTAAAATTAGAGTAATGGAAACCGACTATGGTCTCAGGGTGATGGTGGAGGGAATCGGGGAGGACGTCCTCCGAATTTGGTGATATGGAAGGCATCACGTAAGCTGCGAGCAACTTTTCTCATCACTTACATTCAATGATTTGTAATCCTCTGTCCATTTGCAAATATGGAAAAGTTCTCTTGCCTGATCATGAGCTTTCACTTTGTCCCTGTAGTCCGCAACTCCTTTGTAGAAGCATCTATTGGTGGTGCCTGTTACTTTTGCACTTCAGTATAGGTAGCGAATATTTGTACTGTGGGCTTAGGACGAATATTTGTAATTATTTCCAGTATGAATGGAAGATCAAATCATTTGTTGCAAGACAAACCAGATCCTTCGAAAGGACTTGCTCTGTGCTGGCTTTCTAATACCTTGTGTTCACAGAGCTGGCGGAGTCAATTGTGACTAAAGCGCAAATTTTTGAGGATGATAGTCAATATGCAAATTCCTTGAGTGCAAAATCGACCAAGAATAACGGTGAGGTTGTTATTAAATCAGGTGACGTCCTCTTGATACTGTTCACATTGGTTGCCTATAAAGTCTACTCTGCCGAGCTTTTGGCCTGCTGGAGTAGTTTTAATAACTGATGACAAGATTGAGGGTTGATTTACGAGAAGGGACTGACGCATTTCTGTCTTAACAAATCTTACTAGATTATATTTTAATTATGAAAGACTATGTTATGAGTTATGACTGCAGCACTGTCCTCTTTATAGTTTTTATAATCTGTTCCGGGACTACAGTTACAGTGCCGAAGCCAACCAGTGGACGTTCTACGCCAAATCTACGAAGTACCAGAACTCCTGCAAGAGGGACACCGCGACTGACTCCCACTGGGTCACCGAAACCTCAGTCCAAGAAGGGGTCACCGTTGCCCTCAATGCATCCGCTAGAGTTTCAGCAGATTCAAATTCCAACGTCGTTGCCAACCAGCCGGTCAAGTTCGCCAAATCGTGGCTCTGGGCAATGTAAAGAAGCTTTCATCACTCTACTTCTCCATTATTTTTAATTCTGCACCTTAAGCAGTTATATTATACTTTAAAGTATTTGAAGCTGGTCAAACTCCCAGTTTTATCACGGATTCACGCGTGTCTACTTCCTTGAGCAAGGTGAATATTATGGGGGAGTGTGTGGTATTGTAGTTGCTAGCTGCTCTACGCACCTAATTGGTCCTGTCAATCTTTTTTATGGCAGCACGCACCATCCGACTGGATGGCAAGGAGTTTTTTCGTCAAGCCAGGTGGGTTTGGATTTGTTCCCAGATCTTCCTTTTTAACTGGCTCTTGTCGCTAGCTTCATAGGTGTTATGCTTGCTTCACATCTTTGACCCAACCAAGGAGCTTAGTTGGAATTAGTTACGAAATGCCCGCCTGCATGGCCCAAGTTGTATCAGTAAGGAAATTGGTGCGTACACCAGCTAAATAATTTGCAATGAATTTACATTCATTTCCACTGAGGAACTTATCTCCCCTCATATTGGAAAGTTCAACCAATTCTGCCCATACCAGTGGTTTGAAGTTAGCTAACTTGAAAGCCCAACTCCCCAGAGCTTGTGGGTAATTCTGTTGAACTACAGTAATAATGATAATTAGTGTTTGCAACACCAATTACAAACTCTAACACTAAATGTCAACATGATCACTAATTGTCAAACTAGATTTCAACCAAAAAACTAAAATAGAACTGAGATGGTTCACTTTGCATTAAATCAGTATCCAATAGGAACACTAATTGTCAACTAAATTGTGAATTAGAGTGAAGGGGCAAATAACATGTACTGTAGGTACCATAACACTAAATTTCATTATTGGTGTACTGATTTTTTGCATTCGGATGCAGGAGTCGGTTGACGTATGAACAATTTAGCGCATTTTTAGCCAACATCAAGGAGCTGAATGCTCACCGGCAAACACGAGAGGTAATATAATTCTCATGCTTTTTTCTAAACCGATCCACCTTCGATGTACTTCGAATCAGTGTAGCGATGAGTACGTGGTTGTTTGCACAAATGTTGAATTATGTTGTCAAGATTTTACTCAATGGTGGTTGTCTTCTAAACTTCAATCTTTATTCTTTCGTCTTAATTTTTTTCAGTTCAGGATTGAAGTGTGGCGTATGGCCTAGGACATGAAGTTGCTAAACTAAGTACTCTGTGAGTCTCTATCAAATGTTGGAGTTTCATACACCTGTCTCTTTATTTTAAATTTACTGCTCATTAACATTACTTTGTAATTCTCGTGGGTGTACTTGTTGCAGGAGACTCTCGGCAAAGCGGAGGACCTCTTTGGTGCAGAAAACAAGGACCTGTACAGCACTTTCGAAGGCATTTTAGTACCTGATTGCTACAGGGGAGAATTTGCAAAACCTTGAACATCGTTGTCAGGAACTTCAACACATTTTCTCAACACGTGTGCTTGTTGCTTCATGTCACCGTCCTAATCAGTATTTGTTTGACATAGTTTGTACATTTTGTAGAAAAGGAATTTACGGCACAAACGCCACCAACAGCAAGCATGATGTAAGTTAGGGTGTGGTCGTGAGACTTTTGTTTCGTTTTTCCATTTTACAATGACAGTTAGTTTTTATTTGGAGTGGTTTCTGGTAAAGCATTGTCATGGAAATTTAGGGGTGGAAATTGCACAATATCCAAACTTGTAAGACACTGAAGACACTACAAGACACTGAAGATGAAGCAGTGAACTGTTTAACCATTAAAAAACAGTGTGAATGAATTCCTAAAGGATCACTTTCATTGCCATATGGTCAAACACCATTCATTTTTTAAGCTCAATTTAAACTTTTAAATTATATTCAAGGTTCAATCTCATTTTTACATTACACAATTATAGTATTTTTTTCTCTATCAATGTGGAAAATCTCCATTACTTTCATGAAAAATTGTTGTTGTCGTCATTTTATGGTACAATAAAGAATGAAAATTGATAAATATAATGAAAACAATCCTAAGAAATTGAAATTTTGTAAGGTATGAGTAGCAATGAAGAGTACTGTGAAAATTTGTCAAATCATTACTTTATGTTTTCCACCTTCAATAACATAACTTATGATGTTATGACCTTCAAGCTCAAAGAAAATTTTGCTTCCTTCTCTTTGGATTGACGTAAATTTAGGGCCTACTAAGTTAGGTCTCACTTATAATTACTAATCATTATAAAGAAATGCCAAAAATTCAAAGTAACTCGATTAAGAAAGAAGCTCTATAATTATAACTTATTAAAATTTATTAGTATATTCATTAATAAGAATTGTTAAAGTGGACTTTATTGACATAGAATTTGAGCAAAGTTAGGTGTAATTTGAAGAAGAGGTGAGTATGCTTGTATCTATATGTATAGTGTGTAGTTTGTATTATGGGTGGTCCTTAAGGTTGATTGGTTTTTAATTGTTCTTAAGAAAGAATTTGGTTTATTTTGGATTGTTGTTTGTGAAGAAGTATATATGTTGAATCATTAGAGCCAAATTCGGGTCTCTAGATGCTTGGTACTTTTGCTGTAGAAATGAATTGTTTGATATTTGCAAAAGCCTTAATTCCAAATATATAGTCATTTTCAGAAGTTGCCATCAATTCTGTAGGCCAATGGGAACAAGGTGGCATAGGCCGAGTTGGCAATAGAGAGGCAAAGTACCGTCGAGTTGGCAACGGCCGTGTGTACCTCAGCACTAGCCGTAGTAAACATGTCTAATTGAATACTGTATTTTGGCAACTATTTTATTATAACCTACAAGTATCAAATGACTTGGGATGTAAGTGTAGACAAGGATTTAGGAGTTGGGATTTAGAATCCACCACCTGAAATTATTATACTCGCACTGTACACACTAATTGACGATCGTGGGGGAATGTGAAAGGAATTAGAGTGGTCAACATTGAGATGCTCACAAGGAACACACTGTATAGTTCGCAAATATTTGCAAATGCGGATCCTTGTTTGAGTGGAGATAAACTATATGCAACCGGATAATTTGAACTCCAATTGGACCTTATTGCCAAAGGTACTTCCACCCATCACCCCTCAAGGTGTGGCGGCTCCACTACTTGCTATAAGCACGGTATAGACGGGACGTCCTAAGCATGGTACAGATGTTGTCAACAACGATTTTTTTATAAAACTCCAAGGACCGTTTTCATGATGCCACCTTTAATTAATGGTTTCCATTCATTTGTAGCTATTGGTTGAAACACCTTTACAATCTGATGTCACCACCTGAGGTTCCAGCATGGACAATGCCATGTTGGAATTAAAATGGATTTTCCATCGTACCTTTCTGGAAATTAAGCCATTTTCTATTTGGGCAGTCCCATACCCCAATTCTCCTCTAATGATTTGATAGCTATTTGATTTATATTGGTGAGGTGGTTTTTATTGCGGATTTTGGTAGATTAAATGATTTTTGAAGGACATTAAGTGATGTTGTCTGAGTGTTACCTCTAGCTCCAATAATAAACAATGACTATTATCTTCAAGTTTAAGCACCACTTCCAATCTACATTTCACCTTTATATAATTGATTGATAAAGTTTGAAGGAAATTTTTTTCATATTTGGCCAACCACTATCTTATATTGTCCACATCCACTATCTTCATTGATTTGAGAACCTTCACCTCTCAAGACAAAAACTACAGAAAAACATTTGTAATAATTGTTGCATTTTCTATTTTTAGAAATCTATACTATCAATACTATTACTACGTTTGAGGACTATTTCTTAGTTGAGTAGGAAAATTTGGACTATTCAATCGCTCCTTGATTTTTGCGGATTAGACATGTGTTTCCTTTCCATTTATCCATGTACATGAACAAATGAAATTCAAATTGCATCCTTCTTCTTTTCAAGGACGTTTTTAGTAGGCCAAATTGAGTATTTTGTAGTATTTACAATTGTGCTTTAGTTGTATTCTAGTGTAATTTCCATAGAAACGGTGTGTCCCAATTGAAAAAAAATTTAGATGGATCTATTGTTTATCTAAAAGAATCCTATGGCTATTGTTCCCTAAGATGGCATGTGACATAGAAAAGTCAAATTTGCAATCATTTATGAACCTTTGGAAACCTCATATTGCATACTTCTTCAAACTATAGTCTAAAACATTTGTAATGCTACTTTTTTATAACCTTCTATTTGAAAGGTTGAGGGGGGCATGAGATGAGATTGTAAAAGTTTCAGGTTGTAATTCCAAAAGCAAGGAACTTAAAAGTAATAAAAAACTCCAAAAGGTCAAATGTAACAAACCTTCAAGAAAATTATTCTACAATCATTTTATAGATGAAAATATCAAAATACCATAATAAAACTATTTTTTTTTAATGCAATCTTTTTTTAAATTATGGCAATTTGACTAGAACTCCAAAAGTTATGTACCTTAATCCAATTGGTTTGTAATGTATGAAACAAAATAATACAAATGTTTCTTGTACTAGCACAAAGCATGGAGCACAAAGCTTACTACATCCCTCCTACTAAAAGTGAATCTCAAGCAACTTCAACTACAAGGCTACATTGACTTATCCTAATAGAAAATATAATACAAATTTGCCACAATTACACTAAAATTTTATTATACTAAAATACTTTCCAAAATAAAATAAAACTATAGCACTTGAAATTGATTTTGTAGTAGTAATAAATTTGCACCATTACCAATTGGATGTAAGGTAGGAGGTCCTACAAATAGGCCATCTCAAGAGAATTCAGTTTAAGATGAATTCATCTTTGGGTTCAACCCAAGTTATAAAATAGATGAGTGGGATGGGATTGATTAGTATAACATCAATGTGTTTAGAAATTTGTACATTTTGATAGCATATTAGAATACATGAGTTGAAAATATATGAAAATTTAGCCAAAATTTATATCATAGTTATCTTTTAAGTAATGATAAGAGGAAAGAATTATAGGTTGAATGAAAACCTAAATGATATCTTTGACTTGAAATTGTGACTAGTCAATCCCAATGGCGAAAATATTTAATTAAGTATGGTATAAATTATATTTTTATTTTCATTTTTTTAAATTAAAAATTATGTTTATAAAATGACTTCAAATTTATTTTAATTTCCATTACCCGAAAATAAAACTCCTCATATCAAACATTTTGTAAATTAAAACATGATTAAAAAAAATTGTGCATACATTAATTTATTTTCATTTGATATTGAAATTATAAATATATAAGTAAATGTAAATCATTTTCATTAAAAGCTATTCCAAAAAAATAATGTAAGGAAACTCAAATTATAGCAAGTCACTAGACCCTTGCAAAAAATCCAAAACTTGAGGCTTATTAGTCTTTTTAAGGTTGAAGAATTATTTTTCTAAATTTGTAGTTACAAAGATTATTTATAAATATTGGTGATAGAAGCAATTGTCCATCTAATTTAGCCCCTAATTGCCTAAAGTATTATATTTTTGTTGAAAAAACTTTGAAGTTGATATTAAGTTTTATCAAAAACTATTTATAGTCTATAGATTTTTACCCCAATTTAGGGAGGGAGAACATAACATTATTTTTCTTTGAAAATTTTCATATTTTTTCTTAACTAAAGGCTTTATTAAAAATTTGAATTAGTTGTATCTTCCTGACAAAGAAAAATATGAGTTGTCGGGTGCAAAAGTCCTACAATACCACATTGTTACAAGCCCAAGTGGTATTGGAAAAAATATTTTGTTCCACTTAAACACTCCAACCTCACATACTCTACTCTTATACCAATGTGACCTTCATACGAGTCAATAATAAAATCCATAGAGTCTCATATTCTAAAGAATGGATGAAATTTGATTTTCAATCATTTAACAAAATGTTGTTTTGGGACAATTTCAAGAGTATTTTTCAATTTTGGTACAAGAACTTATAGGAGTTAACCCTTGAAGCCCAATGAACTACAAATTGGTTTCTAGAGTAAAAAAAAAAAAAATAACTCATAATCTAAGAGGAATCCAAAGTGAGTTAGGAAATGGAGGTCATTGATTTATTTGATAGAAAATGAATTGGAGTAATTGATCTAGAAATACAATTGCATGCAATAGTTATGTGTGTTTATACACAGGTATGTTTATCAATCTCCATATAATACATGGAAATATGAAGATAGAATTGCAAAAGATGTGTCCCTTCTGCATCTTAAACAAAATTAGTAGTGTTTTTTTGGGGGGAAGAGAACACAAAGATGGCACAATTGAATAGGCACTTTCTAGAAAAGTTTCCATGAAAAATATTGTATATAATATTTTCAACATAATGTTTAAGTAAAATTGTCAACAATGTGTTTTTTCCAAGTCTTTTTTCCATCTTTTATAGTAGACTTTGGCTTTAGTTACCCCTATGTAAGTATTGATCAATCATAGAAGAAACACAACTAAACTTTTGCCAATTTTGAGTAGAAAATATAGTATATACCCGTGCCAAGTGTTTCTTGTATTAAGCATGTATTTTTATACATTGAAGATGTATTTTTCAATATTGATTGCTTTGTATGAATCATGAAAGCAATGTCTATCGAATCCAAAGGTCCTTGAAGTGAATCTTATATGTGGTGGAGTCTTGTATTTGCACATTTTTCATACATCTACGTCAACAACGTTGATTACAGAAACTCTAAATTCTCGCAATACCAACAATGGATCACCCTACTTATTTGCACACCCATTGTCCACGACTCATTCTCCAATTAGGTACAATTTACTTTTTTCACTTCAATTCCTCTATTCTCAATAATCCCACATTTGCTAAAGATTTTCTCCATATTCTTATTCTAACCAAAAACAACTTTGGGACTTAAAAGATTATGATCCTCGTGATACAATTTGAAGAGAGTCGTATAATTTATCAAATCTCTTACTCTATATATTTATTTTCAGACCATGCTCCAAAAAGCTCAAACACGGCTTTGTACATTTAGTGATTATAATTTTTAATCTGCAACTTCTATTCATATATCAATGCCAAATTATTCCGGCAAGTTTCATTTTTAAATGAATCTCTACAAGTTTTCAATTATGGTATCCAAGCTATAACAGACTGGGAAAATGCACAAAACAAGCTCCTTTTGCAACAAACTTGTTGCTTGAGTCCAAATCTATTTAGTAAAGTAAGCTGAGAAGGGAAGGCAATCTATGACATGTCCAGTTGAAAGCTCTCAAACAAACCGAGTTTTCTAGCAAACACTACCGGAACATCACATCCAAAGTGCAAGTTCCAAATTTTGTGCTAAATTGACACCGTATGATTTGGGTAGTAGACTTGTCTTTGTTTTCAAATTTTATTCCTACAAGCATATTTTATTGATAAAATTTTGTACCCATCTCACCAACAGCAACTCATCTATTCATACACTGAATTAGCCTTCAATTAGCAAGTGGTGTAAAAATGATTTCACAAATTTCTATTGGCACTACTCTTCAAATGCAAAAGAAGTTTCCTACTCTTCCATCAAGAGTGATCCCACTTTAGAAGAATTCATACATGGTGATACAAATTTGATCCCAACAGGTGCAGCTCGTGTTAAAGGGAGGTGACCCATTTCCAACCAACATCCCATTCTCACAACTTGGGTTGCTGAATTTCCAATCAGTTGTGCTCTAAATGACAACTCATATAGAGCAAGAGCAACAAGAGCAACAAAAATGTTTGGGAGGTGTACATTGAAAGCAAACAATTATCACAACATGTACATTGAAAGCCACAACAATCACTTACATTGGTTTGGCAACCAACCTATGGTTGGAAATAGGTTTGCTTGAATATCAAGAATGGGACAAACAGAATCTTCACAAAAGAAATTCAAGGTCATTTTGTTTCTTAGGGAAAAAATGTTAAAAATTATGAAACCCTTATAAATCTATTTCTTTAAACGAGGAAATTTTTTCCTCAACCTATGCTCAAGTGGTCAGAAATGGGTGATCATCTTGATATACCCAGAGATTTGAAATCCAATAATAAGTATCCGAACTCGCGACAGAGGCGAATTCGTAATAATGCAGTCACTGTAACCACGACAAAATTTCGGTAGAAGATTTTCTGTTTTTTTCTTTTGACTTCTACGTCTTGACCTAAAAAGCCTTCACAAACTACTCTCATTGGTACCTATGCGTACCTACAAATACATGTACAAATGACCTCTTCCAGTACCTTACCTAGAGTACAATACCCCAACACCAAACCAAAAAAAAAAAAAAAAAGAAAAGAAAAGATCCATTCTAAAACCCTAAAAAATGCTAAGAATGGATTCATCCTTGACCCCTCGACCTTGCAAGAAAATGGCGGAACAATCAAGGCGAGGCAAGCACATCCGGGCGGAAGGAAATGGGTGCCAAGAGACGCATCTGGCAGGAAAGCCGGCTGGCCTTGCTGCTGAACTTGATGGGCGATTGGCGCTCGCTCCACGTCCCTCGCGACAGGTCGTAGGACACGACGCATCCCTGCGCAGTGTCGCTCACGACGACGATGTGGTGGCCACTCACGACGCACGCGCCCCAGGAGCGGAGGCGCCGGTGCAGCGGCTCCGGCATGGACGCCAGCAGCTCCCAGCACCCGGAGTTCAGCGCGTAGAGACGCCCGACGGGCCCGTCGTCGTCGACAGGCGCCACGGCCATGAGCGTGCGACCGTTGGTCTCCAGCGGCGTCTGCCGGGCGGACTCGTCCGGCAGGTCGGACGCGACCTCCGACCAGACGCCGCGCGGCACGTCGTAAGCGACGAGCGCGTCGGTGCCCGCGAGCGTGGCACCCGCGGCCAACGCCTTCTGCGCGGTGCAGACGAGCCGGCCGTGCCCGTCGAGCGCCCCGTCTTGGGGATCCAAGTAGAGATCCGCGGGCAAGCTCCCCGTCACGCTCCACCTCCCCGTGACAGAATCGTACACCTCCGTCGGTTGCGGCTTCCGCGCGGAGTACGCTTCCGTGCCCGCGAGGATGATTTTGTAGCCGCCCTGCGGGTCGGCGATCATGTGCAAGACGTCCGGGCGTGACCACCTCTGAATGGGTTCGGGGAGCGCCCGGCGCTCACCAGTGACGGGGTTCACCACGACGATGATCGCGCGGGGGCGACAGATGGCGAGCAATCCGCCGGCGCCCGTGAGCAGGCTCTTCCCAGGCGAGGCGGGGAGGTCAATGGCTGGCATGGCTTGCCACTTGTTGGTGGCGATGGAGAATCCACACCATTGAAGTCCCCCGGTTTCGGTGTGGCTGTAGCGCACTGGGCAGTACGATGGCCAGGAATTCGTGACATTGAGGTGGAGACGCGGGCGTTGGCAAATCGCTCGCCATTGCTGGCACACAGTGGCGCACCGGAAAACATTTGGGAACGGGAGGAAGCCGAGAATGTGCTCCAGAATCTCGTGGGGGAGCTGCTTCCAGAGTGTAGCATCGAGATTGCCGTCGCGCATCCATGCCGACTTCTGGGTGTTCGTCTTATTATTCCCCGTCACTCCCTCACACCTGCAATTGCAACTCCACACATTTAGCTGACGCGATCACGACCACCGCTCCATCAAGGCTCCGAATCTCTCACTATCCGTAGCAAACCAACAAAAATTTGCACTCCAGTCGCGCAGTATTCTTCTATTCAAAATTTCGAATACCTCCAAGGTCTCATTGAGATACTATTGCGCAACAAACCTATTTGTGATTGCTATTGCAAATGAAGGCTAAGCTATCTCAAAGACACCCCATCTCACCCTCAAATTTTCACCTCCCACCTCGATAAACTTCCGCAGCTGCAGCGAAGCTAGAACTGCATCAAGGCGTAAGATGGACGAAACCATTTCTGATAGCAAAGATAAAAACCGCGGAGAGGGACAGTTAGTCTAGCATCCAAACCCGACTGCAACGGATGTAAAATGCAGCGGAGACAGAATTACCCCAAAAGCATCAAGACGACGAAGTTGGAGCAAACGAAAGAAAGGGCTTCCCCCAAGCCTCTTTTTTTTCTCTCTTCCTCTCACTCAGCATGCAGAGAATAGGGTATGTGACAGCAGCTGCGAGTCCCAAACACGATTCTCCAACACTACAACCGATCAGGAGATGGTGCCCAGCGGTACGCGAAGAGCTCAATGCCCACGTCTACACACATCACACTGCGTCCCCAAATCCCCTGATTCCCCACCCAAAACGATAGCAAAATGCGAGGGGATAACATACCCAACTCGAGGGGCCAGAGGAGTCGACGAGCGCACACATTTCTTGAGGCACCAGAGCTTGAACAACGCCTTGAGGGGCGGCTTCGTCACGTCGGTGGACTGCTGCCGTTGCTGCGGCTTCGTCAACTTCGCAACCGTCGTCGCTGTGGTAGCAGAGCTTCCAGTCAAGTTCCTTGTCTTTCTGCCCATTGTGTGAATTGGGATTGTCGCAAGCGCCTCGATCATTTCCTGGAGACACCTCGCCACTGGAATGGTCTTGGCCACGTCGGCTTCTTCTTCTTCTTCTTCTCCAAATGCCTGCCTGTTTGCCCTGAGAAGCGGCCTCAGAGTACAGTATAGGATGAGAGATCTCGTATTTTCCATGTGACAAACGATGATAAAGGATATCACCGGCTCATCCTGCTCAAAATAGCCACCCCCTCCCGTCACACTGGTACGGAGTATCTCGTTTCACTGCAATACGGCACCAGTTGCGAGTTTCATGTGATCTGAAAATCATAACACTCAGTAGCAGTGAGAAGGACTGCCCTCCCTCGGACGGAATAGTGTGAATTATTTCACACCATTTCATCCCTTGGATGATATGGTGTGGAATATCCTACAGCCATCAATAGCTAAGTGGACACATGTCAAGAATTATCAGAAAATACTAAATTGGGTCTTGATGTGGTTTATTTCATCTAAATTGGTTGTATTGGTATTCAATACTACTCTCCCCTTAAAATGAAGTTGTTGAATAACATGCTAAAGTGATTCTTCAATATGATAGTCATGTACATTTAAACTAATCAAAAACTAGACTTGCTTCACAAAAGACTTGCCACAAGATTTTGGAATGGTTATAACGAGGTCATCAAGTCATCAAGTCTTCAAATCGGTGGTGCTTTAGTTCTGGATGAATATTAAAGGATGCTTGCTTGAAGAAGGCAAAAGGCAACCCCCCCCCCCCTTCAAGCTATTGATTTTATTATTGCATTAACTTTCTAAAAGCTACAAAATTTGATTTTAGAATCAAAATTCAAATTTTGAAATAAAAGTATAATTTCAACTTTCAACTGTGTATAAATGCACCAAAGAGCTTCAAGTATAGAAAGATGCCTTAAAAATAATCATTTTAAATAGCCCAACTATGAACATGTATTTCAACTGTGTATTTTAGTATGCCAAAGAACTTTCAACTTTACATTAAAGATGCCCTAACATAAAGAGATGCCTTAAAGAATATTGGAGGTTGGAAATCCATTACATAGGTCCCTACAATGTTCATGAAAATCCAAGCATATAAGCTCAAAGCAAATAATGAGAGCACGTCCACCACAACTCTTCAAGGCAACCCAATGCAAGGTGTGGTTTAAAGAATAGAGATCCACTTTAGGCATGCCAACACCAAATACTTGAACGGACTCTTAAAATATTGTCATTTCATTACCTTTTTTCCAAGCCCCAGTTGATTCTTGAGTGCACCTAGATCCAAATGTATTGTAGCATCGTGAAGCATTTGCTTTTAATAGATGAAAAAATTCCACATTTCATTGGCTCTTGTCACTCCATTTAGAGACCACCACATAAACTCCTCTCCTTTGGAAGCATGTCTTGTGCCCAACAAGATTGGAAGTGACTTTTTTTTCCTCAACCACTTGTTGGAGTAAAGTGGATCATCCTCCCAAACCCAATCAAGGAAATGC
The DNA here is from genome assembly GCA_951230915.1 of Antitrichia curtipendula. Classification (NCBI taxonomy): domain Eukaryota; kingdom Viridiplantae; phylum Streptophyta; class Bryopsida; order Hypnales; family Leucodontaceae; genus Antitrichia; species Antitrichia curtipendula. Next base: position 53,150,075 of record OX579633.1, on the reverse strand, counting down.
ATCTTGGGGACTTGGGCTTGTGGGAAAATTGGGCCTGTCAAATCCGGGTTGGGACATTGGCTATGGCAAGTCATGACTAGACCCCAATCACTAGCTCTCATCGAAACCAGGCCGTACGGGCGCTAACCGGTGGTGGGGGTGGAGTGCTACGCATTTCATCCACCCAATAGCCAGCAGTGGGCCCAATCAAGGTGGCATCAACACCCTCCATCCAAGTTAGTGCCCATCCCCACCACCGGTTAGCGCCCGCATGGCCTGGTTTTGGTAGGAGCTAGTGACTTGGTGACTACTAGACCCCTCCTCAATTGCGAGAGCATTCCTTGCTTGATACTTTGGCTCCCTGTTGAAAAACAATCCTTCTAAATCTGGCCCATAATGATACGGACAACTCTGTGGGTTCCACTTTGGCTCCTGGAGTCCTGGGTCCAGCCCACAGTTCCTACTTCCTACTAGCCGCGTGGCTACGTGTCAGCCGTGAGGCCTATGACACACGATTTGTCCCAATATAAGCGGATAGGTCTATATATTAAGTACAGGAAATCCTGAGATTCAGCATCAAAGATACGTACCACCTGTCCACCTCTCCTTGAAGTCCTGATTCCATACGGAAGTCCTGAATCTACTTGTCGAAGTGTAATCATGCTTTTTATTTTATTTCGTGAAAATTCAACGAGAAGAAGAAGATTCACGCACCTCTCGCGATGCTTCACTTCGTTCCGGGAGCATCTTCGGAAACGCCAGTGAGGGGTCGGAGCATTTTTCTGTACGTTGACCTCCGTTTTGTCGCTCAATCAGGGCGAGGCCGGACAAGACAGACGGAGCTGAAGGAGCTGCCGAGGTGCTTTCTGTCGATCACACCGTGCGATCATTCGAGATTGCTGTGTGTGCCGAATCAGCGTCCGGGAAGTTTTTTTGAGCTATTTCCCTTCAATTCCCAAGTTGAAGACCGGTTTCTTCCGAGACGGAGTCCCATAATTTTCTCTATTTCGTACTCAAAAATACAAATTTTACAGACTATTCTAGTACCTGTTTTATGCAGATGTTTTCAAATTGCAACTGTTTCGTTTCCAATTCCGGCTAGCTGCCGGTTCTTCCCCAACATAGTGCCGAACTTGGGGTGTGACAGGATGTGACAAAACGCGTGGGGGGCGTGACTGATGAGCAAGCTGGGTGATTCATAGCTATGCGTTCAAATTTCAAAAGTCAGTGGTGCACAGGCACGTCGACGTGTGTTCATTCCGTTGAAAGCTTTCCGTTACGCTGTACAGTAGCGGTACGCTAGCACATCATCATAATAATAAGAGCATCGCCACCGTGGGGCGGCCAATCCCCCACGGTATTATAGGAGGTTTGGCGTGCAACCGTGCACTGGGGGTTATACCGGCCACTGCTACAGGCTATTTCCCCACCGTACAGGCGCCCTAAGCACTGGTGATCCCAGAGCTAGTTTATGGAATTTAGTGCAATGTGCTACCTTCGAGACAAACAGGCATCAATTGTGGCTACCTTGAGAGTGAGTAGTATTAAAAAAACATTAGAAAGGAAAGGATTTTGCAAGTTGTGAACGCTAATTGGAAGTACTATGATACAAAATTGATTAAATAGATGTTAACTCCAATGCGGAAGAAGTAGCAAATTGGCTATCAAATTCTATTGTTTGTTGCAGTTTTGACTAAAGTGTCTCTATAAAAGGCCCTTTTTTTACAATGTACTTGCAGCGCAAGGATTTTTTTGGTAGAAACTCAACTTATTTGAGCCAACTGAGGGATTGTTGTTGAGCAACCCAAATGCAAAAAATCCAGTTGCCGAATATGTATTGAGTCCACACTCCTAGGAATTTCAGCCGTATAGGGTTAAAAAAAATACCCAAATTCTTCTTGGTTTAAACTACTGTAATGGACAGCTTGTTTTTTAGGACAAGCTTTGAGTAGAAAACATGGAAAATCATCAAACTCCATGCATGGTTCAAACTTCTCCACCCACTCTGTCTTGCGGAGAAAATTGCAAAATTTGGTGCGCCCGGGTTCCGCCAACGCCACAATGTGGGGTGGGTGGGTTAGAGGCCGACCCACCTTTTCACTATCCCGATCCCATGTACAAGGTACGGGTGGCAATGCTCTTAGCTCTAATAATAAGTTACCGGTATCAACATCATGTCAATGATCAGTTTGATAGGATCGAGTGGTTTGGGATTTCAGAGTTGTGCCGTGAATAATGGAACGGAGGCATGTGAACAGATGTTGAAAGCAATGCAACCCTCCATCAATGCAGCTATCCTTGCGATACGGATGTACCAGTGCCTGGGCTATCCTTTCATTCAGAAGTTTTTTTTTTTTTTTGACACAAATAAAGGAGATCCTTTACTGCAAGAGATAAAGTACAAGCACCCAGTTGCAAGCGGCCCGGGTAAGACAACAAAACACTGTCAGCAGAAAAATAAAACAAAGAAAGAAGAAACAGAAGGGGCGCCAACTAGCGCGACATGAGCCGCGGCACAAGGCGCGAAGCTCCAAAGGTGGCTGGAACACAACCCCAGCCCTGGGACCTGCAAGGGCCCATTGCGGGTTGCTGTCCACCAGAACAGCAACGACACCATGACAACACCAACGTTGTTCGAAGCGACTCCGAATTCCAAACGCACGATTCGGTTGCTTAGCCATCAAGAGTCTACTTTTATCCCACTCAACGCGACCGTAGTCCACAAGACCCAACCAGATGCGTTGGAGTTGCTTAACCGGCCTCCACATAATACCATTGAAGGCAACATCATTACGTTCTATCCACAGCGTCCAAAGAATGACCGTTCTTAACACAGCCCAAATGCTACTAATGCTATTGAAGTTGCGGGGAACTCTATCGGAAAATATGCTATGTTTCCACATTAAGAGTTGCCATGGGCCTTGGGCATCCTTTTCCGTGATCAGGGTATTGATTAAGTGAATACCCCATTGCCAAGCATGCTGAGCTGCCGGGCATTCCCAGAACCTGTGCAGAACGGATTCATGAGAGTGTCGTGGGCACACTGGGCATCCAGTTGGGGTAGCTTGTTGGATTTGCCCCCTCCAAGCGTTGAACGCGACCGCACGGTGCCAAATCATCCACAAAAGTCCAGCTTCTTTTGGTGCGCGCACCTTTGTCCACACAGATTGCCAATGGAGTCTATAAGAAAGGGGAAGGATGCCCTGCCATTTGCGCTCAATTAAGTAAGGGATGACGTGCTTGTCCCGAAGCATCTCCCTATCCTGTCTCGCGTTATAGTGAAGAAGCGGAAGTGTCCCCTAGCTAGTTTGCCAATTCACCTTCTGCGGGTCCCAGGTAAGCTTGTCTGTCTGCCCAAAGTAGAGGTGAATTTGGGACTTTGAGGCGCCTCTAATGATACTGGAAACTCTAATCCGGTGAAAAGACCCCATGCAGCCAATCTCCTCGCTGTTTGTGTGTCCACTTGTAACTGCAGCATGTCTGTGAACCACAGTCCCAGAGGTCGGCAGGACCACCATAGTGCGCGTGTCCCTAGGGAATGACTAATCCTTGGAAGGTCCGCCGATACTGACATGAAGTCCCGCTCTGTATTGGAGGACCAACTTTGGGAATTCGGCTAGCTCATTACCGAAGCAGCCTAGCCACTCATTGGCTTTAGGCGATGGGTAGCTCGATGAGAGCAGGTTACCCCAGACATTTTGGAGGGATCTAATTGCAGCGTTCCAAGCTCCGCATTCTCCATGGAGCAATCCAAAATGGGTTGAAGCCTCGGCAGCAGTAAGGAATCTAGATCTTGTCCAAACATTACCAACAGAGCGTACGCCAGCCTTGTGCAGCTGGGAGGCTCGACTGCGTGCAAAACCTGGGCCGATTTGCGAGGCCGAAGGGGACCACCTGAACGATTCGCTTAGCACCTCCTCCGGGACTTCAGGTTGTACTGGTACCAAGTTGCCAACTAGTTTCCACCATGCTGTCCCGGCTCGATTCCATGTCTTGGAGCCTTGTTTCGCTTGAAACTTTGCTAGTGTGAAGTATTCCAAACTAGGAGCCCAGTTTCCTCCACTATATGGTTGGAAATGGGATAATCTGTGCCTTAACAGCACATGCAGATTGGAGGAATTTGGTTCGCACGCCTTCAGTATCCACTTCGCCATGAGGGCCGTGAGTGCATCTGTTGGGTTGACCAGGCCTAGTCCTCCTTTCGCCTTGCTTTGACAGCATTGTAGCTAGGCTACCTTTACTCTTGAACGATGAAGGGAACTGTCATAGCACAAGGAAGCACAAATCCTACCTTTAGGTGTTTTAAACGACAAAACACCCAAGATGACCCGTGTATCGTTCCCAAAGGACTTTAACTCGTAGTTTCCTCAAAATTACCGGAATGGAATCCGGAACAACAAACCAAGACAAAGAGGATCCGGAACGGAAACCCGGAAACACCCTCTTTGACACCCGTACTCCAAAATTATTGTATCTTCTGTTTTATACCACTTCACTAGACATGGAGGAGTGTCATCATCCTGTGCCTCTCCTTGTCTATAGTAACCATTTATTTCCCCTGGATGCGGATGCGGAACCGGAAGGAGTGTCCAAACTCTGTTCTTCTTCCGAATCCGGATCTGTACCCTGGACTTTTAGCAACCGAAAGTAGAAGTTTAACCTCTTATTCGAAGGAAGCGTAAATCCTACCCCTCAATGGATTATAGTGACTGAAGTCTCACTCAAAACAAACATAAAACAAACACAAAATAAACACCAAAGCCTAGATGCGGATTCTTCCTCACAACTGGTCTGGACATTACTCCCCACCAGTAGGTCACTCAGGAAACCTCCACCTTCCTCTCTTACTACAACGACAGACTTATCCAGACAGAATTCCAAGAGTCGGATTTTTGGTACTTTGATAACTAGGGGATCCTGACAATCTTCCTGTTCCTCTCTTTCGGATTCAGCAGGACCTCTCGGACGTCAGCTAGCGCTCATCTCCACTCTCGGGAGATTTACCCAACCTAAGAATGGCTATCCTGCTCAGAAGACACCCGAAGAACTTCAACAACCAGAATTTATCCTAGTACACAGAAGGTTTACCAACCAAATTCAAAGACTCCCAGAAATCGAATCTAGACAAAATCTGGGGGTAACTTCTCCTCTCAAGTTTCCATCACCAAGCCACTTGAACTAGCCGTGGTCAAAGCACCGCCTAACCTCTCACACAAGATCAAGACTTTTCAGACCAGTACTCAATGGAGTTGAAATCCAAGCTCTCTTTGCAAGATAGAATATGAAAAACAAGAATATGAAACTGCCCGGAGTTGGAACTAACTCCCAACTCCTAAATACCAAACTGAAGGGAAACCCTAAAGGTCCCCAGAAATTCCAAAACAGGACCAGAGAATGACACACGTCATTCCCTATCCACTAACCGTTGACTTTCCTATCATCCTCCCCTTTCCGCAAAAAGTGGATCTCAGATCCGAAATTCCCGGAAAAGAGGAAGTCCAGGTGCATCCTCCTGGAAAGCACCTCACGAGTTGCTTTCTACCTACTTCCAACTCTGGTTTTCATCTAACTTCCTATAATCCTTTCTAAATAACTTCCTAACTACTTCCTAAGCCGTTTAGGAGAAGGTTCCTCATGCTTGGCGGATCCTTTCCTAGGCGGCTGTACTCTACTTGCTGATGCCTTCACACCAGTTGTTGCTTTCCCCTTAGACGGCGTCTGGGCCTTCCCCTTGAAACTCGTGGGAGAGATACGAACTGTATCGGAGGCTTCTTCCGATCCCGATTCTTGGTCTTCGTCTGGATCGGATCCGGATTCTGACTTGCTGGCTTCCTCCTTGGAGTTGTCCGGCGACTCATCATCCTCTGATTGCTAGCTGATGGGGGATGCCTCCCTCGCTCTTTTGGGTGTTGATTTCTTCTTTATCGAGCTGGGTACCTTTGGCGACCGTCTCAAATCCGTACTCTGGGGTGTACCCTTGTCTGATCTGGACTTCCGGGCCTGAACCTTGGATCCGGATCCGGGTGTAGACCCTTCTCCCTTTCCTAGATTCAGCTTCGGAGCCGCCTTTGCTGGAGTCTTCTCCTCTTCTGTCTTACCTTTTGGCTTCACAGGTGCAGGTGAAGACATTTTGAATGTCTTTGAAGTCGGGGTGGTATCCTTCCTTGGGCTAACCTTTTCCTCCTGTTGCGGATCCGGATACAGACCAGAACGATGGAGAACGTCCCAGATCTCGTACAAGAGTTTCTCCATTGCTTCTGAGAACTCAGCCAATATTGTCACTGACTTCACTGCTGCGTCCTTGCCGACCTTGTGGATTTCCTCGTCAAACATCTTAGCCTTGTTCACCACGTCCCCGGAAGCTTCTACAAAGTTGCGGATCCGCTTCAGCGTGCTTCCAACCTCTAAGGAAAGCTTCTTTTCATCCGCACTCTGTTTCGACTTCCTATCTAACTGACGTTGAAGTGTATCATTCCTTTGCGTCAGTTCCTCAATTCTATCTTCCCATTTCTGGGATTCCTTGGAGCGGAGTAGATCCTCTATCTTCTCTCCGAGGTCTGACACGTCGATCCTTCCTAGCAACCCGCACACATTCCGGACTAATCCTCTCCCCGTGTCGACCTTCTCTTGGATCCTCTCCAGATCCTCAATCACCCTCCCTAGGGAATCATGTCTTCCCGTTTCCGGTTTGACGGACTGTCTCCCCTTCTCTTCGGGTCCCTTCCTCTTTTCAAAGGTTGAAATCCTCTCAAGATTCTTCCTTCTCTCTGAGGGTACTCTCTGTCTCTCTGAAGAGTCTCTCTCAGAATCCTCTTCTGTTAGCTCCTTCCTATCCTCACTTTCCGGTCTCCGGGGTGGAGTAATATTAAGCTTCACCATCGTGGCTGCGGATTTGTATACTACCTTCTCCTCACTACTCAGCATTCCAATGTGGTGATACAAGTGAAAAATGAAAGGTCCAATGGAGGTGGCCTTTGTGTTTCCTAGTGACAAAACCATTTTACTCACTAAATTCTTAATGATCTCCGCCCAGCAGACTTTCCTCTCTCCACTCAGCGCTCCGAAAACTGTATTGGCCCAAGTCACTATAATCCGGTTTGGCCTTTCCGGATACAGGATGGGGACCAAATACTCTAGCAACCTCCTTTCCCTCTGATCCCTACAATTCGCTACTGTGTAGCCATCCTTTGGGTTGGGAGGGTTTACGAATTTACCTTCCGCATATTTGTCTGTCTGGGATGCCATCCCTTCCCCCGTACGCAGAAAGTCGTAGGTCCTCTTCCACAAGTCAACTGTCCACTTGCTTGGAAGCGCCCGGATCGTCTTGATCCACTCGGACTGCTTTTCCATCAGCTCCCGGATCATGTTGTCGTCCCTCACGCTCTAGGGTCGACTTAAGAATCCGTCACATCCCAGCTGCCCCAGATCCGCGCTGAGCTTCTTCCTCTCCTTATCATCCTTCGGAATCACCGGGTAAACGGTCTTGAACTTCAGATTTATAGAGCCACTCTCCTCCGCCTTCGCCATAGCCCTCAGAGGTAGTTTTCACACTCCAACTTTATTCTCTCAGCTCAAACTCTTCCTCAAACAATCGGTTCATCTTCTCACAACAGGATCCGGAAACTGGAAACAACGTCCTCCCAACTCCCAACTCTATGCTCTGCGCGCTCTAGGAGAATGAGAAACAAGAAATGAGGATATGGGGTGTAACCCCTGGTCCTTCTCTTTCCCGTTCCAGCTCCACACCGTTAGGTCTAGCCGTTTAGGCCGAATAGCCGTTCCTGCGGAAAGTCTGAAAAATCGGACCGTTGAACGGTCCTCTGTTATTTCCGAGGAATCCGTTGGGTCCAGAATCGCTCTGCTGGCATCCGGTAGGTCCCACAGCCTCTTCCGGTACGTGTCTGCATCCTATCTCCTCATTTTGAGATATTCCTGGGTACTAATCCGGATCCTCTTCCAGTTCCCGATAAAAACAGGAAGTCTTAACTTCCTGTTAACATAATTATCTCTCCACTACTACACCTATTGTAAGGGAATGTTAATCTTGGTAAGATTCTTGGTTTACACCTCTACAAACCAAAAAAAATGTACCAATACTAATTTATTCCCCCATCTTTCTAGGTATTTAGGCTAATCTCCACATTTTGGTCTACGACAGGAACCCGACCACATGTAATTCTGCACTGCACCCTTACATTTGGCCACCCCGGCCAAGGACCCAGCCCATATAGCCATGAAAAAGAACAACGCTGAAAGTAAGAAGTGATTGACCACAATCGTCTGACCGGTCGTGTTAATCTTAGCCGTACACCAAAATTCCAATTTCTTATTTATCCTATCAATCAAGAACTGGTCCACATCCTGAGTGCTTAGCTTGAGACCGAAGATTGAGCCTAGCAACTTGCTAACGTCACCTTCTTCTACCTAGGGGATACGTAGCTGGTCAGTCCAGTATGGGCGTCCCAAACCATCGGACAACCACCAGAATGCACAGGACTTGTCCCAGTTCATAACGAGGCCAGAACCAAGGCAGAAGCAGTCAAGAATGTAGATTGTACTACGAAGTACCACCTCTGTGCCCAGTAGAGTCATCGATGTGTCATCAGCGAACTATGCCACTACTTGTTCTCTATCTTCTACGGGGAGCTTGATACCTTTAATTGTTCTTTCTACCTTGACCATGGCATTTAATACTTCAGTGATGATCAAGAATAGGTATGGGGCTAAAGGGCACCCTTGGCGCATCCCACACTGCAGCTAAAAAGAGGGAGAATGTGCCCCATTCACCTTCACTGAAGCTGATGCATTATAAAACAGCAACTTAACCATACTAATGAACTCCTCTGGGAACCCCATGGTTTGCATTGCCCGGAAGAGGAAGCCTAGGTCAACCATATCATATGCTTTGCTAAAGTCAAGTTTGAGGAATACCACAGATTGACCGGAATGAATGGCCCAATCTAAGATCTCGTATGTTAAGAGAATATTGTCGAGGATAAATCGCATTGGTAAGAATGCCGACTGGTCAAAAAAAATTATCTCCATCAAAATCAGCTGAAGACGAAGTTGCAAGGCCTTTGCATAGATCTTCTACGCCATGTTTAACAAGGTAATGGGGCGCCAATTAGAAAGTTTTTCCCTCTCTCCTCCTTTGTGAATCAAGGAGATTAGACCATTTGTGATGCCAGGAGGCATGGTCTCTGTTTGAATGGCCTTGGAAATCATGGCAAAGTAGTCCCCCTTAATCAAATCCCAATACTGTTTGAAGAAGCCAGTAATAACTCTGTCCAGGCCGAGGGCCTTACTGGCGTCCATGCCCTTAAGGGCCTCTTCTAACTCTTGAATGCTCAACGGGCGTCTGAGGGAGTCCTGCAGGGTTGTAGAGACTTGACCAGATACCCCTCGAAGACAATACCTCTCAGCCCCTTCACGTGCTGGTGAGGGAGGGGATACTGTATACAGCTTAGCGTAGAACTCCGAGCAGATACATTCAAGATGATCTTGTTCGGAGTGGAGGGATCCATCTGCATCCTCCAGTGTTGTAATCTGGGCCCCTATACCTTGGTCTTTATGGGCCTGGAAAATTTCCTTCGAGCATGAGTCTCCTACTCGCTTCCACTTAATCTTGTTATGCACCTTCAATCCTTCGATATGGAACTTCTCCACTTGGCTGAGTTGTTCTCCAATAGTACTGAGTCGGCTCTGACACTTTGCATTTGTCGGGTCCTCTTGGAGGCCTTCAACTGCCTTTGATAATTGGGAGCGTAAGTGTACTTCTGCTACTCTTTGTGACTTAGCGGCCTCCACACAATAGCCTTTGTAGAATTTCACCACTTGGCGAAGCTTCCAAAAGAAGTCGCGATGCTGATTCGTGGTCCAAAGCTGCTCAATCCTTGCTCTAACGGTCAAGTCCTCAAGATAGCGTGCACTCATCTTGTAAGATGATTTCCTGGGAGCAACAACTTGGAGTAGAAACTTACCCCACACTGGCAGGTGGCCAGAGTGATTACTGTCACCTCTGATGAAGTACTCACCTATCATGTTGGGTTGTCCACCCATTGATATGGGAGAATCAATTCGGTCCAACCTGGCCAAGATTCGTACTCCATCAAGCCTACGATTGTCCCTCGTGTACTGGATTGGATTGGATCTTGAAAAATGATCACTCAAGTTAAATGCCGCAGTTAAATGCCGCAGTTAGCTGCTCAAATATCCGGCGTTTCACTGCAGAGATTAATTTCCCACACCAATTCGATCTGCCACCTCTTTGCTCCACAAAGTTCCAGTCACCGCAGAATAGCCAGTTGCAGTCATTAGGCAGAGTTGTTAACAGCTCGCTCCATAGCTCAATCCGCTCTCTCTCGATTGTGGACGCATAAACATTTAAGATAGCTAAGTCTCTATCTGGAGTACCGTTAAGCCAGACCCATTGTGCTTTGCCACAGCGTGAGTACCCACATGAGGCCACCATGTGTTGTATAGCCGATGCTACCCAGAGGCAGACTCCTCCTCTTCCGGACCCAATTTCTCCCGCACTATGTCCATAGCCTAGTACAGCCTCCTTCCCAAAGAACTTGCCTGTGGCCAAATGGCATTACCAAAATCCACCAGGCGTGCCCTTCTCAATTTATGTTCCTGAAAGCACAAAAAGTCAAGGTTGGACCTCAAAGTCCAATAATAATCCTTCACCAAATCCCATTTTCCAAGGTCATTAACCCCTTAGAGGTTCTGTGTTATGAGTATAACTTTCATAACAACTATTGGGGTTTGGATGGGAACGTTAGAGGTCCCCGTGGTGCCGTTCTCACTCCTTCTTCCCTCGGTGTAGTTGAACCTCCTGCTCCAGATCTACTTGGGGTCATCCTCTTGTTTTGCAATACTGAGGCACGATGTCAACGGGCTGACTCTGAGACTTCAGCTCTCCTATGCATCTAGAACTCAGTTAGTTTTTTGGGCTGCGGGGTCAGGAAACCATTTATGTCTTGGGAGTCAAAATGGCTTCGATACCATTCTACAAATTCCACCTGGGCACTCTCGGGTAGTGCAGACCAAGAGCTTGACCATCTATTAGGTGTGCCTGGGACAGAAGCCCCTCCCATGGAAGAACTGTAATGCTGAACAACTTGGCTACCTCCAAGTTGGTTCGAAGCAGCTAACAGTATTCCCCCGATGCTACCACCTGGATTGGAGCCTGAGGGACCTGGTGCCACCCCATTTAGGTCAAGGAGTATCCGTGCCTCAACAAGTGGAACATCCCCTCCCCTCGACATGCCCCTGATATCTTCGACATTGGTAGCATCAATGGCACCGATGTCTGTTGAATATTCTCCTGCTGGAAGGTTTTCGGAAGTTTGGGGTAATGTACTAGACTTAAGCCCTCTTTGCGTCTTGACATATAGATCCCCTGGTAGCCTGAGGTCATCATTGGAGCTCGGTGAGAGTGTCCTGCCTTCGATGGCTGAGATCCTAGTTCCAACCAAGGACCGCTCCACGATTACATTCGGCCCGTTTCCACCTATGCTTGGACACGGGAGTTGGGACCCTCCCTTTCCCAGCACAGGTTCCGGATGACAGTCGGGCAATGGGGCTCGTGGGCCAGGAGGTGACCGTGCTTGGTGAGGGCTGTTGGTGGTGCTTTTATCCAAGGTCCCTCCGTTTGGTGCTCGCTCACAGTTACTGCGACTGCAATCTTGTGGGGTTGAAGACGACTGACGAGGGCCAGAGGACAGCTCCAAAGAGACCTCGTTTCGGATGCTGTGAATGATTAGTCGAGCTGCTTCTTTGTTCTTCCGCATTTTGCTACTTTGTTCAAGATCCAGCCTTGGGCCTTTAGATTTCGGACCACGGTAGACTTTCTCAAATCCATTCCATTCATACTCCGGAGTCTCTCTCAAATCTGTCCGCTTCAAATTCTCCTCAGTATGGGCTTCAGATCTCTCCGATGACTGCTTGGACCGTGTCTGGGATCCTAAATGTTGTGCTACCCCTACTTGCTATGGCCTCTCTGCCTGGATCGGTGGTTGTATTGTGTTGCCACGGGGAGCCAAAGTTTCGTCTTCTCGTCTGGAGTGGAGCCCAGCATTAGAGGGAGCGACGGGGTGTCTGGCCCGATTGACAGCCGGGGCCTTACCTGCGGCACTGCTTAGGTTGTCGCCCCTCACTTGTCCCGTTGCCGAGTTCTCTCTCCCGGCTGGAAGTGTCTTCCCCGGATCCTTTGACCTACCAGATACCCCCTAGCAATCCTTGACCAGATGGTCCGTATCCAAGCAATATCGGCACCGGATCGGGAGGCTCGAGTAATCTAGTTTGATTAGTTCTTGCTTCCCTGTAAGTTGGTTTTCCACCGCAATGTGGGTCATCCGACCTTTACCCATTGCAAAGCCAATACATAACCTTTGGTCTCGACTATGGTGATTGTGCCGATCCACCCCGAGTACTTCCCCAACCCCAGCTGCAATCTCCACCGAAACATTCAGGAACTCCTCTGGAACGGTCTTCAAAGTAATCCAGGTGGGTATGCAAAGGCCTTGTGGTTTGGCTGCATTAAATCCAGGGGTCCAAGTTTGAAATATACATGTGCCCCATCTGGAAATATGCAATGTAAGCATCAAGACCTTCTGCGTGACTACAAGTTTTCTGCTCATTAGCAGGAAGAAAACCCGCCCAAGATCTCGACCTAGCCCCACCCAATCTCCAACCATCGCTTGAATGTTGCGAATCCAGAGCGCTAGGGTTTCTGAAGATGGCTTGCCTTCCACGAAGTATGCGATAATAGCATGCTTCAAAAGGTGTTCGGTGTCACGTTTCACAACTTCTTGGTTCACTTGAACCACTTTAATATTATTATTCAATAGAAAGCCGACACAGCTCCGGGAGAAACCCTCCGGTAGTTGTTACCCCGGCTGAGCAATGGTTGGGTGAAATTGATCGTGCTTACCCATGTTTGTCACCGCTGCAATAAGCTCCGACTCCACCTAACCTTCTTCCCTCCATGCTGCAGCTCATCCTCTCGTCATCTCTGCCGCTGTCGGAGCCACTGGCGCATGCGCTAGTCTGACCATATCTGCGTACGACGCCATCGTTGTTTGCAGAAAAAGCCAAAACCCTAATCCTACCACTTAAACGCTCTGTCCCCACTCACTCCCGTCCTTGTTTTCACTCACAAAAGAGTTTGGAAGGTAAGGTAAACACCCCTGCGTATACTCAGAAGCAGATTGGGATTTAAATGTAATACAAACACAATGGATTCAAGATCCGCATCCGTTCGGAAACCCTGTCGCAAGGCTGCGCGTCCGGAGCTTCATTACGTCCTCCAACTTCCATGGATTCAGAAGTTTTTTCATTTGGGTCCAGACTGAAGGCTACACTGAATAGTGAAATTAGGTTGCCCCTCACTAATTTCTCGACATTCCACACTATTTAAATATTTATCGTTTCTATACAAGAAAATACTACTTTTGAATTTTTAATGTAGTTGGAACTCATGAACTTCCATGTATATAAATGGAAGTACTTGTAGAGATATTTTTGACTTTGATGGCTTACACAATAACTTTTGGGGGGGTAAGGCAACCTAATTGTAAAGGCAACCTAATTTAACTATTTAGTTGTAGTTTGTGTGGGGGGTTGCATTCACAAGAACTAAGCTAATTGGTACTGCAACGAAAAATACTGCTCCAATTGGCTTGGGTGGATTTGCATAAATTAACGCTTCCCCACAATATTAATACTTTATCAAAATTTACAACTAACTACATATTTTGAAAGCTACAAAGGAGAGACAAGAGGTATTAAATTTTGAGGCATATCAAACAAAGAAAAGTGATATTAAAAAGTAAGTAGAAATAATAAATTAAAATTGCGGTTAGAAGGCTCCAAATTAAAGTTGTTTTAAATGCACCACCAATCTACTACCAATTCGATACCAATCCACTTAAAATCTAGAAGATGCACGCTTGATTTGAAACACTTTTAGGTTCTAAAAAGTAGTTTAGAGCCAAATTAATTTTGGTGGATGTTACATTCCTTGGAAATTATATGTACAAAATTATGCTTGGCAGGGCTAGGGTATAAGGATGATAGAGCAATTGCCTAAATTTGCCTACACCTTAAATATTATAATTGTAATCGCATTACATTCTAAAACCAATCCATGCAAATTCTTGCCTAAAACATATTGCTTCTACTTATAAGAGTTCAGGGACGCTTTGAGATACACCTTATTTCAATACTTTGAAAATTCACAATTTATATCCATACAACGTCCAAAAATGCATAAAAAAAAATTCTAAATATTAATTTTGACTTCCAACTAGATTTTTAAAAACTTAAGCAATTTAGTAATAGGAAATATGATCAATTGCATATTTAGAGACAAGTAAGTGTAGTTTACATTAATGAAATTGGGTATGGGTATATGGGTTGCAATTGACTTGGGTCAATCTCATATTGGGATCATCTTGAGTCTCTTTTGGGTTGGATCTATCTTAGGGCTAAGGTGGAGTACTCTAAAAGTAACCTTGCTATAAAAGCAACCACTAACATAAAGGTGCATTTTTCTTTCTTCAATGTACCAACAAGAGTGTACATTTTAAGAGGTGGTTGCTTTTAGTAACCACTACATTCCAACTTCAAAAATTTGTAACTAACTCCACAAATGTCCAAAAACTGATATAAAACCTCTTGGATTCGTTGCCAATTCCATTTAATTTTCTTCCTACAAATATTAATTGGAAATTATTTAAAGGAGTTTAGGTTCCCTCCAAACACAGTAACCTCTTAAAAAGTTGCCCTTTAAGAGCAGATTACCTTTAGTTATCTCAGGTTGGGTCCATCTTGGGCATGTTTACCTTGTTGCACTGAACCACAAGTAGCTCCAGTTTTCAAGGATTTGTCATACTCCCTCTGTTTAAAACAAAACAAAGGAGTAATATAGAAGGCTCAAGAATGGCACATCTAAGGAAAAAAACAGATGTATGGAAGAAACTAGCTAGCCAATGGTTTCCAATTTTTTGGGGTAGCCAAAGAAATGGAAAAATTTAATTGCAATTAAAATTGTAACTTTCTAACTCTAAATGAATTAGATATGATTTTCTAAAGTAAAGAGTCTATAGGTTGGTATTGATGGTCATAGGCTTCAATAGTAATGAATTAACATGTGCTTTTGAAAAGAGCAGAACAGTCCTCCAAAAGATAAATATGGTGCCTAGTATATCTAGAAAGTTATGTAATGCATGAAATAGTGTCCTAAATCGAGTAAGACAAATATGTACCCTAAAAATAATATTTACCACTTTTTTTTTACTGTCTTTTTGAATTCTATATTCACAATTAACCCCTAAAGTTCCATGACTATGTTTTCACCAAAAATGCTCTAGAACTGCCATTTTTAGTACAAGTACAAAATTTTTGAAAAAAAAACATTTATTGACACATGTAACCGTAAGATCATGTAGTAGGTTGACTTGCAAACATGTGGTAAAAATTTCAGAAATTTCCACCGTGTGGATTGCAAGATATAAGCATTAAAATTCATTAAAATCATTTTTTTGGCCCTGCAAAAAACTGGGCAGCTGCACTTCACAAGCTCACTTTTCTATGAATTTTATTCCAAAATGGTGGTGATTCTTTGGATTCATTTTCCTAGAGAAGTTGTCTCCATGCTTGAAAATTTTCACATCATTTGGAATTATACAACATATAGGAAAAAAATAGTAAGTAGAAAAAAGTAGAGAATGATTCAAAATACAAAATTGTTAAAAATTTTGGTTATGGAATTGAAAAATGCCAATCCCAATGGTTGAAATGTTGTAATAAACAATCTACATCCTATGATTTTATTTTTTTCAAAAAATATTGAAAATTGAATAAAGCAAAGGACTTCAAATTTATTTTAGAGTAGAATCCATAACTACCCACAAATTAAAATTCTTCATAACTTTTGACGCATTGGTCAAAATGGAATGATTCAAAGCTTTCCACATATATATAACTCTAGAAGGCCAATTTGAAATTTTTGTTTCTGAAAAAAGTGATTTTTTCTGATCTGCCCGGCCGGGGGAAAAAGTAATATATTAGGCCATATCTTTTTACTCATATTTTCAAATGTCATGAAATTTAGTGCATATGAAAGATAATCCTTGCGCACAACTTCTATTAAAATTTCAGCCAAAAATATAAAAATGTCCAATCACAAGTACTTGCCTAAAAATTTTATACTGCCAAAAACGCATGCTGGTCCTTTAGGGGTTAAATGATGCATTCATGATTCATACATGACACATATAATTAGGGGCCCAAAAGCACTATTGGCTACCCTAAAATCACTCACTTATCGTCACATTTTCCTACTTTAGAAAATGGAATCCGTTTGAGCAACCATGTGCACTCATTATGGACTTGTGCTAGGGTCTATTGTAAATGCCCAAGGACCTCCTCCTGTAAGGTGGTATGCTTTGAAAGTACCCATCTTCTTCAAACTGTCCCTATTTTAAAGTGGAAAATGGAGATGGGGTGATCCTTAACCCCTAAAGGACCACTGTCCCCTCCAGGGACAAAATGGATTTCGGGCAGGTTTCTATGACCTCAATTTTTAATGAATTTATTTGAAATTTTCTCATAAGATAGACATTCTTCTTAGCTTTGTAGGAATATAATTTTTATTTCAATTGGTGACTGGGAGCAAAAGTTATGCCATCTTAAACATAATTTTCACTTCACCAGGCAAGAAAAAAAATCCACAAAAACATGAAATTAAATTTTTAAATTTTTTTTTCTTATAGATCATATTTTTGTCTACATGTGAAGTTTTGATTCATTCCATTTGGATTGGTGATGTGAAAGTTATGAACAATCTTGTTTTGGGGGCAATCTAGGCATCTTCTTAAAAAAATAACTTATAGGATTCATTTCTGAACGCAATTTTTTTTTTAAATTCACTTTTTTTTTAAATGGTTAATTTTGATTGCTAAATTAATCTCACCATTGGAATTAATGTGTTTCAATCCCATCTTAGAGCTATTAATGATTTAGTTTTTCTTTCAATCTTGGACCTACTTCTACTTGAATTTTTTTGTAAGAATGAAGAGCAATCATTTTTCTTTTGAATTTTTTTTCCTAGACTTTCATCTCAATTATTCAATACAAAAAAATTAAAATTCAAAGTCCATAGTGCAAAAAAATTCCACAAAGGGCGGTCAAAGTCATCTAACATTGCATGCTAGTGTTCAAAATTTATTTTTTTTCCAATTTTGAATGCTAATATCTTCCAATCTATATAGTCAAACTCCATGAAATTTTTACCACATGGTCTTAAACAAGTAAAGTACAAGATCCTATGGTTAGATTCTAATTTTTTTTTTCTTGAATGAATGTAGCAGAAATGACAGTTTTGAGGGGTTTTGACAGAAAAATGACCTAGTCCTTTAGGGATTAAATGGACCAATTTAGCAATTGAATGCGTGGAGGAATTTTTGTTTTTCTATTGCAAGAGCCAATCATTGTCTTTGATTTCCGCTCATCTCTTTACAAGTTGCAAGTGGACAGATTTTAAAAGACCTATGGTCACAAATAGGTGCCTATGCCCCAAAATCTTTGAAAATTTATAAGTAATTTAAAAATGCTTGGAAAAATACAAAACCACTTGTGTTAGGTATCACACCTACTTTTCTTTCTCTGAAAAATGATCAAAAAATATTTCTGTCCACAAAAGCCTGTGAAAAAGGCGGCCCAACCCTTAACCCATTAAGGACCAGGTCGATGACCGGTAGATGATTGTGGCTAAAAATGACAAGTTTTCATTAGTAGTCACTTTGGCTATTGATGAGAACATGTCATTTCTAGCCAAATATTCATTTGCAGTCATCAACCTGGTCCTTAATGGGTTAAATGGTAGCTTGAAGAACATGTTACCTTGCAAATAATGTTCCTATTTATCTTCAGTCGATTGTACAGTAGAACTCCTCTAATTGCACCCCTTATAATTGCAAAAACCTCTATAAGTATCCGGTCCTAGCAGTCCCGGCTTGAAGCAGTACTATATAATATTCGTGCTACGTCTGACAAGTGTCTTCTTACAAGCGGACCGCAGTCTGCATCATTATGAACTCATTGCATCTTTTTGGAAAATATTTTGATTGCACAGACCCTCTCTTATTGCTAAAACCTCTCTAAATGAATGTTGTCAGAGGTCCTGGACCTATGCATTTAGAGGAGTTCTACTGTATCAGTTTCTCATGTGGAAAAAGCCACTTGCAGAAGCCTCCATAGGCTTGGAACTGCAGTTGAAGATGTGATCATTAAAAAGAAAATCACTGGCCCAGTCCTTGAGATAAGGTAAAGAAACTTTTTTTGTGCCAACTTGAAGTTGTAACGGTCCCAGTACTGTACTGTAGGTAGTACGTGCACCCATGATCATCACTGACTGCAGTGGTCGAAATGTGACGACTACATGTGCACCGAAAAGTGACACTAAAAACTAGATACTGATGACAAGGTGAGAGGTACTTACACAATCAGAACTTTTTATTTATTTTTAAATACAAGTAAAGAAGAACTTTAAGGTAACAGGCTCGAGAATAGTTCGGGCATTAAGAACCGCCCACCTGTAAAATGTACAAGATTTGTACATGTTGTTTTTTCATAGCCTTCATTGATGTACAAACACTGTATATTTCAGGGGTGGACGGTTTTGGAGCCCTATGCCAATTCAACTTCAAAATTTCATAACTAATTTCAAAAAGCTCCCAAAAATATGAAACAACTTAGGTTAGATGCCAAATCCACTTCTCATTCAAGGAAAATTTACTGAAAAATATTTCAAGAAGTTTTGCCTTCCCAAAAGTGAGTTTCAGCTCTTAGGTGGGCAATTTCTGGACCTGTTACCTTACTGTAAGAGGAAAGGAAAAAATGAACCCCAACCGCATTCAGCCTGGGGGGACAAGTAACAAAGAGAGCTAACAGAGGAACTAAAAAACATAAAAATACAAACAGGCGCCGCACCGGAGGGTGGAAAACCCTCCAAGGCGCAACCGCTCACACAATCAGAACTTGAGGAGCTAACCATATAAGGTAGGTACACCCAAATGTGCCACTGACCTTAAACCGCCATCTTTACTCTGTGTACATCTCCAAAATCAATTCTGTACATATGAAGAAGAAACCATTTTAGAACCAAACTTTGTTCCTTAATAACTTTTACATACGGTATCCAAATGTCATGTTCTCCGGTGCATTGGAACCTCCTTTCACTTGCCAACAAGAAAATATGAAAATTTGGCCAGACTAATAATAATAACTAGGCTCAGTAGCAAAAAGTGGCGTTTTTGGATGTACCCACCTTAGATGGAACGGTATTGCTTCAGACAATTTTTTTGGATAGTTAACTACCGGTATAGAAATGAAGTGATGAGCTGTATACATTGGTCCAAAAATCAGATCATTTCTTGGTGGTGGTAGGTCTCGTCCTTTTCAAGCAAAAGTGTCAAAATAAATGTTAAAAAGAGTGTTAGAAAGATTGTTGAAAAATGTGTTGAAAATGATGTCAAAATAAATACCAACAAGGTGTAGTAAACGGAATGTAAAAAGAATGTAAAAAAAGATGATCTTTGAGTACTTTGAAAATCTATAACTAATTCCACGAAGGTCCAGACTATGTAAAGAAGAAGAAGCTTGGTTTTTATTTGATTCCTCTTGCCTTCCAAGAAAAATTGAGTGAAAAGTATTTTAGTAGCTATGCTTTGGAGAAGGGTGATCAGCAATGCAAAAAATGCATTTTAGACACTTCGTTTCATACAAGTTACAAGAAAATCTTCAATCCGATACATTTAGTAAGCCCCCCATGGCTTGCATGCCACTAGGTTCAAGCAACTTGTATACAGACCTCATGCATGTATATAACGCCATTGGCTTCATCATTTTTCTAACTATTTTTGACAATTATCTTGGCAATTTTTTTGACACTTTCTTTTATACATTTTTGTTCACACCCATGTGTCAAACATCAAGTTTCTTTTGTAACTTTTGGATGAAAGCAAGAAATACTTGTATTATTATTTGTAATTTGTTGTGTAGACAACTCCACTACAAGTATAATTTTGGGGGCATAAAGTCATTGTTTTTTAAAATAATAATAGAAGTGAATTATACAATCTCAAATGTATTTTGTATTCACTAGAAGAAAACCTTGTTGCAGTCAACACAATCTAGATAGTGTTTTCTATCTCCTATAACAAAAAACATCAAATTCAATATAAATTTTATATTGAATTTGAAGTTTTCAATTACAAGAAATAGAAAACATCATCTACATTGTGTTGACTACAACAATATGTTTTTCTAGGGTTTTTATAAAATTTTAAGAAATCATATACTATTTAAATTTAAATTTTCTTATTTTGTAGAAATTGGTTGTTTTGCTGGTTTTTAGTATTGTGAAGTATCAAAAATAGGAAACTTTGCTTGGAAAATTAATTTATAGAAAAGATTCCACCATTAGGATTATATTTGTTTGTTGAAGGATTTTTAAACAAAGTAATTTCCTTATCCTCCACGTAGATGGAAAAAGGCTCTCATACACATGCATTTCTATGCATTTAGAAAGATTTTTCCATGATTTCATTAATTCAATCGCATTTTCATGAAATTTTAGAAATGTCCTATTTTTATTTGTTTTAACCCCTAAATGTCCAAATTGCGTTTTTTGGCAACATAACGATTTTAGGTAGCTCACTATGAATGGAGTTTTTATTTAATTTTCATTGTAAATTTCACACAACATGTTCTAGAGGAGTAGCTTTAGGGCCTAAAAAATTTCAGAACTTTTGACTATATGGTTAAAAAGTTATTGTATGGTATATAGTTTTCATTGCTCAGTAGGCTGCCTAGGCATTAAAAATTTCTTCTTCAAAAATAACTTTTTTGAAAAATAAAAAATTGAAATTGTTTCTTTAGATTTATATTTATGGAAAAGCTTCTAATCACTATATTTTAGTTAATGAGACAAAAGTCATGAGGAGTTTTAGTTGTGGATAGTTTGCGGGTAGTTATGGAATCTCTGTTCAAAAATAAACTTTGAAGTCCTTTATTTTATTCAATTTTCAATATTTTTGAAAAAATATTAAAATATTAGGTGCAGATTGTTTATTAAAACATTACAATATATATTTGTATTGGCATTTTTTAATTCCATAAATAAATTGTTAACAATTTAGTATTTTGAATCATTCTCTACTACTTTCTATTTATTATTTTTTTCCTATATGTTGTACAATTCCAAATTATCTAAATTTTTTCAAGAATGTAGTCAACTTGCCTTGAAGAATGAATCAAAGAAGCACCATCATTTGGGACATTTTTTCATACAAATGTGACCTTATGAAGTGTAGTTGCCCATTTTTTTCTAGGGCCCTCCAAAAGATTTTTGTCAATTCAAATGCCAATATCTTGCAATCTACAGAGTGGAAATTTCTGAAATTTTTTCCACATCTTTTCAAACCAACTTATTACAAGATCCTATGGTTACATGTATTCCAAAATGAGATTGTTCTAAAATTTCATACTTGTACTAGAAATGGGAGTTTCTGAGCATTTTTGGTGAAAAAATAATCCAAAATATTTAGGGATTAAAATGTTTTCATTAGTTTCTAATAATTTAAACATCAAAACATCTTTTGGATTGAAATTTTTCATGAACTAGTTTTGTACATAACTTTGGGAGATGATTTTCTCATGCCTAAAAGTTTGAGAACAAGGATATTTATATTGTTCTTTTAATTATCCATATTTTAATTATTTTCCCCAAAATTCATAGCACTCCTAGTACTACTTTCTTAAATGGCCAAATGCATCCCAATGAGTAGGTGTTTGTGCTTTCACCCTTCTTTTTGACTCCCTAGTGTTTTAAAATGTCAACAAAATTGGACATAAAAAACAACCTCCATTCTAGGTAATGTGAAGCTTCTCCTTATATTTTGTGGCACTATAAGGTGGGTTTTTTCTTAAAGCAACCTTTTTAAAGCTGATTGCATATGTGGGAAAGCTAAACTCCTTGAAACAATTTTTAATTCCATTCTCGTATGAAGAAAAATGGAATTGGCAGCAAACCCAAGTTGGTTTATATTATTTTTTGGACCTTTGTAGAATTAGTTACAAAATTAATTAGTTAGTGGACACTTTTAGAAGAAGATTGCTTTTAGATTACCCTACTTTAGAAAGGACAAGAACTCCGGTCCTCTCACGGGGGACCGGGGGGACTGGCATGAATGAAGATAGAAAGGACACCCTGATTTTCATGTTCAAGAATGTTATGGTCCCATATTGCATTTTGTTTTGTCGACAACATTGCATGCCTTGACAATACTTTTATGTAATAAGAAAAAAAGTCTTACCTGGGTGTGGGCTGATTGGATTCCCACCAAAGCCGGCCCTTGTTTCTAGATAGCATGTAAGGTTCCTCAATAATAAATTGATGCCTAGAAAAGCTTACCCACTAGCGCTTTCATTTGCATAACATTCAGTAGTCTTCACTGAGGCTGCCTTTTTTTAATCTTTGGAGTCCTCATCCACAAGATTCATCCTCGCATCATTAATTTAGCCCCTAAAATCCCAATGTCCCCTTGGGGGACAAAATGGATTTTGGGCAGGCTCCTACGGTCTCAATATTTATTGAGATTTTCTGAGATTTTTGGTGAAGATAGGAAAATACATTAGCTTCCCCAAAATATAATTTTTATTTCAATCGATGCCCGGGAGCAAAAGATATATTTTTAGTTCAGCGGGCAGAAAAAATCCCTCCAAAAAACTTAAAATAAATAAATAAATATATTTTTGGTATAGAATGTATATTTATCTACATAGTAAGCTTTGATTCATTCCATTTGGATTTGTTATGAGAAAGTTATAAACAATCTTATTTTTTGGACAATTAGAGCATGTTTTTGAAAAAAATTACTCATATGATTCATTTTTGAACTCAATTTTTAAATTAAAAAAAATTAGATTTCACAAGGTTAAGATTTTTTGCTAGATCATAGAAATGGAATCAATGAAGATAACTACACCTTATTTTGACCGCTTTCTAAAATTGACTACTCTAGACTCTTGCCTACAATGTCCTTCCATTGTTCACAAGAGTCTTTGATTGGTTACTCTAAACCTTATTTTTAGCACTT
This sequence comes from Antitrichia curtipendula, assembly GCA_951230915.1. Taxonomy (NCBI): domain Eukaryota; kingdom Viridiplantae; phylum Streptophyta; class Bryopsida; order Hypnales; family Leucodontaceae; genus Antitrichia; species Antitrichia curtipendula. The sequence goes on along the minus strand of OX579633.1, from coordinate 53,126,928 downwards.
TGAAAATTTGTAGTTTTTTTTCACGGTGTCCAAAAAATGCATTCTAAGCCAGAACCTATAATCCCTTTTTGACTTCCAAGAAGACCCTACAAAAAAATTCTCACTATAATAATGGCTACCATGTTGAATTCTTTATTTGCTCAATTTTAGGTATAGTTACCTTATGCTCTCTATAAATTATGTAGTTGGTAAAAATATTCATAAAGACAAACTAAAAATTTATAGCATTTTAAAATCAATTAGTCTAGTTTATCCTAAATATAATAATAATTACTATTAATGTAGTGATGTCCAATTGCCATTGGCTACTAACCAGAGGCCATATGTCATGTGAATTGTATTAGTAACTTACTATGACCTGAATGTTCATGGCTTGAGGGCCCTCTTCACATGCATCGATGGGTGGAGAAACTTCAGAAACTGCATGTGCAAATAGCAATTGTACTTTCATATGGACCTCGTAGGTGGGGAGGGATACAGTAAGAATTGCACATGTATTAGATTCCCTTGAGATTGACTAGTCTCCACCGATGGATTTGTCCCTTGATATCAGTGAAGCTTCAACCTCGGCTTTCCCGCTTGCCTACCCAGGCAACACAATTGGTAGAACCTATTTTGTTTGTAGTTTGGACTGCAGTTGACAGATTGCTCATGAAGCTCACATGTAAGCCAGCCCTTAGTTCAGTGCTTTTTTTTTGCTTGAAAAATACTAAAAAAAACCCATAACAGTTGTGCACGTTGCACTGTTTGCAGCTGGGCCTTAACATCAGTTGCAAATTTGTAAACGGAATGAACAATAAAAAAAACTAATTTGAAACGAAAAGATGGAGGCATTGACAAGTCAGCTTGCTGTTGAGGACATTACAGGATTTGTGGATTTTTTTTTTATTTTTTTATTTTTTATTTTATTTATATACTATTTAGAAACCTGGAGTTCCTTGTGGAATTTTTTAATTTGGGGGCCTGAAAATTTGTGGACCGACTGCAACCTGCTAGAGCCATCCTATAATCCAAGAGGCTAGTGAATTTTGTAAATTTAATGAGAAAGAAAATTGCAAAATGTCGAATATGAAGCTAGCAATTTTCTTTAAAGCTATTTGTGGAAAGTAATGAGGTTCAGAACGTTAATGGTTTTTATTTTGCACTACAATAAAAACAGGAAACATAACATCTCCCAATCATTAAAAATAACAATTTACAGAAATATTATATGTAATTTTAGTGAAGACTTGGAAATATTTTTTGAAGTTTGCCCTTAATGGATAATTTCTGAACATTAGGCCTAACGTCTTTGATAGTTCAAAAAAGTTAAAGAAACCATGTTTCATAACGCATCCAAATTCTGCCTTGATCCAACACTCACTCAATTAGAAGTCAACCCTTCAATGACTTTCCCTTGCCTTGTGGGCAATGCAAAGGAGAATGAAAAATCTCCTTGAAGTGGGACACAACTTTGATTGCTTGCCCAAAAATTGTTTGGTTAGAACATGCAAAAGTGAGTGGTGAATAGTACTTTGACTTCGTAGCCTAAATGCAATGCTTGACCAATAATATTCATTGTAGAAGTAGATACAATAGATTAAAACATTTCAAGAACGTACAAAACCACTTTTTGTCAACAATTCTCTTGAAACAAAGCCCCTAGGAACTGGACCTCTTATTTGAGGATAAATACCTTTAGATATATGACAATAGTACCTAACATTGGTCTTCCATACAATGTTGATTTGAACATACTTACCTCAGTGAAGGAGAGGAGATTTCTGATGCACAATCGAACAACATTCATGAAGAATACAACTTGAAGTACGCCTAAAGACAATAAAGATATGGTGTATCACTTTTTCAATTATGATGAATCATGTACAAAGCAACACCTTGAAATGCACCCATTTCCTCCTTATATTGTACAATGAAGATACTTAGCTAGGAAAACCCCAGAGTGATACAAATATGCAAGATTGGACATTGATATCAACACCAATGATGGTATCAATGGTGGATACCATACTTCCATGGTATTGATTTGGACAACTACACTAGTGATATTCTACCATCCATGATAATTTGGGCAACTATCTAGAGGGTTACCTAGATGATACCTAAGATACAAACCTAGTCCTAACCCTATGTAGCCTGGTAAAATAATGCATTATTGATAAATGGCAGGTATTTAAATTTACAAAAACTAGTCAATACCTGTAGCCTTATTTGAAATTTTTCCCCTCTTCTTCAATACCCAGTACCCGAATGGATGGTAAAAGAGCGACACCCACACAACTCTGGAAAAAACGAAGTCATCAATAGGTCAAGGCTATCCCACATTCCAAAAAAATTGAAGTGTGATTAAACGGTCAAAAGCTATGCATTACTGGCAGCCTGACCCTCTTCTTCACAGCCCCACTCGCTAGGCCACCACTTGGGTCGCACAGCTTGAACGTAAACATCGTCCTGCTTCTCAATGATCAGCTGGCCCTTGGCAGAGTCCAAGCGTACCAAACCTAAGCCTCTTGGGCCAAGCACTGTTGTCACTTTCCCAACTTTCTTCCCAGTTGTCTTGTTCACCACTTCCGCCCCCGGGGTCACTGATTGTTGTGCTTCTGCATTGGGACCAGTAGAGCGAAAACTCATGATCGGAACTCATGTGTTTTTTTAAAGCTTTTGAGTGGGTGGATCAAAAGGGAACTTCTCTTTCATTTATTTATTGACCAACACATGTGAAGTTCTTCACTGGTACTGCTGAAATAGTAACTTATCTGGCCCCTGTCTGATTTATATTTCTTCACCATGAGATCACTCAAATTAGTCATTTTAAAACGGTTCTTTAGGGGATAAGTTGGTAACGAGGAGACGCAGTAAATTGCAGTGGTTCTTCTGACATTGTTTGCCTAGCCAAGACCGACTTCCAACATGTCAAAAAAAGTGAAAGGGAAGGAAAGGAAAGACGAACAGACCTTCGCCATTGGCATGTAGGAAGTTAAGAGGCATGAGTCGCTTGCGAATGACCCCTCGATGATGAGTGCGGGCAACAAGTTCCTGACCTACGTAACATCCTTTGTCGAAACTGATGGCATTCAGTCCTGCCAGATTGTACTCCAATGGTATAGCCTCACCTGAAAGCTCACATCAATCAAGCATCGCATTATTTCTAACTGACCTACTTCGTCACCTAGTGACTCAGCATTTCTGACATGTAGGGACGTGGCGGCCATATCCGAACGGAATCCTGCAAAGGAAACCGCTCGAGGAAGATATAGAAGCATTGAAAACTGGGATATAATATTTGACGATCAAACAATTGTGGTGTTTTTCATAAAAGGAAGGACATGAAGCTGAGGAGATATATGCAGCCAACCTTTAGGAATCTCAACGGAGCCTTCTGCAACCCCTTGCTCCAATCTCCACAAGAGGTAGTAGTCCTCTTCCACTTCCGTGCTACTTTCGATCAAAGGCGCTACAAACCCAAAGGTCAACGAATTGTCGGTGGATTTCAATACATTACGAAGATCAGGACAAACACATCCTTTTCAAACACATACAACACTTCAAGGTTAAAACATCTAAGGTAGAGGATACTATTTGCGTCACTTCAAGCATTGGAACACATTTGGGAGTGTGATTGTTGGGAGATATACAGAGTTGTGGAGGTTGTAAGAACAAGACCCCAACCTACTGAGATCGATTTCTTATCACTATGTAAGAGTTTCTTATGCAATCATTCAAAGTCGGAGGTTGTAGACCACTATCTGTGAAAGTAGACAACCCCATTTCCATTCAAAGTGATCATACACATTTAGCCAGGTCATGCTTATACCCAACTTGTTTTGGAAGATATGAGTTAATGTCCATGACAGAATTTAGTCAAGAGCAGACAGAATTAGGTCCGTACCGATTTTAGTATCCTCTACCTTTGGTTCCAATAGATAACAAAAACAAGGACAAATACATTCACCCCAAGCACATATAATACTTCTACTTTATGAAAGAATTTTCCGGGAGACGAATACAGGAATATCGAAAATCCTCTAAGCAAATGATTACCAGTGCAAACTTCAAATAATAAGTGGATTCTTACGCGGACTGCTGCTCGAGAACAGGCCCCGTAGTCCAAGGATGCTTTGTCTGGGATCCTTGTACCAGCGCCGCTGCCCTCCATTTGTTTGAGCGGAACTCAAAGCAGACTCATCCTTTCCACCCGCCCATCCAATCGACCCAGCCTCCGATTCCGTTGTGCTACCTGGCTGATCGGCTAATCTCCCTCCAAAATACTGCCACACTGCAAGCGATTCTGAAATGTCGCGAACTTCAACTTTCTTCTTTAGAATGTGCCTGCCAATCGAAAAGTCGCAAGAAACACAACCATCAGGAGAGGCTTCTACAATACAAGGGGAGTTATCCTAGGTCAACACAATATCAAAAGGATTGGTCAAAGTAGTAATGAACAGTGGTTAAGTATATGTTCTTGACTGCAGTCACATTGCAACCACCGTTGCTTCACATTAAGCACATCAGATCGGTCCAGAGAAAAATGAAACTAGATTCAACAAAATGTGTGTGTTTGTTGGTATTTTACAGCAATCATGAACTGATTGTAAATTCTTACAGCTATAGGTCAGTACTCACTGACAAGTGACCAGACAGGGATTCATATGAGGTCTTTGGTAAGCCTCACCCCAACCTTTCACCTTGTGTTTCACATTGACCTCCTCTAAATGACTATAATTGAAAATCCAATGGCACCTCAGCATGCTCAAATCTTTGATAAAATCTAGAGTTCAAGTTGCACAACGTAAGATACAAAGCTCAGGAGATGAAGTGAGGGTGAAACTCCAAATTCTTACAAAAGCGTTGCATTCTCGAGTTCCAACCTCACTTCCGCTGTGAGGTTCTTTGATGCCCTTAAACCCTAAAACTCTAATATTGTCTGTTATCGAACCACCAAAGAGGGGCATGGATAAAAGAATGGAAAAGACGAGAAAGCGAGAGTTCTACCGTACTTTTTCAAGTAGTCCACTTGCACCTCTACAACCTTAAATCATTTATCAAATCTAGCATTGGAATTGAATAGTATTAAGAAACAAAGCTCGGGCGATGAAAGCGAGGGTGAAACTCCAAATTCTAACAACCGTGTTGCATTGTTGATTTCCACCCTCACTCTTCCTGTGAGAGATTCAGTCTGATGCCCTTAAACCCTAAACCCTACTATTGACTGTTTTTCGAACCACCATACGTGCGCGTGCACAAAACAATGGAAAACACGAGAATTGAAGCGAGAGTTTTACTGTACTTCTTCAAGTAGTCCACGGCCTCGTTCGCAACGCCAGCGTCCACATCCGCCAACAAAACAGGTTGGTCCCCGCCTTTCCCCGGTCCCGCCCCCTCGCGATTCAACTTCTCCTCCTCTACATTCGGTTTATACAAAAACAAATCAAACAGCACCCGGCCTTGCGCATTCAGCATTGCGGTATACAAAGGCGCGTGGTACACCATGGCAGCATTCACTGTGGGAGTGGACGTCTTCTCCGAAGGTGCCCTCTCAAACTTACTCACGTCATTGGTGACTAAACCTTGCAAGAAATTGAAGACGTCCGGCCCGTCAAACCGAAGCACGCTTCTCGTGGACAGCTTCGAAGCATACGGGCCTTGGGAGGCCAAGGGTGTGGCTTCCGAGGTCGAATCGCCATGAATCCCACGCAATGCACCCAATCTTGGTAATGAACGACGACTTGATGCAACGGCAATGGCAATGGCAGAGCGCGTTCTCGCAGGCATTTTTGATCAATTTCAATTCCAGGAGACAGTTTTTGGCAAACCAAAATGGTGAACAACAAAAACTCTCGTTGGTAATGTTCGCGATGGTAAACGCTTACTCGCATGCAGTTGCAGTAGCTGCTTTCCTAAGACTGCATGTGGACTTGGTGGTTCAGCAACGGGATTACGGGACACCTGTGGCAGACGCAACTGCCTGCCACTTGGATCATTTCGGGTCACACAAGCTCATGCAACAGAGTGACGATGGGAGAGAATGGGAAACGGAAGGGCGAATCCTTGAACCCTAAAACCCCAGAAAAAACAAAAACAAAAACAAAAAACAAAAAAATCCTTCACCAATTTTTTATTTTGTAACAGTGGGTCTCAGAACTCGTGGGATGACATGCATAAGCGTATGGGACAGTTTGGGTTTGGAGTGTCGGTGGACATGCAAATGCCCAGCGGTATCCTAACCCTTGGGGTCCCTCAATACGACTCTCCAATTGTGGTTTATTGTATGAATTGTAATACATTGTTATTTACATGCTACCATGATCATTAATTTACTTTGTACTGAATAATATCTTGTCAATGTTTTTCTGATCAAATACCACCATAGTCATAATTTACTATACGGTTGCAAAGGACTTTTAAGCCCTTCTAGGGTTAATCTAGATTTTCATTTGTTCTACTGTAAGTTATGAGGGCAAGGGCATTGCATTTTTGATGGCCAATCACTCTGTTGATGCATACAATTTTGATTTTGAACCCTGTTACATTTTAGTAGAACCACCCATTTCCATCTAGGGATCCATATCCAACCTGTAGGGTGTTGTTATTTCCAACCAAAGCTAGCCCCTAAAACCCCGCTTGTCCCCTCGAGGGACAATTTGGGTCCAGATAGGTTCCTATTGTTTCAATTTGAAGTGAATTTTTTTGAGGTTGTGTGACTTTTCAAGAGCTTTGTGGATATATAATTTTTGTTTCAATCGGATTGGCTTTTAAAACTCATAGTAATTTCCATTCAAGGGATAAAATTACCAAAAAAATTGCAATCCCATGATTTCAATCTTCCAACATGGCAAAAAATTGACAATACTTTATATTGCTCCACAATATGCGTGGGAATCACTTAAGTGGTTAGCTGTGGGTGGTTCTCCCATAATAATTGCACTGAAAGAGCTCTGTCCAAGCAAACTATGATTTTGAGTAAGGTAGTCTGCTCTTAAAGCGACCATTTAAGAGCTGATCGCCTATTTTGGGGAAGCTAAACTCCTCAAATCAATTTTCAGTAAATTTTCATAGGAAGAATGGTGGAATTGGCATCTAACCCAAGTCGTTTCATATTTTTCGGACATTTGTAGAATAAGTTAAGGAATTTTTAAAGATTATTGTTGTCAGCACCTATTTGTGATCATAGGTCTCTCAAAATCCGTTCCCTTGCAACTTGTAAAGAGATGTGGGTAAACCAAGGAGATTGATTGGCTCATACAATAAATAACTCTTTGTCCTTGATCCACTCAATGGCTAAAGAGGTCCATTTAAGGATCACCTCATGTCCATTCCAGAGCTTATTTTAGGAGCGGTTTGAAGAAGATGGGTGCTTTTAGAGCAGACTACCTTAAGAGTTCAAAATCGCCAGACCCCGTGTGGCTGGTGTGTATGTTATCCTCTCTGCAATGAAATGTCGTTTCATTTGTGTCAGAATAAAATAAAATAAAATAAAATAAAATAAAATAAAATAAAATAAAATAAAATAAAATAAAATAAAATAAAATAAAATAAAATAAAATAAAATAAAATAAAATAAAATAAAATAAAATAAAATAAAATAAAATAAAATAAAATAAAATAAAATAAAATAAAATAAAATAAAATAAAATAAAATAAAATAAAATAAAATAAAATAAAATAAAATAAAATAAAATAAAATAAAATAAAATAAAATAAAATAAAATAAAATAAAATAAAATAAAATAAAATAAAATAAAATAAAATAAAATAAAATAAAATAAAATAAAATAAAATAAAATAAAATAAAATAAAATAAAATAGAGTCCAAAATCCGTACGAAAAGGCCTTCTCTGAGATATTCTGCTGCGACCACAGCCAAATGACACGTCGTCTCGCCAACAACACATTCATTGCCACCAGTGGAAAAGACTGCTCAAGATTCTGATAGCGTACCTGCACCTGCACCACGTGACGAGAGCCACGAGACTAAGTTAAGGTCCAGAAACGAAATGCAACAAACAAAATAGTATTGTCTGTGGCAGAAGAGTACTGTACTGGTAAGTACTCCTGAAAGAGATGATTCTCGTTGTCAAACAGTAAGCAATGAATGGAAGGAGAAACAAAACAGTACTGGCTTTACAGATGCGAAAATTATCACTTTGGGTCAGAGATCAGCTGACCTCCTGCACAACGAGGCTACTGTTTTCTAATGGCACTGGCAGGTGCCTAAAGCTTCGTTCTCCCTTGCTTCATATTTTCTAACGCACCTTCTGGATGTAAATCTTTAGCATGACTTCAAAAGTGGTGCTTCCACCACGAATTTGATATTCGGAAGTTTACCAGGAGCGGTCACAACTATCCGTATCGATTGAACAACTCCGACCGCGAATCTGCATCCTGTGTTATAAATCCCTCACGACCGCATAAACAGTGCCTGAACTGTAAATTCACAGCACAATAGAAATAATGCGAGGCTATCAAAGCAATTCTCAATTCTAAACAGGATCCAAAACTAAGCACTAATAGGGTCTGAAAAGTTAAAAAAAACACACTAAATCTCAATCTGAAGTCTGAGAGACATTAGAGAGATGACCTAGAGACTGGTTTCGAAGGTGGTCGCCAAGTCTGCATTGTTGTGTACCATCTGGCGCACACGACAAACAACAAAAGGTTCACAGTGCTCATGGCCGCCAACAACCAGAAGAAATAATCAATGTGACCCCTGTTGAGGTTGTCTGCGATCCATCCCGGAGCGCCATTCCTTGTTGTGATTCGAGTGACAAGGGTGAGCAGCACACTACTCAGGAAGCTCCCCAAGGCAATGGTCAGCAAGGCGAAAGCCGTCCCCAATCCTCGCATGGCGTCTGGACTCTCCCCATAGAAAAACTCATAAATCCCCACGTAGGCAAACACTTCCGCAGCCCCAACCAAGAAAAACTGGGGGACCTGCCAAAACACGCTGAGCGGGACCGGAACTGAAGGGTCGTCCAAGAGTCCATGCTGGCGAGCCACCTTCAAGCGCTCGATTTCAACCAAAGAAGCTGCTATCATGCCAAAGATTGAGATGAAGAGCCCAATTCCTATGCGTTGAAGCTCTGTGAACCCCCGAGGGTTCTTTGTGAATTTGGCGACGAATGGGACCAGGAGAAAGTCGTAGATTGGAACCCATACAACAACGCTCAGAAGCTCAATCACAGTGAGGGATGCGGGAGGAATCTTGAAGTGACCCATTCGCAGATCCATCGAAGATCCTTGAATGATGAAGAGGGTCGACAGCTGGTTGTACACCGTGGAAAACATAGCACTGGTAATCATGATGGGGATCATCCGCAAGAGAATTTTCACCTGCGGCAAAGGGCATACAAAACAAAAGGGTGACAACCTGAAAGGCGAAACCTCGACATGTCAATCCAAGCACGTAAATATATTCCTAATTGCATTATATTTATGTGACTGAATTTAAGCCTTTACCTCCTCAACTTGGGTTATAGTACAAAGCCTCCATCGATTCGCAAAGCTCTCATTACTATTGTCCGCGTCTATCTTCACAGCGGCCTTGTCAAGAAATCTGACAGCATAGTATGAAAACCCCGTCAGAATGTGCTTACACTGAAAACGATAAAGAATGTCATCTTAGGTTTCTATATCAGTGAATAGGCACAACGCATGTCTTCAGACATACTGCAGTACAAAGCATCGATCATTTCAATGTATTTGCAATTGAGAAGAACTGCACACCTCTAGACCACGACACAAAACAGCATCATTCACACCTGAACTGATTTGTATGCCGTATTTTACGGCTTCCTTGAATAATAGATTCCTTTTCTTCTGGAACCTCATAGAGATCATCACTGCTACCCGGAGTTTTCAGGCGCCATTTCCGAGCCGAAGCAACCACCACTTGTCCAATTCGAGTGAGAGGGTTCCCACCAGGTTTATGGTGTCGGTAGAACGGAGTGCCCGCAAGAAAGCAAACCGTCCCCACCACCACAGCGATCAGCGCTGCTCCAAATCCCAAGCCCCAGTTGACGTTGTCTTGGATGTACACGAAAAACGTCGAAGCTATAAGCCCTCCAAAGTTGATAGATTGGTAATACCAATTGAAGAAGGAGGTTTTCTGCACTTTTTCAAGCGGATCTTCTTCATCGAATTGATCGGCACCCAAGGATGTCACGACAGCTTGGAAAGCGCCCGCTCCAAGGTCCACAACGTAAAGCGCGACGAACAAGAAGGCTCCTTGGCTCAGGGATGCGTGAGGGCACAGCAAGTCTTCCGTGGAGCACTGCTGGGGTCTTAGCGAGGTTAACGACGTCGAAACAGTGAGCAAGATCATGCCCTTCAAGAAACATCACAAACAAGGAAATCAGGAATGGGTCAAAATGGTCTCCAGAAATTGTTGCAGCATATGGTCAGTGGTCACAATAGCTCTTGTCCTTCAGTGCTCTGCTAAAGCTGGGAACATCAAGCATTGAAGTAGAGGATACTAAAACTGTTAGGGACCTGATCCGTCTCCTATTGACTGAACCCTATTACGGACAGCAATTCATCTCTCCCAATAAACCTGGTTGGACTAATTAGCAAGTGGTGTAAGCATGACTTGACTAGATATCTACGGCCACTGATCCGTGAATGGTGATGGGGGTTTTCCACTGTTACTGATATTGATCTACAACCTGCCACTTTGAGATTGCAAAAGAAAATCATATCGTGATAAAAAAATTGATCTTGGCTCTTGTACCCAAGGATCTCTCCACAGATCCACACTGATCTCCATAAAATCACACTCCTACGTATGTTCAAAAACACAAGTGACACAAATAGTATTCAGTACCTTTGTCCTAAGCTTCAGCTTTTGGCTTAAGCAGAATGTGTGTAGTTTGGAAAGCTTACAATAATATAAATGAAGGTGGAGACGAATGAGGCCCAATATCGGCCCCAATAAGCATCTGCTAAAAAGGCTCCAATCAGGGGAGTGATGTAACCCACGCCATTCCAATTGCTCACATTCGTTGATGCTACCGAGTTGCTCTGATGCATCACGGATGTCAGGTACACGACCAGATTGGCGGCGCACCCATAAAACCCCAGATTGGCGAACACCTGGTTTGCTGTTTTATTGCAATGACCACCTTCCAAGGTTCAGTCTATGCGCATAAAAATTGATGCACTCTGCACGCAACTACAAACTTTTTTCCTCGTATATTCTTGGCATGAAAGAGTGAAGGTCAAGGTGTCGAAATTAAGCAGATTGTGCAGGATTTCTGCCATGTGAGACATGCAGGAATCTTAGCAGGCTTGCTCGCATTCAGGTTTTGAAATTTTGCAAAAAAAATAGGCCAAGCACCAAACCCTAAATCTCCATGTTTCGAGAATTACAGTAGATAAACCAGGATGTCCTCCAGCCTCCGGTCTTGGCCTTAAGGGCAGGTCGTCCACGAAAATCCACAGTCCCATCTCGAGTGTACTCTTCTCCTTTATGCCAAGTTGAAAGGCTAGCATCCACTGCAGCGTTCGTTCCATCTTCCTCCGCCTGTGCATAAAACGATACAAAAAGTCGAGATACTAATGCAATTCTTCATACCAGAAATGATGCATTCCGTAATATCTCTCAGCATAGGAATCTTAAATATATAAAAGTGAATTGAAACAGTCATAATATACGAATAATCAGGACGACATGACCCGGAGTCAGCGCGAAAACCTATGAAACGCTACCAGTCCGTCGTGAAGTACAGAGGATTAGGGTTTCAAAGTTCCAGTATCTACTAACCCAGGGTGGGACAGAGAAGCGGCTCCGTCGGTCGGTTTTAAGGCAAATGCTTAGTCTTTCTGAAACATTTAACCTATATTTCTGACTGCATTGAGCCCTGTGTAACGCCTCTTCTCTTGCTCAAGCCCGGCCACAGACGAGACGCTAACAGAAACCCTAGACCCTTTGTCCAGTGGTGTCTGACACACTAATTCCCCATTTAAAACACGGTGCACGCTTTGTCCTACAATCAGCAAAACGATCTCTACGAATCCCGTTTCATCGAAAAGGTAAAATCATTCTGCCCAGTCTGCGACCCCATACACTCAAATTCATTCATCAGAAAGCTGCTATTCAGTTAAAAGAAGGCCCACTCAATTCAAAGCAGACCAAGCTTACGAAACGAATGTAGAGCCCACACAATCGAATTGCCCATAAACTCGCACTGAACCGTCGTTTTCTAAACAGAATTACTAACAACAATGCAGTGACCCAATGCGATTAAATCTCTAGGTCAAAGACCCAAAATTTCTCGGCAATTCGTCTCCCAAGACCAACCTGAAGCAACTTGCATCGCATTGATGACATGTACGAATCCAGTGATGGCCAGCAGACATAATCACGAAGAATGTTCTCTCTCGCTTTCAATCTCAGCGACAATTAAAATGTTTTCTGACGCTATTCAATTGCCTCTATCAATTACTTCTGAGAAATTAGTGCTCAAGAACACAAAATGTGAAAAATAATGTAAAAGAAGAGGCAAGAACGCAAAATTAGTCCAAGACCCTCAGCCCTAAAAAAACGCGAATCTGGAATATTCGACCGTTCTTCTTGAGAATGCAAGCGGAGTGAAAAGCACAGTCTCAATAGTTACCATTCGTCCGAGTCCTCCAAATTGAGCAACAAATTCAACCAGACCACCAAAACTACGGCACGCCGTTTATAATTACGCATAATAAACTGCCATAAGAGAATGATTCTGAGTGCATTTGTAAATGAATTCGAAAGATCCAGGCTCTTCGCTCACTCGTGGTGCAGATTTCCAGATAGTATCAATGACTCTTTTAGTGAATGACAAAAGAGCGGTGCAGCAATGGAAGTGCCTATGCAGTAGCTGCACTTTCTTCTGTCCGTGGTCATTGTATATAAGTAGTTGCATTCACACGCAAACAAACAATGGAGCAGGAGTGCTTTGAACATGCAGCGGTCTCTTCGTTGGGAATCTTTTCGAAAAAGGATGGTGCTCCTGTCTTTGAAGGGAACTTCATGTGCAAGTGTTTCATATTTTATTTCGACTGATGCTGAGATACTTTTGCATTCTACTGCTTGTAAACGTCGTGCTGCTGATATTTTTTTAGAGTTTTTTTCGGTAGTAGTGAAAGTTTGCAGGATCGAATTTGTAGAATTATCAAGTTACTGGACTGGATGGACATCCTCTGGCGATGATGTTTTTAAGAGAAAGCTAGATATCAATAAGATATTTACCGTGCGCAGTGGCAAGCGTCAGCAACAGAGATTATGTAAATTGTAGTAAGAATTGCAGTGGTGGTCATTCATTACTGGAGTCTGAAAACTAGCCAGAATCTCCTTGGGTGCAAGGCCACAGGATTTTTACAATATTCTATCACGCCAAAAGTTTTCATGTACACTACGCACCTGTAAGAATTTCTACAAAATAACATGGTACAGACTACAAGACTACCTTCACTTCAGTTTCTCGGAAGTTGTGAGCACGAGCTTCTTCAAAGCTTTTGCTACTGTTTGGGGGCATCTTCGCAAAATAAGCCTAATGAAGCTCAAGAAGAGCTGTAACCTTTCAAGCTCAACAACCTCCTCTCGAAAGCTCCCCAATGCCGAGATTGTGGCCTGTTTCGGATTCAGACACCACAACTGGTCTCAAATAAGTTCAACCTCTTGGACGCCTTTCTCTTCGCCGACTTCGGAGGAGTCGAACTCAGCAGATCTGAAGTCACTTGAATACACATCGATGGCATCTGAGGAACAATCAATGGAACTTTCGGTCGTCACAGACATCTCAGAAGCATTTTTCACCACTCTCGGATGTATATGCCGCCGAAAAAGAGTCACATCCACAGCGCTTCACTCACATCCGAATCATCCCCATTCGCTGTATTAATTTCTGCATGTCACACATGTTGGTTAGATTCAAACAACATTCCCAGTTTCTAACAGATAAAATTTCAAGGAACACAAGAACTTTCAAGCATATGATGAAATATGCAATTGCAACCAGAAGCGAAAGAAGCGAAAGTGAGAGTTCCTTAGATTCGAAACATTCACGACTCAACAGATAGTAAGGCAAACAATTTCAAGGCTGGAGCTAACACAAAAATATAAGACCACAAAAAACCAAGTCTTCAATTGCAAACTTAGGCGAGAGAAAGCAAAAGTGTGAAATACCTCCGATTCTTGGGCCATTGGGGCACCACCCGCTGTAACATTCCTGAGTTTGCATCCTCTGTCTTCCTGCGGCCGCGAGCAAGACAGAGGATGCGAAATCCTAATTCGCTGCCACCACCTCCCGCCTGTACTCGGGCGTCGTCAACGGCGGACAATAGGCAACCTTCGCAGGACGATGAACCTCCCCTCGCTGCTGTTGCGTGCACACCGTCCAGTCATACACATGGTCCAGCTGAAACTTCTGCTGAATGAAGAGATCCCGGAACAAGCTCCTCAGAAAGGAGTAATCCGGTTGCTCGTAGAATCCAAGCCCCCTGGCGTGGTGCAAAAACTCGGCAAATTGGTTAGGAAATCCGGAACAAAGCTCATCAACCGTGGTGTCCATCTTCACTTTGTTGTGCATGTACTTGTGGTCCACTCTGTGCCCAGTCTGCCCTTGCCATGGCAAATTCCCACGCAAGAAATACATCAGAATGTACCCCAGCGACTCAATGTCATCCCGTCGGCTGTGTTCAATCCCGCGATGCTGGTTCCTGCTCGCGTATCTTGCAGTGCCCGTGAAGCTTTTTCTGTCTCGACACGGGATGTGTCGTCGCGTGACGGGGTCGATGTACTCTTTAGCCAAACCGAAGTCGATAATGAACACCTGGTTGCCTTGCCATCCGCAGCCCATGAGGAAGTTATCGGGTTTCAAGTCGCGGTGGACGAGCCCCCGCGAGTGGACATACTCCACGCGGTCGATCATTTGGTAGCCCAGCATGATGACGGTTTTGAGTGAGAAGCGTTGCCCGCAGAGCTTGAAGAGGTGTAACAAGCTGGGGCCGAGAAGGTCGAGCACCATCACATTGTAGTCCTGCTCCTTCCCGAACCAACGCATATTGGGCACGCCTTTGCCGCCGCGGAGGAGGGCGTAGACGCGAGACTCGTGCATGAGCTGCGCATGCTCGGTCTGCGTGTCCTCGAGTTTAATGCCCACGACGTCGTGGGTGGTGAGGTCAGAGCCTTGGTAGACTTTGCAGAAGGCGCCGCTGCCCACCATACCTTCCACGGCGTACTTGTTGGCTACTGTGCGGAGACGGCCCGACTTCACGGAGACGTCGCTCAAGGATTTCTGCAACACAGTGGTTGGCGTTGTCTCTGGTTCTGAATCCGGCTTCGGGAGCTCCGAGGTTGTGTCCATTGAACGGTACTGATCCTCCTCGCGCGACTGCCTGTGGGGTGCTCGCGTTCTACCGCGACTCCAATCCATCAACCCCTGCTCCTCAAATCAATCCCCACATACACCCTCGCTCACAATTCACACTAAAACAGAATTCTTCCAACAACCCAAAACACTTCCAATACTTCCAATGTATCCCCAATTTGCTCTAAAGAGCCCCAGCACCACCAGCCCAAGCTAGCGCTTTCTCTCTGTCACCCCCACATCTAGCGCTTCCAATGTATCCCAAATTTGCTCCTGGGAGCTTCAACACCACCACCAACACAGTTCGCTTCCTCTCCGTCCCCCTCACAATGAGCACTTTCTCACACCACGAACAATTTCAACGAATTCTGGAGACACATTCTTCTTCTTCCAACATTCCCCCCACCCACACTCTCCTCAGTAGTGTCCCGTGAACCACGAGTTCACATGCGGAAACTGGCAGTAGTAGGGTCGCCCCCCCTCCCCCCCCCCCGCTCAAAAGCTAGCCCCCACCAAGCGAATGGACGGCTCTCCCACCTTCTGATCAACGGAGCGTGATCCAAAAGCCCCTCGTTTCCTTCTCAGCGTGATCCCAACACCATCAACGCTTTGCTTGCTTTGGTCGCTTTGCTGCGTTGGTGCTGGTGCGGCTTAGATGCTTGAGTGCTCGAGTGTTGTTGGGCCTTCAGTTGTTGATGAGGAAACGCAGCTGGCGTTGGGGTTTATTATACCAAGCAGGGACGCACCCCATTTGCTCCCGCTGCGGGGCGGCCCCTCCTCCTACAGTACCGTAAGTTGTTTGTCTACGAGTGGAGTCCCCGGAAAGCGCGCGTCCGCTCATTGCTAAACATTCCTGGGAATGGGTCCCCCCCCCCCCCGTCCCTGCGTCCCTCCGTCTGCCGTGGCTACCTCCCTCCGTCTGTTGCTGGGATTCCCCTGCCAAAAGGAGCTCCTGCGAATATCCGAAGCTTTTGTCGCCAGCGTCAGAAGATGCTGCCTTTCGCTTTGCCGTATAAATGCCCTAGCGAGCTGCGCTTGGGTTGGCTCGCGGCCTGCAGCAAGGAGGGCAGGCCGTCCGTCTGGGATGTCTTCAGGGGGGTCATTGCGCCTGGGAAACGTGGCGATGACTGTACGAGATCCCAGATTGCCTGCCTGTCTGCCTGCCTGCGCATAATGGAGGAAGGCTTTTCGTACGCAGCGTACTGACTGTACCCTTGTCGCGGATGTCATCATTCACCACGGCACTACTGGGAACTCTGGGGAACTCTGGAAGGAAGGGTAAACCACACCCTAAAAGCGCACGCTTCCTGAAATCGCACACTACAAACTCTGCCCTAAAATGTACTCCCGTTGTTCATGAGAGTCTTAGGATCGCTTTTTAGAAACTCACCTGTTTTCAGCACTTTGAAAAAAAAATTGTAGTTTATTCATACGGGGGGCCAAAAAAATGCATTTTAAGAGAATTTAGAATCCCCTTTCCACTACCAACAGGACCCCAACAGAAAAGAAAAAAAAATTCAATATAGTGATGGGAACCATGCTTAACCCGCCCTCACCGCCCAAGGGGACCAAAAGTGTCCTCACACAGTGTAGCAGTCAACTTCAAAGTGCTGTAACTTTTGCATCCAATGTCCAAATTCAATAAAAACTTGTTGGAAAAGTTTTGCATACTAGTCTATTTTTTAGTTTTTGAAAGTCATTTGACTGAGTTCGCAAGTTCCATTTGAGTTCACCACATTGCATTGAGATGGCTACAACTTCGGGAGGGGGGGTTTTAATCTTTTTCATCAAATGTTATTTTTCAATAAAATTTGTTGGGTTGTGTTCCCTATAAAGTCTACTTATTGTGGTAAAAGTTTCATGTCAATTTAAGCTGTTTTGAATGCTTGGGAGCAATTCGAAGTTCAAAATCTAGACATTTCTGCATTACAGTGAACTTCGGCGGCTTATAACTTCTTCAGACAGGGTTTGTTTTCAATAATTTTTGTTGGAGAAGTTGCGCATACTAGTCTAGTTCTTGTGGTAAATTTTTTGTATGAATCCAAGTAGTTATGATTGACTGAGAAGCATTTTAATAGAGGTAGGTTCAGCCATTGTTTTTGTTTTTTTGCTACTTTTTTCACTGTTCTTTGACATTTCAAAAAAAAATTGCAAACGCAATGAGTCAATTAAATGATTTTTTTTTCCCACCGAAGTGTTTGTCTTTTGGTTTTGAATCACTTTTTAGTTTAAATTTTTTTCATTTGACTAGGTTTAGAAATCGAATTTCACCTCCAAATGTGTTTTTAGGAAAATTTCAGCATCTTTTTTCAACACTAGAACATTATAATCTTTCAATCTACACGGTCAAATGACCCCAAATTTGATTTACTTCATCTACAACATACACACTACAAGATTGTAGGGTTGAGATTTTCATAACTTACTCACATTTAGATTGATAACACTTGAAAAGCAAGGTTGTTCTTTGACATGGTAAGGCCTTGGGCGGTCAGGGGTTAATTGCTTAATTGTCTGGTTTTAGGTTTGGTTATCTCAGAGAATTTTGCTCTGATGGCATTCATCCTAACTCCAATAACGAGGTTCATGACGTGGTCGGGCAGTAACACAGAGTTAGATTCTGCTTTCTCATTGCACCAACAATATATAAATAGTGTATATTTCAAGAGGTAGACACATAATATTGTTAAGCAATTGTGTTCTCTCCCCCAAAGTGGAGGAATAATTCGCTCCTAGATACTTGGGGGAAAATTTGAGTTATAATACAGAGAGTCTCAATGGTTGGGCAAATGTACATTGTTGCCAATTGTGTCATTGTTGCTGACATCATAGGTTTTTTATCTCTAAATTTCAGGGGAAGCAAAAGGGACCTTCCAAGCGCAGGTTAACAAAGTTATGCATATCTAGAGACTAATTTGTTTCAATTTCAAAAATTGAAAACTACGGGAGTCAACCTTTTCTTAATCACCCCCAACAATCCGAGTTCATAGCTAATGTCCATTTTTCTATTTTTGCATCATAAAAATATTTTGGATGGAAGAATTCTTCCCTTGTAAAATGTTATAATTGTATATGAATTTATTTCATAGCATGCATTAGTAGGAAAAATTAGTACACAAATTAGTCTTGGGAGTGTGAGTGATGCTAAGTTATCAAAATCACACTATTTTTTTTTAGTGCATGTAGAAATATTATTGTGTCATACCAACTCAAAATATCTAGTAGTGACAATAACTTTGTAAGTGATGCTTATCTTATTCCCCCCTTCATATACATTAATAGAAAAAATCAGTGTGCATTAATTAGTCCTAATAGTGTGGGTGACACTACTTTATCTAAGTCATACTATTTTGCAAGTAGAAAGATTATTGTTTTGACCAATTTTTTTGGAAAAAAAATAATTTGTGGTAACACTTAATATTTCCTAGATGATGCTAATTTTCCCTCTTACTAATAGGGCAAATCAATGTAGAAGCTTGAAGTCATGAATGTAAGTCCAATTGAAGGGAGAGAATGATACAAACAATATTGTTGTCCACTATAGCAAAACAATGCACAAATGTTGAGCATCCTAGGATTGTTGCCAAACCCATCTAGAAAGGTGGGCTATATAGTAATTTCTAAGGATGTTTGGGCCAAAAGGATCATGGCAAACCATAAAAAAAGGATTTACACTGTGAACTGTCAAAGCTTAGAAAATATATTAATATATTAAAACTACATATTGATTGAACACTTTTGTGGATCTTTTCTTACTTTACAATACCTCTACAGGCCGTGACCTCCCAAAATCAACCATTGAAAAACAAGTCATGGACCTTGAGAGATTTCTTCTACAACTATTGGCCTCTAGATTAAACAAGGCTTAAAGGTTCCCTCATTTTTTGCAATTTTACACTACGAGAAACATGCTCCTGGTAAACTCAAGTCTTAGACCCACCTCAAGTTAAATTTGTCAATTTATGATGAACTTGACTTGGGGTGGATCTTAACCCTTAAACGTCGAGGCGGACGTTTTGTAGCTGATGAATGACAAGAGAATCTCATGTGTAGGACAGAAGTGCAACTATTCATCCTCCAAATTTTGTAAGAAAAGGGAAGATCATCTACAGTAGTTTAACTTCCAATGAGTGCTTTTGCATTATTTTAATCCAACAATTCACACGGTTTCAAAACAAATGATTTCCATGGTTATGAGCCCGTCGTTTAAGGGTTAAAGCCGAGTCTATTGGGACCATGCTTCTACTAGTATTATAAGTTAGCAACTACCCTACATGAAGTTTGTGCACGCAAAATTGTTGCTTGAAAATGAATGTTTTCTTGGATATTTTAGGTGGTGATTTTAGGTGTAAATACTTTTGAACAATGATTTTATTTTTACCCCCCAAAAGATCAAGTTTCCCCTTAGGGACACTTGAGGTTTACATAGGTTCCATTGATCTCAATTTTTGGCTTGATTTTTGAAACTTGTTTTGAAGATAGAAAATCACATTACTTGAAGGTTTATATAAATCCCTATGATCTCAATTTCTGGCTTGATTTTTGAAACTTGTTTTGAAGATAGAAAAATACATTAGTTATATAGGTATATCATTTTTATTTATACTTGGAGCAAAAGCTAAATTATCCTAAATCTAAAATAGAGTTTTTGAGATAGTACAAGAAAAAAATACAAAAGTCAAAAGAAATTTTTTAATCTTCTTGTTTCTTATAAAAAATACTTTTGTCTAGATAATTTTTTTTATTAATTCTATTTGGAATAGTGATGAGAAAGATATGGAGGGGTCTTATTTTTCAAGGCAATTGGAGAATCTTCTTCCAAAAGTAACTTGTAGGATTCATTTTTTAACTCAATTATTATAATTTTTTTGAAAAGTTCCACAACATTTATTTTGTTTACTAGAAGAATTTCACCTTTAGGATTTGTGTATTTCAACTCCATCTTAGAGCTATTAACAATTTAGTTTTCCATGTACCTTGTATTTACATCTATTCAACAATTTTTTTAAGTGTGGAAATCACATATTTTTTTGGAATTTATTCTTAGAATCTCAACTAAAATAAAACCAAAAAGTATAGTGGAAAAATATTAAATTAAGAAGATTCAAAGTCTTATGAAGGCAAATGCAACCCAAGTGCAAGACAACTGAGCAAGGACTACTATTGAGTACAAGAAAATAGAATGGCAGTGTGCAAAGGAAATGGTAGAATCTCAACTCAATGATTGGGAAAAAATAGTGGCTAGTTAAAGTTAGTCGGTAGGACAAGGGAAAAGAGGTTTGCATTTTGAAAACAAGAACGGTGTGACCAAGAGACTCTCTCCCAGATAAATAACAATATTATTTATTGATTGTGGATAGAGGGGAAATCAAACAAAAATATTTAAACAAAAATAAATCATGGAAAAATTAATAAAGATGGTTTTATTTTAGGTGGTGAGTGTTGGAACAATTTACATTAGTTGATAAAAAAATTATTGATTTAAAAAAAATGCATGATTGTAAAATTTTATGACAATTTGTCAAAAATATTTTGAATATTTGTTGAAAAATCATAAATTTTATGCAATATTTTCCATTATTCTTTTTTATAATTAAAAAAGTTATTATGTAATTTTTTATTTTGAAGAGGACCAAAAAACAATGTTGGAAAATTATATTCTTCACTATGTTTATCTTTGAAGACTTTCTTAGGATGGTGTTAGTTACTATGTGCAACTCAAATAAACAATTTTCACTAGATACAACCAATGATATTTTATTATTGTTTTGTACAATTCATAATCTAATCAATTATGCACCATCGTTTTTATAAAAACATCTTTTGTTTCTTCTTCAAAATTGTCTTGGTTTACAATATCATCTTTAAAAATATCATTTTCAATTTTTATTCGCTAATGTATGGCAAACAAGTTATTCTATAAAAGATGAATTTGAACATGAATTGATTGTGTATACAATGGAGCATTCAACAAATCTTTTAGCATTAACGTAATCACATTAGGGTGTACATTTTCAAACATAAAAAGAGATTTATATACTAAATGATATTTTATAAGCCCCCATATTGTGACACCATTCTCAAGTCAAACAAGAAAGGACTTATTGTGTTTTATCATTATTTGCTAGAACATTTGACACTACTATGCATTTTGTATTGACCAATAATTATATAGTTTATAAATTTGTGCAAAATCAATCTTTCTAAAACAATAAGTTGCTTTACAAATGTTATAACCAAATTTTATATGTGTTGTTAGTTTGTTATCTACAAAATCTGCTTGAATTTTATTTTTCTTAATCACATTTAACTGCTAAAGGTCAAAGCATTCAAATTTTGAATGGGATGAATGCAAACACATTCCAAATATACAAAAATAGTTTTTGTCATCCATCATTTTTTAAGGTTTGTGTATTAGTTCTTTAACACTTGAAGGATGCTAAGGTCGAAAGGTAGTTGATGGATGGCTACTTTAGAAACAAAGAATGCACCTATTGGTCCAATAATTAGATTAGTTTTGATAACTACCTTGGGTTATGGGGGCCGCATCCTTTAAGGGTTAATCCTCTATCATTGCTACAAACACTACATGCACTACAAGAGAAAGGGGTGTTTTAAGTATAGTCCTAGAGATAAGTTTTTAAGTAATGACCTTTTTAGAAGACTTTTAGTAAGAATTTATTCAAAACACGTGTCTTTTTAGTAAAATTTTACTAAAAAGACACGTGTTTTGAATAAATTCTTACTAAAAGTCTTCTAAAAAGGTCATTACTTAAAAACTTATCTCTAGGACTATACTTAAAACACCCCTTTCTCTTGAAGTGATGCTCGATGGATGACTTCAAGTGAAACTAAAGGATGGAAAAAAACGTTTTTTCATTCAATTTATTTATTTGGAAGGTACTTGAGTGCATTTTTAGTGAATATGATAGGACCACTTGATCTTGACCAAGGATCCATATCCAACCTATAAGGCGTCAACCAAAGCTTGTAATTTTTTGTTTGACTCTTTTTTAAGGTTGGGACTAATAAGATCATGACACTTGTCCTAAAGTAATGAACAAGAAAGTAGGAAGCAGTGAGTGAGGAAGTAATTCTCTAATTATCAAAATTAGAAGAATCTACACATTACCGAGTATAGGTGTGGACCAACTTTTGACTTCCAGATTCATAGTAACTTCGATTTTAGGCATAAATCTACCAAAAAATTTGAAATTCTATCTTCCTACACAGCAGAAAATTTACATTGCCTTGCACTGCTCCAGAACATGCACGGAATCACTCAAGTGGTCGATTACGGGTGGTTCTACCATAGTATTGCAAAGGCCCTCATTATGATCTTGTTGAGACTCCAAAAGAGACATGCACTTTTCAGACTGTACAACACACAAGTGTGAGTACTGCAGTCATGATCATTAAGTTAAGTTGGTCCACATAGCTTTTGGATTTTCCAATATTCTAAAGAGTCAAAATTTTCACACGCAACACTCAAGTTGTGAAGGAATTTCAAGGAATAACAACTAATAGCCTACTTCCGGGGCTTTCGTTTCTTGGAGATTATGGGCACGGGCTTCAAAGCGTTGCTAGCTTTGCCACTCTTTCTAGGCTTCCTCGCCAAATAAGCCTTATGAAGCTCAAGACGAGCAGTAACCCTCCTAAGCTCTTTCCTCAACATCTCATTCTCCCTAAAGTTCCTCAACGCCCGAAACTCTTTACCGAGATTCTTACCAACTTCAACTGTTTCTGGTTCAGGGACCTCACTGATTTCGGCCTCTTCCAGATCCATACGCCCTCCGGGCATAGCTAGATCATCAAAGGAAGACACTGACATGGGTCCAGCACTCCTGAATGCCTTTCTCGTCCCTACCTTTGGAGGAGCCTGAACTGCAGGCCTGAAGCCACCTTCCCTGGTCGAATACAAATCGATCGCATCTGAGGGTGACAAGGACAACAACATGGAATTTTCGGTCATCACTGACATGT
Source organism: Antitrichia curtipendula (assembly GCA_951230915.1). Lineage (NCBI taxonomy): Eukaryota > Viridiplantae > Streptophyta > Bryopsida > Hypnales > Leucodontaceae > Antitrichia > Antitrichia curtipendula. The sequence continues at coordinate 53,103,604 of OX579633.1, read as the reverse complement.
TAGAGATCTCAGAGGCAATCTTCACCACTCCCGGGTGTGCATGCCGCCGCAGAAGAGTCACATCCCAAAGCACTGACGATAGCGCTCCACTTACATCTGGATCATCCCCATCCGGTGTATATTTCTGCACACGAAACAAGTTGCTTAGATTCCATACAAAAGATTAAAAACAGGCATGCTCCAAAATCTGAGAGTGAGAAGCCTTTTGCTTGTATTCTATTATACAATAAGACGAGAAAAAACAATCTTGTCCAAACAAATCCTCAGTACCTCGTTGAAAAGTCCCAGTAATACGTTGTAATAACATCATTACACCGTTTATTCTATTTAGTGTCGCAAACTAATGTAAATTACATGAGGCCGTAGCTTTCTACCAGGAACTATCTTTTCATTTGATGACAATTCTCCATGTAAAAGGACTTCTACAAGTTTGAACAGTAAAGAACACGTCTCCAGTAAAAAGATGTAGCGTACAATAGCTGTTTAGGCAGCGATAATAAATAGACTAAACGATGAAGTTTCCCTCGGCGGTGATCGCAATGTTGGTTCATAAATCATTTCGAAACCTAAGCTCCGCAGGTCTCATTTCCTTCGCAAACAGACTACTACAATGGAACAGGCATGGTCGTTTCCACAGAGAAAAAACTTACGGCCAAGTTGCCGCCAACAGCACCACCACCCCCGTCATTCTCAAGCAGATTTCGACATTTCTTATAGCGTTGCAGTAAGAATCGTACAGTCACAAGGGCTGCAAAGCAAAGATGAAATTAAAACAATAAATATATTTCGCAAACATCCTTCGGGACGACTAGGAGCTTCCACTGGCAATTCAGTACCAACTAAAAGAGCTAAGTCAGCATCCAAACTAAGAGACATTTATCAGTAAGAATATAACTGAGATTAAAAAGCAACTGCCTGTGCTAGGACGTTGATTAAAATGCACTCATTACTTGAACATAGCTAATGCATGGCCGTTTATCCAGGTAGAGGTCAGACACTTCTGACTGCAAAATGAAATCGAAATTTCTTACCAGCCATTGCTTCAGCAGGCGCAAGGTGAAGGGCAAGTGTGGAGAGCCGCTTCAGAAACCCAGCTGCCCGTTGCATGTCGTGTTGCCGATTGTCCCAGAGCATCACTTGAAGCGCTTCTGCAAACACCTTCGAGTACTTTATATCGTGCCTGAAAGAAGAACAAACAGATGAAGGGTCTGTCAAGGAGATAATCTTCGAGAGGTTCATTGAGAAAAAAACTGTATGCTCCACCAGGTCCTTAAAATCAAAATCGCAATGAAGTTCCAAATATTCTTGAAACGCTGTTGGGCATTACTGTATTATCCTCCAGCACAACGCATTTTACTTTCATCTTGACAAAAAGCATTGCAAGGATCAAGGTATTGGTCGATTCTTCACCTTACAGAATTGAATTCGAATAGCAGATTGTAAAGCTGAACGTAAAAATCTCTCAAATCAATGGTAAGAGCGTCCAAATTGCTTCGCACAATCTTGAATGCGACCATGCAACACTGCAACCTCTCTCCAACTGTTAGCATATCCTCAGAAGGTCTTGCTTCCGAGTTGTTGCCTCCAGCTGCTGCTACACCAAGTGTGCTCAGAAGGTCAGCCATGAAATCAACGTTTATCAAATACGAATATTTGCCAAGACCATCGAGGGAAGGGCCTAGCAGTGGTCGCAAGCCAAGTGAATCGAAACCTTCATCGATCTCTCGTGAGACTGCAGCAAGTACCCTGCACAACCATCATAGCCAGTTTACCTCACACACTCAACAATATGACTTGAGCCCCTCAGTTGAATACAACGACAACACCAACGACGACAACAACAACAACAACCACCGCCAAGCAACAAGAAAGGCAACAAGCAACTACAAGAGGTTCATACTTCTCATCAGGAGGCTCCAAACTTGATTTCAGTACGCCAAAGTATGTTTCAAACATGGCAGCCAACGTCTGTGTCTGAAGCTTCTTGCGCAATATCACATCAGGTGCACTCGATGCTTCTTTGAAGTCATCTTTCACCTGTGGTCGCAAACCTCCATATCAGATGTTTCAATCTAAAGAGTACATCTTGATTAAAAAAACTCTTCAAACAAACATGATACTCACCTCCTTTCGCAACTGCCTCGCAAGTTCTCTTTTCTTTTCCTTCTTCTCTTTTTTCTCTACACGCTTCGATTTCTTAACATTGGCCTTCTCAGCCATCTTCTGAGTAGTGCTTGACTTTTCAATGTTATCATCAAACGATAATTCCAAGAAAACCTGAATGGTCAATCAAGTAGAAGGGCAATATTAAATGACAATTCAACAGTCACATGGAGGCAAGTCAAGAAAAATAGATAACGAAGTAGGTAAATATTCACTGGGATGGTGCTTGACAGCGATTACACACCTCCACAACAGATGGACGCACTCGGTAGCGGCGCGACTTCACGAGCTCAGCTATCAACTGAACAGCCTCCACAGTAGCCTCTCCTCCATGCTTGGCCTCGTTATTGAACAAAAACTTGACAGCATCACAAGCCAATTTGCTGAACACGAATCCAAGTCAGAAAGTCTGTCATCTGAAATTGGCTGATCGTTCTAAAAATTTCAAACGGTGTAATAGTCCATACCAACCTGATTTCATCATCGAATGACATCATGCGTGGAACCATAGACTTAAGCATGCTATCACGATAGTTGAAATGCGGTGCTGCTTCTAGTAGCCCACACATACACTTGAGTGCCGTGAGGCGCCGAGCCGGTGACTTGGCTGCTCGGATTAAAGTTTGAACATATTTCTGTATCAGGTGAAACAAAATTAGGACAGAAATCGGCAATTTCTAAGCCAGCCTGCCAGTTGGACCTGCGGTTAGGAAGCGAATCTAAAGAATTCGTACAGCACTTGTAAAATCCCTTGCAGGATTTGTGCATCATCATCAAATACAACAGTGAACAATGAACGCAAACGACAACAACTGAACGCAACCTGCCAAAGAAAGTAGAATTTGCAAATCATTTACCTGGTAATATTTCAGAAGAGCGGTCTCGAAGTCTCGTAATTGGCGAACTTCCTTGGACACAGCCATCTCTAACTCTTTTGCTGTAGGCAACCTTATGCGATATCTGTTGGAAAATCATCGTGAAAAATCAAAACCACGGTCCGATAAGGCCCGACTCATGGAAACCAGCACCTAAGACCTCAACAGGAGAAAGCGTTTTTGATGCACCTTACCGGGGCAATACAGAATTGAATTACAATACACGAGGAATATCAAAATTGACCTGTGAGGAACCCACGGCAGTACAAAGACGTATTTCCATGGTGCAAAAGAATAGGAATGTTGACAGAATCAAGTTACCCAGGTAAAATATCTTTGAAAACAGCCATAGAGGAAAGGAGCGCCAAACGGGCTACAGGGTCATCACGGTCTTCACACATCTCTTGGAGTTCTTTCAAAGATCCAAGGTTGGATTCTGGATTTGCAAGCAGACCCATTCCCAGCTCTGCCATATGCGCCTTCAGTTCCACACGTCTTTGTTGCACAGATATGTAACTCACCTCTTCCTGCTAGACATATGTCAGACGGAAAGATACCACTCATCAATCCAAGAGAAGTCTTACACTGGAAAGACGTCATCTCAAGATAATCAAGTTATTGGGCTCACCTTGTAATACTCCCTCTTGCCATACATTGTGAACTACTTGTCAAAGTTCAAGGAAGTATAAAACAAACCTTTTCCCCATCAACTCGTTCACTGGACGTGGCTTCCTCCGATGCTTTTTTCTTCTCTTCAATTGTTTTCTTCTTTTCTTCCTTCCTCAGTTTCTTGCGTTCTTGCTTCGTAAGTTTGACCTTCTTTTCCTTCTTCTCTTCTGGCAACGCTTCCACCGTGGGAGCCTCTTCATTGACTTCACTTGGAGACTCTGAGAAAGTACCATTTGCTTTTGCCTTGCGCTCCTCAAGCTTGGCATCTACAAAATCAGAAAGTCCCACACAAAAATTTCAAAGAGCCTTCACTCAAAAAAAACCCAACAAATGATTAGGTGTTTGAAATGACACTTAACCCTATCATGTACTGAATTAGAACGATATCAGATATAAAGGACGCGATCCCTACCAGGTTTCTTGGGTGCAGTGAGATAACGAAGCTCTCCCGTAAGTGACTTCACAGGCAAAGCATCCAGATACTCCACGCCCATATTATCCTCTTCCTTCTCGTCGACCTTGCCCGCATTGCGTTCTGCTCTTTCCTCATACCGACTCTCAATATCGTCCGCCGGTCTCTCAATCTTCTTCGCTGGCTGCTTAGGTTTCTTAGGTCCCTCAAAAGCCCTGGTTACAACATGGAACATCCATCCAGGTATATTTAGGGTTTCGTGTAGTCTACCTACTTAAGAATCAGGTTCGCAACTACAAAATTACGAATTTTGCGTACGGTTTTGACTGTGATTGCTATCTATCTGAGAGGAAACAGGTGAATTCTCACTAGAAAAGAGACTCTCACTAGTTTAGTATCATGTGCATCTACAAACATCACACAGAGACAGGACTGAAAATCAATTCTGCTTGTGCTTGAGGATCAAGCAGTCTGCATTAACGTTTGCGCACGCACATTGAGCACAGAATGAACAAAAACGCTTTCATTAAGCGTTGTCAAATATCCCAATGACGGAAACAAAACTCACTTGTTGATGCTGGTCGTGTCCAAGGAAGCCATAAACCCAGCATACTGGGCATGCTTCTTAACAAACTGCAAATCCTCATCGGAGACATACAAGTCGTCCTCATTGACTTCAGGAGGAAGCGCGGTAACACCCGGAGCTCCTTTCTGTACTCACAAACCAAGAATCAAATTAACCTCTCTCGAACATACCTTAAAATACCAGCTCGGCGAGGTTTCCTTAACCAATTTTGCAGTTGAATCCTCTCATTACCATTCTAAGACACACTCAATCAACCAAACTCATAGAAATGGAGCGCGTGATCGACCAATTGACCGGAATTTAACAATTCATATTATCGCAGTCTAGCAACTGAATTAGGGCAGAGCACCTGCTTCCGCTTGCGCTTTCTGTCGGACGACATGACTCCAGAATTAGCAGGAACACCGGGCATTGCAAACGACGCCCTAGTGATCCAAAGCGCCTACAAAAGCGTCACTGCAACCGCCGGAACGCATCATGAACAAATCAACAGCTCACCGTCCCATTGCAAAGAACAATCAAGAAAATGAACTGAATCGAATATAGAATCGGGAAATATGAGAGCACCTTAGTATAACACGAAGATGGTCGAAAAGAGCTGGGAAAGTGACGCGCCGTACTTGCCGAAGATTCCGGCTTTCTTTGTACGCTTCATCTGTCACCACATAGGCACATTGCATCAGTACTCGTTTCCTTCACAGCAAATAAAAGTTAGAGTTTAACGTAGGTTTCCCCCGACGATGACCACGGTTGCATAAAACGTGGAAACCCTAAAACGCAGAGAGAGCTATTTTCATCACACGGAAACAGAATACAGATGCTGCACCAAATCCGCTCGTTTAAGTAGAAGAGATTAGTATCCTAAATAATTCATAAAATAATTTTGATCGAAAACAGAGTTTCTTGCTAGTATCTTCTTGCATGCCAAATTGCCATTGCGACATTGAAAAATTCATAATCAGCAGTACCTGCAAGGAGTGTTTGTCGACAATTGAATGAAACGCACTTAGAGATTCCGTGCTCCACGTACTCTTCTATCAGTTCTGGGAAGTCACTTTGGAACGAATCCGCATTGGAACAGATCTGCTGAGGATTAGGTCAAGTCCCAAAACGGACATGTGATAGATGGGAGTTCCAATCAGACCGTGGCAAGAGTCAAGCGACGAAGCGAAGCACCGCTGCAGCAGATACTCTGCGATGCTGATTTTACAGTCGGGCTTCTCCCGTGAGAAGAGCAACCTCGGAGAGAACAAGAAGCCTGTGTAGGTTAGGGTTAGGGTTACGTCGCTGTTCAAACAGAAAAACGGATGATTTCATCTACTGTAGCTTTATTTACAAATTTCACCCTTGACCTCTAACGTAAAACAGCCCATTACGGATCAAATGGGGAGTTTGCCCAGTTGTCATTTCTGAAATTTTTTACTTTTTTTGCTTTTTTTCCCAGAGAAATCAAGTGATAGAAATGGTGAGAGCATTTGAAACTATATTTTTTTTTGAATTTGTTATGAATTTCTGAAGTGTTTAGCCCACTACAACCTAAGAGACTCTATAGACTACCCCAAAATCAACCAAAATTGATCCATTACATTCATCTTACTCACCTATTGCGGTCACAATATTTTCTAACATAGAAGACGTGAAAAGGCACTTCCTACAATGAACAAACACTAAAAAATTGAAAGATCCTATTGTAGTCACTAATCACTCCATTCCAATTAGCTAAGACATTGAATGTGGTCCAAATCTCAATCGATAAAAGAAAACCGTAATGGGGTCATTCTTAGGAGTCCGTAATGGGTTGTTCTCCCTTAAATGTGCACGCAACCAAATAATGGATGCATCTTTGTCAATCTTGATTGTAACTTTCAATATAACCTTTTGGGATATTTGGTTTAAACTAAGAAAATGAAGCTTGACAAGATATCTTTCTACTTCATCTTTAAATTTTGAAAAAAATTCAAAAATTGAAAGAATTATCGCAATTGCAAACTTCATGTGTTAAAATCCAAACTAAAAGTATGTTGTGTTTTTCATTCATATTTTCTCCTTTTAATAAAAAATAAATTAAATTAAAACATAAAAATTAGTTTTTTTCATTCTAACCTTCATTTATAGCAAAAACTTCAAATCATTCTAATATATATTATAATTGATATAATTTCTTTGTCACTTTAACTTTCAAAAATCACAATAATTTGATTTTTCCATCAATTTTTTTGAAATAAAAAACATAAATAGAAAATACATTTTTTCAATAGCAAAAAAATCAAAATTGCATACATCAATTAAATAAAAGGAGAAATTTGATTTGATAGCCGAATTTGACTTCAAATGTCTTTGTTGTAGTTGTTTTGGATGTTAAAAAGAGAAACAATTGAAAGTTTTTCACACTAATCTTCATTACTACTTGTATAGTTGTATCCTTTGAGAAAATTTCAAATAATTTGGAACTTTTTTGCTATTTTTTAATTATTTATTTTCAATTATTGCAACAAAAACTATAATAATAATAAATTTTCATAAAATAAATTGAAATTTCTCGTAGTGATGTACAATTTATAGTTTCAATTAATAAAAATATAGGATTGATATTCAAACACAATCTAATAGGCTATATTCAACTTAGACATGAATTTTGGTTATAAATCTCATTGTCAAGGAGTTAATCCCCATAACATTCTAAATTGGTTACTCCTTCAAGGTCCTATCACCAAGAAGGTATGATACAACGATCTCAAAAAATGAGTCAATGTAAATAATTGGCTCAAAAAAGTGACAATGTAGAGAATATGAGAAATCAAAGTAGGAAATTTTAAACATAAAAATCTTAGAGTATAAAGTAATACACAACCTCAAGAAAATTGAAAACAAATTGCCATTAGAATTGTAAAATACATATACAATCTTTCACACTACTCTACAATATTGACTCTAAATTTTCTTCTACAAGTTATGATTGTAAAAGACTGATAGGAGGAGTTAGATAGGAATGTAAACAATGTTTGAGAATTGCCTAAACATATTCAATGGGATTGAGGTCTAGATATTGGAATGGACACTCTAAAACTTAATTCAAAACAAATTTGCCTTTACGTATAGGGGCATTATCATCTTAGAAATGACTTCATCAACATTGAAGTACCCTAATTTCTCCTAATTTCTCCAAACTCAAATACAAGTCTTCACCTAAGAGTGTAATACAATCTCTAGCATTTATGCACCTTTCCACCTTTTGTAAATCATTTAGACCTTTTACTATCATAAAATTTCATAGCATTACAAATTCACAGACCTTTACAATTTGCCTCATGGCACAATTAGGCAAATTGTCTTTGTCATTGATCCAACACCGAGACCTTCCATCTATATTGAAACTATTTAATTTTTGTCTCATTGCAGAATACTATTCCCTTCCAATCTTCTATGAATTGTCGAATTTTTGTAAATTGTTGTAGAATGTAGCTACTCTTGTAGAATTTTCCATGACAAACAAGACTTTGGCACATTCCATCACAAGCCTTCAACCCAACATTTGTCAAAGCATATCGCAATGTATAATCACAAAATCCTACTTCCTATCCAATTTTATTACTTTTACTTCCTCTACTATTATTTTCAGCTCTCTAATCATGACCAATTGCATTGCATGCCATTTCTTTGAAGCAGTAATTATCAATTGGTAGAAGACTATATTTGGATGAATTGCAATTATTCATCCAATTCGAGAGACAATGAAACTTCAAACTCTAGAGACAATTTAAAACTAAAAATCAAAGGTAAAAGTTGATTTGGGCCAAAAGTTAGTCGAATTAAATGGATGAAGTTTTCAAGGGCAATTTAGAGCCAAAATTTCATTTGCCCATAATTTTTGCTATAAATGTCTAATTTTAAAGTTCTTTACCATTTTGGAATGGGCTTGTAATGTTTTACCACTTTGGCTAACTAAAAACTTTAGTTTAACAAAATTTATTTGGAAGTTCAGAGTTTTAACTTAGTTTGCCTAAAAATACTCAAAAGCACTAACTTTTTGAAGTTTATATCTATTTTCATTGAAATTTGGACCATTTAAATTTTATAATAAGAAAACACTTCTCCATTGTTTGAAAAGCAAATTGGACAAAGCTTAGACACCCACTAGGATTCAAAGGCCAAAACACAAAGAACCTAATTGTGTTTGCTTTTATCTTAGGCCTTGGTGGAGATAAAACACTCACAAGGGGCAAAAACCTCTTGAAAATCTTTGAATCTAATTCAATTGAGTTTAACCACAATATAGAAGTCAAACCTTTGACGCTTGTGAGTGTTTGTTCTTTGTGTAAATGAAATTATTGATTAGCGTATTTATGCATTTAAATGTCAAAACTCCAAAGCAACAATTAAAAATCAAATAAAAAAGAGGTGAGAATAATAATACTAGTAAGTTTTAGAATATTATAAAAAAATTTGAGGATGCATTGTAGGACAATTGTTTTAGAAGTTAAAACTAAAGTCAAATTTTTATTCCTAAAAACTTTGAAAATCAATAGCTTTCACATTGTGAGTCGGAATGCCGCAAGATAAAGTCCATGCACCCCTCCTCAACGAGGTTTTTTAAATTGTACCAAGCACGCGACCAAAAGACGCATAGTCCAAGAGATCTCAATATGACAAACAAAACAATACAAAACAAATAGCCTATCTTTATGGATGGATTCTTGGGTTTAAAAAAATACTTTCTTGACCCAAAGTCAAACAAATATGAAATTTTAGGAGAATGGAATTGAGTTCATCAGGAGATGTAATTGTTCCAATTGGAAGTAGGATCTTTGCGCTAGGATCTGGAATTTTATCAGTACCAAGTATAGCAAAAAAGTACCACAAATATATAATTGTCAATTTGTCATAGGGTCCATAAATATCACATTAGGCTTTCTCTAGTGTCTTTATACAATTTGACTGGTGTTGCATAGCAATTGCCTTTACCAATTGACCTCAAACCATCGTTATTCAACAATTCACAAAATGGCTTGCCAACTTGTCAAAAAAAATAGGAAGAAGAATCAACACACATTTGTTGGAAGGACTCCAAAGTTTGATGTGCATAAAACACTACCAATGCATAGACAACTAATACAATAATTTTTTGAAAAAAATGGAAAGTGATATAAATTGATTTAAACGGTGGATATAACAATCATAAACATGCACAACTACTCAACATAAATTAGGCAAATCTAATGGTACATTTTTATGAAAATCATGTCCTCAAGCACATGAGGGGGTGACTTGGTGAATAAAAGGTGATACCAGTGGGAAGCACCCGTGGCAATTGTCAAAGAAATTAGGGAAATGTGAGAGGACACTATGGTGACGGAGGAAACTGCTAGCGATGTAGAAGGACAAACTGCTTCCTATGCATTCTATACAACATTGTGCAATTTGTTATGACTTTGTCGTACCAATAGGACTTGAAAACAACCACTCTTTGGAAGAAGAGTTCATCCAAGCGGTTATGAAGGTAGTTACGGAGTCACTTACCTTAAAGCCTAGTGAAAGGGCACTGTCTCTCACTTCATATTTTTTCAATACAATTGAATGCTTCAACTTTTCTTTTCTCTTGTCTATGTATAATTTGCGGTATGTATATAGTGTTGGATACTTGGGTGATGTGAGAGGATTGCAAGTCACAAAGCAAGACTCAAGGTTAGGATGATGGATGGGCGTTGACAAGATTAACATTGTGGAAGACAAATTCTAACATTATGTGAAGTCACGACTATCTACACTCCGGAATGGAAGATTGAATGAGGTTGAAAATTTCCGCAATTTATAGAATCAATCAGTGGGATCTGGTGCATGTGTAATAATCTACGCAAGTTGAGCTAAGGAACCGATTGATGCAATGGGTAGAAACATTGAGAATGGAGAGACTGAGTTGGAAAATGGAGAGTGGGTTCACACTGATTGAAATCATTGCCGGTGGCTGCATTGCAGCAAATGGCCGGATCATAAACCATGCAGAAGCGACGCAAATGGTGAATATTGCAAATTATTGCAAATCGATTTGCAATAATTTTTCAGAACAATTAAGAAAGATTGAGCTCGATTGACCTGGCTTGATTACAATTATTCTTTGATGAAATGGCTTGATTATGATTATTATTTGATTATGAATTTACAATTATTATTTGACAACTTATGAAAAAGATATGATCAACAGATTTCTATCTAAAGATTTTAAAATATATTTGGTATTTGAATATATATGAGAAACTGAGAAGGAAAATGAATGCTATGGATTTTATATTTTGACTGTAAATCAAGTTTTTTTTGTAAAGCATGGCTATTAACAAGTTTGTTAAATATGCATTCATTACTTGAGTCCCATCATACTTTAAGATGTTAGATTTTGACTATGCTCTCTCACTTGTCCGGGTCAAGAAGGGTGCTTGCACCTTTAGAAGTCAGGATAATCAGGTAATGGTAATCGCCTAATTCTGGGGTCTAAACTTGTCATGGAGTGAGAGGGTGCGGCTACAAATCCAAATTCACCAACGTTGGAAGGGATGGGGTCGGATTGGGCTACCTTCTAATAGCAACAAGTGCAATTAGTGTTCCAAGCCGCCATTCTATACATCATGCAACAAATTAATAAGAGGGCGATTGCGGTGCAAGTATCTCCTTCCACAACTATGAAGATGCTGGATTTGTCCCATAGGAAAACGGAAGACTATCACTACGAGGACATGGAGTCAAAGGTGGCGGCGCTTGAGAGATTCTTTAAAAAGAAAGGCAAAGAAGTTTATAAATGATTTGCCCAACTTCAACTAGTATTTTGAGGTAAGCCACGGACTTATCATTTAAGTGAAGACAAAATTGCTTGCACATTCTCTTATGTGACTGGAATGGTGTCGAGTAGAGAGGCCTTGTTTTGGGAAAGCGCCAGGCTTCTGGCTGCAACTAAACTTGGACAGAAAATAAAGGGCCTCATGATTTAGTAAAATATATGTACATGCTCATAAAACCTCCATAATCCACCATAAAATCCCAATAAAATATCACATGTTTGTATAAAGTAGTTGGTATTGCTCATAAACCGCATAAATTCCCTTCTAGGAAGGTCTTGCCACTAATATGAGTGCCACAGCCGCTCTTGGACTTCAAATTGAGAATAAAACATTTTTTTGGAGAGCTGACAACAATATCTACAAACCCTCAAAATTTCAACTCAAAACATCATATTGTCCAACTTTTATAGTCGGTCAAAGTTCACTCTCTCCAATTCAAAGGCAACTCATCACTACTCTTCTTTCAAACCCATAACTCTCACATACAAACTCCAAATTGATCGTGTGATATCTCTGTAGAAAGCTAACACAATAATCTGCATACTTTTTAAATTATAAAACAAAATAAGATACTGCCGACTTTTACAGCCGGTCGAAGTTGTCTTTCTTCAAATCAAAGGTAGCCTCTCACTACTTCGCCTCTAAGCCTATAACTTTTGCATCCTAACTTCAAACTAAGAGTATGATATCTTTTTAGAAAGCTAACATCTAAACACAAACTCTTATGAAATCTCAGAGAGGCGGTTATTGGGGTGTTTGGTGATATTGATTGGAGGAATAATGCGGAGGACTATCTAGGAACTGGCAAACCAAATCAGTGGCCACTTACATTTTCATGTTTAATAAACATGTTGAATAGGTGGAATGGAACAAGGCAAGCTTGGTGGCATGGTTTCGACTTTTGAGGAGGGCTTATAGATGAGTTCCTTGATTTGATGGCTACAACAAAAGCTGAACCACGCAAGTTACAAAAATGGATGGTAGTGGCCTCTAGAATTGATGAGCGACTGTGGATGCAATGTTAGGGTCAACATTTCTTTGCTACCATTACAACTACAAGGGACTAGGCCAAACGATTCGAAGCAAGCCCAACAATGTCGGAACCCATTCTAATGGAGATTGATGCAATGGATGGAACAACGACATTGGCAAAAACAACAGCCGAACGATTGGAGTTTCAACAATAAGGGAAGTATTGGGTGTGTGGTTAGCTAGGACATGTACGAGCAAGATGTATGACCAACCCCTCCAAGCCATTGTTGCTTGTGGTCCTAGTCAAGGAAGATGCCAATGCCAATGAATCGGGAAAAAGACAAGCCTGGGACTGAAGGTAACGATTTGGTATTTGGACGCGCCTCAAACTGTGATTGCTACAATTTTAACAAGTGAGCAAGGGAAGTTGCCACCAAGGCCGGAGCCAAGGATTCTTAATATGCAATCTTTGTCTTCTGAGGTGCTTGAATTGTCGCGTCTTCCAACTCTATTGCATCTTCGTGCCACTACTGACCTAGGGGTGCATTTAACATTGGACTTCTAGATTAATTCACAGACAGCTAGTCGACTCTGGAGCTACCAGGGTATTTGTGCATCCAATTTTTGCTCAAGATTGCTAAGCATAGATAAAGGCCAAGGTGGTTCAACAGGAGGTGAAGGTCATTGATGGCAAAGTGATGAACTCGGGACATATAAATCATGAGGCTATAGTGGAGTTGACGGTAGGAAAACATCAAAAAATTCTCGTAGCAAATATCACAAATACCAGGTGGTATCCCTGCATTTTAGGGACACCGTGGCTAGTACACCATGATCCACCTATTCGGTGGTCCAAAAAAGAGGTGATGTTTAATTCCTCGTATTGTCACTAGACTTGATTGCAATCCTCTAAGGAGGGGATTCCAACCATCTAAAAATACCAAGAAATACAAAAGTGGCGGCTCAGTCATCCGTGAAAGGATCGTGCCATGATCTAGCAAGAGGTTTTGGAACCTCCCACCACAGAGGTTAGTAGTACCAAGGCATGCAATGGTATCAACAACAACGTTCTGTCTGTCAACTAAAGGGGTTGATGTATACACGTTGGAAATATTAGAATTGTCTACCATAGAGGAAGTTGGGAAGGCGTCCAAAGAATCGATCCCAACCAAATATCGAGATTTATGAGGAGCTTTCAACAAAGATGCATTCAATGAATTAGTAAATTACCAAATCATGGAGCGTCGGATATAAAAATCAAGTTCAAAGAGGGGCAAGAGCCGCACAACATGCACCTACAACCAATGTCTCTAGTGGAATTGGAGGAACTTAAATGATATTTGGAAGAAAACTTGGAAAAGGGCTGGATTTGGAGATCCAAATCTCCCATCTTGGCTCCCATTGTGTTTGCAAGGAAGAAAGATGGGTCTATTCGAGTTTGCATAGACTACCAAAATTTGAACCGTGTCACGGTAAGAAACCAATATCCATTGCCGTTAATTCAAACTCACCAATCACTTGGTAGGAACTAAAGCATTTACCAAATTGGACGTGAGGTAGGCCTACCATTAGGTGAGAGTGGCCGCATGTCATGAATGTAAAATAGCCTTAAGACATGTTATGGCATGTTTGAATATTTAATAATGCCGTTTGGCCTAACAAATGCCCAAGCCCAATTCCAGGCACATACGTAGACTATTTTTGGTGATCTTTTGAATATATTAGTGGTGATTTAACTTAATGATATCCTCATCTTTTTTTTAAACCTTAGAAGAACATTGACCAATAGTACGAGAAGTTTTTCGATGGCTACAACAACATGGCATCTATACTAAAGCATCAAAGTGCCAGTTTCATTGCAACTTTGTAGAATTTATAGGATTGATGTTTCAGAAAAAGGACTAGAAATGTGCCAGGATAAGGTTCAAGCAATTTGGAAATGGCCCACCCCAAGGATAGTGAAAGAGATCCAAGCATTTTTGGACTTTGCAAATATTTGTTGCAGGTTTATTCCTGACTATTCAAAAATTGTGGTTTCACCCACAGCATTGACATGGAAAAACCAACCATTTGAATGAACCATTTCTGCACAAGAAGCATTTGAAGAACTTCAATCTTGGTTCAGACAAGCGCCGGTATTGCTACACCCTAATCTTGAGTAGCCTTTCATTTTTGAACTGATGCTTCGGATACTACGACAAGAGGCATTCTCTCACAACACAGGGACGACGGTTACCTACATCCATGCGCTTACCGCAACTCTGAGATGTCGTCGACGGAACAAAATTACGATATCTGTGACAAGGACTTATTAAGCATTGTCTTGGCTTTCCAGGATTGGCGTGTTTATCTTGAAGGATTGCCACACCAAGTTCGGATAATTTTGGATCATAAGAACCTTGAGTAATTTCCAATTGCAAAACAATTGAACTGCAAGCAAACCCAATGGTCTGAGCTACTCTCAGCATTTGATTTTGTTATCTAACATCAACTTGGTTTATTGAATAGATGAGCAGATATGCTCTCTCGATGGACTGATATAAGAGACAACGCCAACAAAATTTCAAAACCTTTGTTAAGATTAGCAATGTTAGAAATATGTGAATCAATCTGGAATGATGCAAGGTTTATGCAACATATTAAGTCAACCACCAGTGAGGATACAACCCATGAGCCCATGCAGGCATATTTTATAAATGGCCCTAATTGGGCTTTAATAAATGTCCACCAATAGCTACAAGCCTACAATCTTCGAGATGACATACATTTTCTACTTTGAAGATATAATGGTGATACCAGAAGACGACGAATTGCAATGACAAATACTGCAATCTAGACACGACGCTCCAATTGTAGAGCATCTAAGGCGGGCTAAGACTTTGGATCTCGTGGCAAAAATCTTCTATTGGCCAACTCTCCAGCGATATGTTCACCGCTATATGAATGGCCACAATTTATATCAATGCTCCAGACCCACACGCCATAGCCAATACGGCCTATTACAACCAATCCCTGCAGTTGACACACCATAGAAGAGAATGACAACCAATTTTACTATAAAGTTGCCAAGCAACGGAGGTTTTGATGTGATAGTGGTAGTCGTCGATAAGAACACAAAATTAGTGCACTTCATTCCAACCAATGAAACAATTGATTCCAATGGGACTGCCACCTATATATCCACCATCACGGGACACCTAATGAGATAATTTTCAATTGCAATTCATTATTTGTTTCAAAATTTATGTGCCGTTTATATGAGCTCCTTTGTATTCAATCCACCACTACAACAACTTTTCACCTACAATCAGATGGTCAAGAGGAGTGGGTTAACCAATTTCTCGAGCAAATTCTTTTATGTTCACTACCAAGAGACAAGACGATTGGTCACAACTTCTTCTCAATGCTAAATTTGCTTACAATAATTTCCTTTTCTCAGCCATAGGATTTTTCCCATTCTATGCCACTTATAGCTATCACCTGACTCTATCCTTTACAAATCCTACGGCTTTGACAGTTCCAGCAATAGAAGACAGAGTGCACCACCTACAACAAGTACATGAGGAAGTAAAAACTATGATCAAAATTGCAGGGGATCAAACCAAATGCAATAATGATTGACATGTGCAAAAGCAACATGTCTTTATCATTGGAAAAAAGATATTACTTCAACATGAACATGTTGCAACAACATCTCTGTCTAAAAAATTGGCTCAAAATTCTTGGGTCCTTTTCCCATTATAGCTAAAATATTGGACTTAATATATTGACTGAAGCTACTCCAAATGCTCTGCATTCATGACGTCTTCCATGTATCCGTCTTCGAGCAGTATTACCAAGACACTATTCCAGGTCGCAAACACAAACCACTGCCACCAATTATAATTCCAGAGGAAGATATCGAATGGGAGGTTTGCAGCATATTGAATTCCCAATTAAGCGGTCGCAATAAAAAAACTTCAATATCTGGTATCATAGAAAGACTACGGGGAGGACAAAGACTCCTAGGAACCGGCGGTCAATTTGAAGAATGCTCTGGATGCGCTTGAGGAGTTTCACCGTTGTCATCCTCACGCATTGGGACCACATACTAGAAAAAAAGGAGGAATAATGTTATGACTTTGTTGTACCAATAGAACTTGGGAACAACCACTCTTCGAAAGAGGAGTTCATCCAAGCGGTTATGAAGGTAGTTACGGAGTCACTTACCTTAAATCCTAGTGAGAGGGACATTGTCTCTCATTTACATTTTGTCAATACAATTGAATGCTTTGACTTCTCTTTTCTCTTGTCTATGTGAGATTCCTAGTATGCATATAGTGTTGGATGATGTGAGAGGATTGCAAGTCACAAAGCAAGACTCAAGGTGAGGACGATGGATGGGTGTTAACAAGATTAATATCGTGGAAGACAGGTTTTGATACAATTGCCCAAATAAGCAAGTCAGTCCTTCATTTTTAAGCAATGGCTACAAACAAGCTAATGCACAAAATTGTAGGCACAAATCACCTAGAAAAACATGCAAGAACTTCACAAAGCACTCATTCACAAGAATCAACAAATCAATTTGTAATAAAAGGCATCACATGCATGAGTAGTTCCAAAATAGTATTTACCTCAACCACAGAGTAAAGATCTACAACATTGCCGCAATGTCTATGAATCTCATGACGCTCTACAATATTTACATGACTGAAATAAAAAGCCAAAACTACACAAATGCTTATTTGAAAGATTCTTAAGTCCCATTCTAATGCAAATTTTCAACCAACACCGAATTTCCTTAAATGACAAGTACAACCAATTCAACCTGACATTGGGTTTCCTTGGGTCACAAAAGCTTGGTTGTTGAGCGTACAGATCAAAAAAATTGTACGCATCTAATGGACAATGATTCTAATGTCGAATAGGACAGAGACTTGGTCTTGTGAATAAGAACCTATTTAGTCGAGGGATAGTATTAAGGTCCTTCCAATGCTCGGGGGCGTATTGATGTTCAAAGTCTAAAGCGTTGAAATCGATATCAGAAGCTGAAAGGATAGCGTCCTCTACAACTTTGGGGTCACTACCGGAATCAGACATGACCAAACAAAATTACCTTGTCAGTCAAGGAAGTCTGCCTCCTAGTCGGGATGAATCGATTCATTGTCGCTATCATCTTCTACAACGCCCAAGTAACTTGGCAGGTTTAACGTGAAGGTGGAATCTTGATTTTGGACCAACGTTTTGTCATTGTTTCCATCACCAATTGTGAGCATTTGTTTATCCACCCTTGGTAAATAGACAAGCACAACCGGGCTCTTAAGTTCATGAGTGATTTTGTCCTTATGGGTGCCTAGGCGTTGTCCATTGTGCCTTCCAAGAAATGGATCTTGTCTAATTTCTAAACATACACAAACTTGCAAGAACTCCAAGAAAACTAAACCAAATTGCAACAATTTCCCTAACTAGTTCAAACAAACTAAGCCGCTGTGGTTTTTGAGTGAAAGTGGTTATAGTCTAAATTTAGCAACATAAAGTGCTACAAAATTTTATTCCATTTCCAAAAATATAAAATAAAACTTCACACAACCTTCCTATCCAAAGTTATGGACGGATGAAGTTTTAGCCTTTAAGAGTCTATTTAAACTTCATCTACTAATTTGAGCTTGTTCCTTATTTCAAATTCCTTTAAAATTTGACCTTTGGACCTAATTATATGACTTCTACCTACTTCCCAAGTTTAGACTTGCATGAATGATTTTTACTCTACTTCATCTGATTTCCATCCTAAACTTCATCAAATTATATCCTCTTTGTTTTTGGATCTTCTTTTAAGTGTAAGGTACCCATGGAATCCTCTTGATTAATCCTAAGTGGTTATGATCCTAAATTATTTGTCCGAATTACCTTCTAAGTTCTTAATTAAGTTTCCTTTAATTCTAGGTCTTGGACCAACTTTTGTCAGTTTACTATTTCTAGAGTTTTGATACTTTTTCCTTATAGAAGATAAATCTAGATTTTTAGATTGCTAAGATACTTATTGATTGGACCTTCCTACTAGAAGTTGTTGATGGATGAAGTTTGATCGCTAATCGGTTCTTCAAACTTCATCCTCCAATTCTTCCTAATGTACAATTCCAAATTAACTTCCGGTTTCACATGTGGATCCCAAATATTTATGACTTCCTAATTCTACAAGCTTGTTCCAAAGTTTTGGGTTGAGCTAAACTTTATCCGTTTTAGGTCCTAATCTTCATCCACTCCTATCTTCCTTGTTTTAAGTCTATTTTTCTAAGTGTGATATATTTTTGAAAGCCTTTAAGCCTATTCTACAAGCTTATGAATTCAAACTTTTACACTATTATAATCTAGACACTCTAAATTTTAGAACATCAAAAAGAAATAGAAGAAGTTAGAAACTTAGGATCTTACCTCAGGTTGAGCATGAACAAATAGGTGGTCCAATATGCCAACAAATTTGCCATTGTTTGCCATGGTTTGAGTTGATTTGATAATTTTTCCCATGGCTTTAAGTAGATCCAATAATACAAATTCAAGAACTTCCAATGCTACTTCATCTTTTTTTTTTTCTCTTTTCTTTCTCTTCTCTACTATTCTACTTCAATTATTGTAATACTATGGTTGACTCTTGGTAGGATAAAATTCTCAATATTAATTCTAATTTTTAATCAGCATTTGACTTTTAATCTCCCTATCTTCTATCCTAAGTCAATTACTATATTTTCTAAACTCTAATGGTCCTTATTGCACTTCTAAGATTTCTATTTAATCCTATCAATTTCCAATTGCCCTTTCAATTCTAAATGAACTTCTATGAGAGGCTCTAAGCTATCCTATTTTTCTCCTATATTGTAATTTTTTGGCAATGACAACTTTGCTAAGTGAGTTATTCCTAACTTTCTATACTACTTCTAAATAAGATCTTTTTAAACCTCCTCCTTCTCCTATCTACTCCTATCTATCTTATAGTCTATTTATCTTTCTTATGAATTTTTCAACTCAATATCAAGAGACAAGATTAGTTCTAAAATATGACAAATAGTTTTTAAATGAAAAAAATGAGAACCAAGAGATCCTGGTTTAATTTCAGAGTCCTTAGGGACCTAGTTTTAGAGCCCTAAGAGAAGATCCAAGTTTAGTTGGAGCCCTTAGGGGAGGTCCCTTTACTACTACCGATTGATACCCACCATAAGAGGGGGTCTAGAAATTATTGCTCGAAGGGTCTGGGGGTCTGGAGATTGCTTGCTAGGGGGTCGGATGTATTGGATTGTTATTTTCACAATTTGAAAATTTTAGCCTCACATAACCCTTGACTTTGAAGGGTTTCTTTCTCTAAGACATAACGGTCATCATTTCAAGTGCTTCAATTTGTGGAGGCTATGGTAAATAAAAAGACTTTGGAGGCAAACACTTGCAAATAGAACCAACAAATGGCTCTTTTAAAATTGGTTACTAGGACTTTTGGAAGCTAAACGTTGAGAAATTTCCAATGGATTTTGGAATCTAAACTTTGAGACTAAAACTTGTGAAGTAAGTCAAAGCTCCATCATATTGGGATTTTTAACAAAATACTAGTATTTCTAAGACTCTACAAAGTAAAAGCTTTGTTGTCTTGTAGCAAAATACACGTGTAACGGAACAATTTCAACAAGGTCCCATTGTTAAAAACCACACAAAGAACGAGTAGAGCAAAGGATGTTAGTACAAATTCTTTTTAGTTCAAGAATGGTTACAAACAAATTAGTACATCCACAACAAGCTCTCAGGGATTCACAATCAAGGAATTCCCACTTACATGGTTAAAACTTCACAACTGCAAGCAAAAAGGCCCCCAAAGTGGCATCGCCAAGGTATGGTGGAGGGTTATCCTAGGATTAGTATAAGAACTCAAAACTCAATAAAACTTCAACAAATTAGTACAACAACTCAAACACGTAAAATACAAGAACAAATTTTGAAGGGGTCCCAATGTCTTTCAAAAAGAGCTTGAAAATAGCAACAATGGAACTTGAAATGCTCCCAGAACACACTAAATTGGCAATGTGGCCTAAATGGCCAAAATCCACCTAAATGGATCCAAAGTGTACAGGGATTCAAAAATGAACCAAAGGGGTGATTTGAGAGGAGAAGTGGTGCCTTTATATACTCTCTCAAGAGCACCCACCTCCTCTCATTTCCAAGTGGTAATTTTATCACTTAAGATTTTCAACTAAAATTCCAATTTTTTACTTTCTACGCTGGTCCAATTTTTAACTTCTATAACTCCAAATTACAAACAAATTACGCCATTGGCTTCAAAAGGCCATTTTTACTTGGAGAGACCCCCTTCTCTTTTTCCATCGCTAAAAACTCAACAACATCTAGCGGCAACTTAACGCCAAAAAGGGTTTAAAATCCAACTTTAGGAGTTTGTCTTTTCCATAAAAAAAAAAAAAGAATCAGCCTATACTATTTAGTAGGTATGAGGGAGTGAAAAAAGACCTAAATTTGACCTCATTCCAATTTTGTATGCTCTCAAAATGTCAGTCAAACTCTACTGTAATTTTTATTTTGTTGGTACTTTGAAGATCTCGCCAATTTGGGCACTTTTGACTATCATAATGTCTTGAAATTTATTGAAGAGATTTATTAACATAAAAAAAGGTAGTCTAATATTTAGTGAGATTTTATCGCAACCTGAATAATTTCTAAGAATTTTCCATCGTAAATTTTTGCAATTGATCGCTTAGAAAGAATATTTCAACAATCTAGAAAATTCCAAATTTTTTTATAGAACCTTCAATGGAATCCTACAAAAAATATGCAATCCCATCTCCAGACTCTACACAATTGTCAAAGACGAATAAAATCCCGCTACCTACTTTAATAACTAGGTTTCAAGAAATCTTTCATACGAAGTGCAATCTTGGCAAACTGATATAACCATTGAGTTTCTGGCATGATTTTTATCTTAGAACACCGTCCTTCAGCCGTAGATACCCTTTTTTGGCTCATCATGCATTTTTTTCAACTTACATACTAACAACTGGAGTTTCTACAAAAAAAATAGGAATTGGATGGAAACTTGAAACCTATTTGTGGAACTAGACTCTAGAATTCTCACCAAGTTTTCTCAAACCAATTTAGCCCCTCTTTGTTACAAGTAGGATAGGTTGGACTATTTTGGATAATTCTACTTAAGTTAGTTAATTTGCACGTTTTGGTGGTTTCTAACCTACTTACATGCGGGATTCTAACTTAATTGGATAAAAACATACAAAACATGACCAAATACTATATTGGCGCATCACATACCTATTTCGGTTTTACACTCTTTGGGGGGCTTTTTGTAGATTTTTCTATACTTAATTTTGAAAAAATAAATCATTGAGTCCTAGATGATGAAAGAAGGGCTCACACCAATCTTTGCAGATGCCGCAACAACGTCTGCTTTGGCAACAGGAGAACGGTGATTCTTAGTAATGCCAAGAGTTCCCAACCTCCTCCAAAAAAATCCACCTTATACATTGTCATTTTCGTAATAGCATGCTCAAATTCTCTCGTGACCTCACCAAGCAGAAAGTTTCCTCCCTCAATGCTTGGACTCAATTCAAGGTGGGGACATGACACCCACACATGAGTAACAATCATATCTCCACTAGCTTGTATTGGTGATAGAAGGGCTCTGTAAATGCCTCTAACGTGCGTGCATTCTCCTCCATTGGTGCAAAAGTTGTACCGGTCGAGACTATCTTGTTTTTGTCTTGCATTGTGTAATTCTCTAGCGTCACTAATCACTTGCTTGCCTTCACAAATCAAACAAAGCCGCTCAGCACTATCATAGCCAAATTTAGGGGTCTCTTTGCAATTGACAAGGTCATTTATATCCCCCTCTGTGTCAAAATTAGTAGTCGAATAATATTCTTTTCCCTCTATCTCTCTAGGACGCAACCGTGTCACTCCATGGCATTCCTCTTGCATACAAAATACCAAGCTCCGAAAGACGCTTCTCACTTGTTGAGGTGTTTGAAGCAGATCCACCACAATTTCTTACCTGAACCACCCAATTAGTGTCCCTATGTCCCCTAAATTTAGAACCACCTCACTCAATTGTATCTGAACCTCTAAATTGTGTCTACATTGTTTCCCCCCTTGAGAGAAACCCTCCTGCCTATGGTAGGAACCCTTCCTTCTGCAATTGGAAACTCTACCTCAATCAAAATTTTCCTTCAAATCCACCCCGCTCTTGGAATTCTACCTCCCACCCCTCCCTCATTCTTGTCGCCTTCTCTAACCGTCATCCTACGTCTTTTGCCAAGGTGGAGATTTGTTGTTATGCATTGTCCCTCCTTCAATTCTTCAAAACCTTTTGTTGCCCCATTAGATGCACCTCCTTTTTGGCTCCTCTTCATACACATACTTATCCACCAATTGTTTGCGATAAAACTCCTTTATTCTGCGGTAATGTGAAAGAGAGGAGCATTTGATTGATTCATAGTTGTCAAGGACTTAGGGTGGCAAGGGCCTCCTCCATTATTGTTGTCCTTCCAATTGCAAAGAAATTGATCCTCCTATAGTTTGGGGGAGGAGGGGGGGTGCGACAAGGATGACAAAGCACTTTCTGGGCTTTAATGCTTGCACTCCATGGGAAAGACGCTTATCAAAATTGGCTTCTTTGATCGTTATAGCACACCCAAGTCGTTGGATTGGATTAGTTACTTTCTCTTCTTTATTTTACTTGCCTTCTCCAAGCCGGAAATTGCACGAGTAGCCTATTCTAAGCTGCATGATAAGTTGCCTCCTTTGCCAACACTTTGTTGTTCATTCTTGTCTAGCCAAAGCGATCTTATAACTTGAAAATTTTCATCTGGAAAATCTTGCTTCTTCCTCCACCTTAAAATGTAAGCAAGGTTACTATAAAACAAAATTCGCCGATTCCTCGCCTTCAACACCTAGAGAGGATGGTGTATCTTCTTGCACTGAGGCAGCAACAAAAGGTGATGTTTATCTAGGCACTTCATAATTCTCTTCTTCTGATCCTCAGTAGCCTCAATGTCCACAAGCCAATTGTCAATGATGTGAGCTTGATCAGATCGAGAGTTAGGAAGTTTGCCAGGGAAACCGATGCCTAAATTTACCATGGCAATGAAGGTAGTAATTGTGTGAAGGTACTATTGAAAGAAAAATTGTGAAGATTACAATTAGTGGATGCAAGAACTAAATGTCCAAACAAAAGCACATGAAAACCCACTATCTTGCATCATTAGGCGCAAGCGATCACCTCCCAACCATGGATTGTGACTTCGTTGCCTCCACTGCCTCGCCAAGACTAACCCTCCACTCCATCGCCAAGACTAACCCATATCTCCCTCCAAATTTCCACTATTAAGCTTGAGATGTCCTTGCGAGAATCTGAAGCTTCCCAACAACAATTCCCCACAATGTGACAATAATCCCAAACCCTTGTCTTTGTAATCACAAGTAAAATATTGTTCTTGGGCTTCTGAAAGGAGGCACAACTTCATCAAGCAAAATAGAATACAATAACCCCTCGGTGGGAACCCCAATATCACAAAGGATGGAACTACGTCCCCCAATGGTCTTTTTTCGAGTCACATTGTACCTCTTGACCCAAGCAGTGCCATCCAAGGTGGCATTGTACTTCCCTTCCTGGCCATCCAAGGAACATTTCTACTAATTCGCCCCTTGTAAAATCAAAGACACACACTAAACTTGGACATTTAGAGACACCAATGAATTCACAATTTCAAGCTTGACAATCATGTAATTGACTGATTTTGCAAATACTGTCCAGATTTGGCTTTATTACACTTCAAAAAATCCTCGAAGATAGATTATGTACTCAGGGTCATTTTGGGGTTAAGTGGTCAACTATGGGTGATTCTACCATAATATGCCCACAGCCAACTTCTAGAAAGCATGCTTCATCCATGGAGTGTTAAAATTTAAAATCCTCTCCATAATCACAATTAACAAAAGCAATTCTTCTGACACAAGTCAGGCTGTGAACCTAATGAACAATCAACAAATACAAGGTTCAAACGGGCCGGGGTGCACTGGCCCCCTCGCTCATCCCCTGGGCAAACCCTGAAATTTATTTATTTTAATTTTCCACGCATGATAAAATTTGAAAATTCTAAATTCATATTTGCAGTCAGAAGCCCCAAATTAGCTAGGAGTGGTATCCAAGATAAATTTTTCCAAGCACAAAATAGGGGGGTTATTTTATTTTACCTTCACACCTGGAATGACTTCGTGGGGACGAGCGAGGGGGGTAGTTCACCCCGGCCGTTCAAAGGCCAGTACAGATATGATACAGGTATGTTATGATTGCACACACAACCAGAATATAACAAATCTGATATATGCCAGCACCGAGATCAAAGCTCTCGTCTTTTAGCAGGCAGATATCGGGTCTACTAAGTACTCAGTACTATCCTACTCAAGACTTTTCCTGGTGAGAAGCTGCGGCATGATACCCCGTGAGTATGTTTCGAGCTGAAAGGTATAATCTCTTCATGTTGGCAGAGGATGATCTCTCGAAATGGATGAGCTGGCTACGTGCCAGACATGCTGACATAATAACAATGGCGGGAAACTCAAAATACGTTACAAAGACTGCAATAGGCATGCCGGTAACTCCTAAAAGTACAATGTTTCAGTAACTTCCCATGAAAACAGTATCTAAAGCCAAATCTTACTTTCGCAAGTGTGCAGCAGCAGGATTGAATGGCTTGCTTATCAGCTGCAGATCATTGTCACTCAAAGGGGACCACGATTACACTCATCAATATTATGCGCGAGTCCAAACAGTACGTCCCTTGCTGATTTCCTGACCATCCTGATTTCTGATGACATGGACAAACCGTTCTTCTGTCAACTCCTCCGACATTCCAGCTACTGAGGTACCATTATCCTTGGAAGGCTCTGTCTTCGCCCTGGATTCCATAGTGTCGCTCTGCTGAACCTCCCGACGGTATTCGAGTGTGATCTTGCGTATTTCGTGGCTTTCTCTAAACTCTAGAGGTAAACTCTGCATAAAGAGCATAAATATCAACCAAACCACCACGAAAGTTTACAATTGTCGCTCAACCAACGATTCACAATACCAACAGCTTCTTCCACATTTTCGAACACTGCCATAAAGAGAGATATAGCTTCAAATATAGATATTCTTCACAAGGACGTAATGAAATTATTTTATGTAATCATGAAATAATAATGAAGTAAGATATTGAACTACGCACCTCCATTGTCCAGCTCATATACTTCACATTGTTGACGTGCTGGTTCATATCAAGGTCTCTTTCTGCTGGCTGTACAACAACATGATCAACAAGTCAAAAACAATATTAGTAGACTACAACCACAAACGCAATCCATCATTTTTATTGACGAACTCGACATGCAAAATATACCGGATTTCAGGTGATAAAATCAATCAAATTATTAATGATAAGTTTTAAAGTTCTTACAGAAAGTCCAGTTGTATGAAACTCTGCATCTCCATTAATTTTCGGAATCCGCCCTGAGCTAGCTTTAATCCGATCTTCTGATAGAGCCCACCTGAAAGCAGAATGCTCGAGAAATAAGCTACATGTACATGGGAAGCGTCACCTTTCTCTATGTAATCTGCACTTCAGAAACAATATAAGATAATACATCTGCACTTGAATACTTACGTCGGAGGTTCCCTCGCCCACGGCGCAAATTCAGATCTTACTGAGTCCGAAATACGCTGAATAACTTTGGTGTCCATGTTCATGATAACCCAAGTACTGGAAACAAAACAAAACAACTGCAATCAGTCCAAAAAGCGAGGAGTTCCTTCCAAGGCACTGGACGAGTCACTGTTTCAACAGAAAGCTGGAGGCAGTTGAAGCGTCTTTCATGCAGACGCACACTTGTTGCAACTCGAAACATTCCATAACTTTTTGAATGCACCCACTCATACCAACGATTGGCACTCGGAATCAATAGACTTCTCCGACTCTCATTGCCTTAATCAAGGACAGTAGTTCCTGTTCAGATACTCCAAGACAGCAGGAGAAGGAAACACTACTAACCTCGTGGCAACTGCAATTATTTCACCAGTTTTCACATCCTTCACCGTCCAGTCCCTTCTCACAGCGTTCCTTCCCTCCGTGCAATACCAAGTGTCGACTTCCAAAAGGTCCCTCCTGCACACAAAAAAGTCAGAAGAATTACAATCAAGATTCTCGTGAGAACCATTCAAGGACCATTGAAGAAAGTCCGAGCTCTAACAAGTGCCTGACCAACAGACCCCGAGACAGATTTCAAGAAGCCTGTGAGAGTATCATTCGAAAAAAACTTCGCCAGCACGCATACTTACCACCTAGGATATCGGTCAACTTCGATATGCATTCGCGTTATGACCGTAATCAGTCGCTCATTCGTTCCTGCAAAGGCTCCATAGCCAATCTTCAGGACGTGATTACACGCAGCTTCCTGTGATTGAGAATAAACACTAGATCAAATTTCAAGAAAGGAGAACTGATCCAGACGACGAGCGATCAGATGCTTAAGTAAAAAGAACTGAATTCTGCATCGCTCGGCATTAAAACTTGCCCCTCCTCCAAACAATTAAGACATTCATCCTCTTCTCGAAGCACCACAGCTTTGTCCAAAGGCTCTGTAAGAAAAGGCACCTGTAGCAACGAAGACACCATCTCCAGTGACATCGTCCTCCGATCGCCAACTTCCGAGAACCGTACAACAAAGCGCTCCCGGTAAAAGTTTCCCTCATCTAATATGCCATAGCCAATGTGCTCATTCATGGGAGAGTTGCTAAAACTAGGAAACGTCGGCATTGTGTAAGCGCCATTCTGCGATTCTGCCACAGCACTCTCCGTCTGCACTTCGGCGCGCGCCTTGCTACTCCTCCCGTTCACCAACACCCGCTGCTGAGGCTGACATTGCGAGCTCGCCCCCCATGGTAACCCTAGCTTGAGCTGCTCCCCGACCAGCCGCTCCGTCTTCTTCCAACAGCCTCTCTCGACGAGCCCCGGAATCACACCACACACTCGCTGCTGAACCAGCGCATTCCCCGCAGCCATAGTGGAACCGCTCGTGCTTGAAACTGTCAAACCAACACCACTCGCAATAGGACCAGCCGCACAATGTGATCCCAAAACACACAGAATGCCAACACAAGCACCCTTACTTAAGTCTACCTAACTTTCTTGACGCAGCCCAAAAGCGGTCTGGCGATACAGTCGAGGCCTGAGTCCAAAAAATCCGCCACAGAAAACAATGGTGGCGACACAACCGAAGGCGGAGAATACCACTGCTCCCGACGCCGGAAACACAGGCACTGGCCCGACTTGTAATCTCCGCTCGCCAGCGCACTACACGCGAGCACCTTGTGCCAGTAGATTTTAAATTTTCCACTTACGTTTTCGATAGAAGCAAAGCAGTTGAGCACATCGAAAAAAACACTAACTTAACAGGCGGCTAATTGAACTTCGCTGCTGCTAACTGCCGCCCCTGCCGCTCGGCCTCCCTTGCCTACAAAGGCCTAGCTACAACAGTGAGGACGTGACTAAACTCCAAAGCTAGTCGCGCTAAGATACCTTTCTGCGACTGATAAATGCATCAGCGACAGGGCCTGCACAGTATAAGAGCGGGACACGTTCCAGTATTTCCGTAAAGAGCCTCTGGCGCCCCTGTTTTGGACTGGAAGCCGACCATCGCCAAACCTGCGGCCGCGAAGCTCCTTCCAGAAACAGGTCAGAGGCCGCGCGCTTTCGGAAATTCAGGCGGGGCT
Organism: Antitrichia curtipendula; assembly: GCA_951230915.1. Taxonomy (NCBI): domain Eukaryota; kingdom Viridiplantae; phylum Streptophyta; class Bryopsida; order Hypnales; family Leucodontaceae; genus Antitrichia; species Antitrichia curtipendula. The sequence continues at coordinate 53,075,310 of OX579633.1, read as the reverse complement.
CCGGTCTCCCCAATGCCCAGGCTCGGATGCACAGATCTTTGCGAAGGACGGACCTGTGATTTTTCTTCCTTTTTTTCCTTACGGGTCGGTTCCTCTTACGGCAGTCCTGGCAGGTCGGCCTTTTTATTTGTTTTTGTTTTTTTGGGTTGGTAGAGCGATGTGCTCCATGGAATGCACGGAGATAAGGGAAAAAAAATGGATAGAATCATAGAATCATGTACAATCCTCCATGAGTGTGCTTTCATCCACAAAATAATCTATTATTTGTAACTTTCATCTAATCACTAGTAGCTCTATTTATTTATTTCTGTAATGGGATTTGGTCACTATTTCCATCCAATTTTTTCAAACTGTTTTTTTTTAGTGTTGACCCTTAAAGGAAGAAATTGCATTTTTTGGGAACATATTGATTTTGGATAGCTCACTACAAATGAAATTTTTATTTCATTTTTCTTTGAAATTTTCATACAACATGTGCCCAAGGAGTAGCTTCAAGGTGCAACAATTTTCATATCTTTTGACGACATGGTTAAAAAGTTATTCTTTAGTATGTAATTATCATCATTTGACAAGTAGTCTGGGCAGTCCAGAAACGTATATTAAAAAATCACTTTTATTAAAATTAAATTAAAAAAAATTGATTCTCTAGATTTATATATAAGTGGAAAATTTTGAATCATTTCATTTTGATTAATGAAATGAAAGTTACAAGGAGTTTTTGATTGTGGGAAGTTATGGATTTTCTACTCTAAAATAAACTTTGAAGTCCTTTATTTTACTCAATTTTCAATATTTCTGGAATAAAATAAAATAATTAGGTGTACACTATTTATTACAACATTTCAACCATTGGAATTGGCATTTTTCAATTCGATAACTAAATTCTCATCAATTTAGTATTTTGAATCATTCTCTACTTCTTTCTATTTACGATTTTTCCCTGTATGTTGTACAATTCCAAATGATCTAAATTTTTTCAAGCATGTAGCCAACTTGCCTTGAAGAATGAATCCAAAGAAGCACCACCATTTTCGACATTTTTTCATATAAATGTGACACTGGAAAATGCAACTGCCTGCTTTTTTGCATTGCCAAAAAAAAGATTTTTGTTACTTCAAATGCTAATATCTTCTAATCTACACACTGGAAATTTTTGAAATTTTTTTTCACATCTTCTCACACCAGCATACTACAAGATCCTATAGTTACATGTGTCCAAAAATGTTTTTTTTCTAAAATATAGTACTTGAACTAGAAATGGCAGTTTTGAAGCGTTTTTAGTGAAAACATAGTAAAAAACCTTTAAGGATTAAGGGAGCCATAGCAAAAGTAGGATAAGATTTTGGCTCAAATTTACCAACTCAAAAATGGGATAGTGACAATGGCCAAAGAGGGGCATTTACATTTGATTTATTCCTTTTGTCAGTTTGTTGTGACTATATTTATTCCATGAGGCATTTTAGCCATAGGTTGAAATGACACAAGCCTATTACCATATCAAAATTAGTTTGTTAGAAATGATCAAATTTCAAAATGAGTAGGTGTATTCTTCATTTCTACAATTCCCCGAGTATCGTTCAACAATCATTTTTAGTTTCAGGCTTCGTTACCAAGTCTATCCATATGTGCTCGAACTAAAGATAGTAATGTCATTTTTTTTAAATATTATAAATTATACCTTTTGATTTAGTAAAGCATTATCTTTCCAATGATATATAATACATTTTTTCTTGAACCTTCCTTGATGAATACTTCTTGAATGAAGTAATTAATATTAAGTGCAGTTTTCTAAAAACTAACCCTCCACTATATGGATGATTGAACTTATAAAGGGATAAAAAAAATACTAAGTCAAAGAATAGACGGGCTCTTGCATTGGGTTTTTTTTAGGAATTATGAATGGATAATTTGCCCCCTAGAAATGCAAATGGGCCACAAAAAACATGAAAATAAAAATAAATGCCACTCTTTCATCCTTACTATTTCTAATGGGGCCATGAAAGATAAATCTCCAAAAATCATTGATTTGACAAATTACAAAATAATCAAATTTTTTTATTCTCACTTTCTTTAATATTAGGAATCAAAATATACCAATCCACTTTAATATCACAATTTCAAGTATTAAGATAAGGAATACACACAAATTTCTTTAATACTACATATTCTATTTTCTTGTCAAATGATTTAGGAAATGAACAAATCTTGTTTGAAATTAAGCCTATACTGACTCAATATGGCACTACACTATGTTGCAAAACATTGCATACAAATGTGAATATAAAAAGTTCCAACAAATGTAAAAAATATTCCATACATGTGCAACCACACAATATTATTTTGATGTCAATTTTACATGCAATAATGTATTGAGGTGTTTCAAACTACGGATATTCCAAAAATGCAATCACAAGTTGACAATTTTGCAAAATTGTCAACTTTAGGATTTTACTCCTTTTTTGGATCTACTTGTTTCTCAAGATTTTGTCAAAAAGGACATCTATACTCTTCAACTTCTATGTGCCATTACAATTAAAAGTGTTCAAATATGTAATTATGAAAACTAAAATGAATCATTTAGAAAGTTGAAGATGCAAATGAAAGATTGTAAAATCTTGTAATTGAAAGAAGAAACCATGCTCTAATTCTCTTAACAATAACTAGTCAAATAGATCCAATTACCTAAAGTCTATGAATTATTGATTATTTTTAAAATGTGCAGAAATCAAGAATAAAGTATATTTCATTTCAATTATTTGAAATTTTATAAGAATTAAGTATTTAGAAATTGAAATTGTTTGAGTTTACAAGTTTTAGGAAACATGTAGAAAACAATTATTTTTTATGAGATCACCACCTCAATTTAATTGCAAGTTCAAAGTGGGCCTATAAATTTATTTTTTTGAAAACTATAATTATAATTGGCTATAAACTTCAGCAAAAAACTTTTTATTGGCGTTTTCCTTTTTGATAGAGGCATTGTAGGGAGACTTATTTGGTTACTGATATTACAATAGATCAAGTGATTGTAAAAGAAATTACCAACCTACTTTAGCACTCGCTTTAGCATGCAGATCCCTAATGTGTGTAATTTATTTCACATATATTTGCAAACTCTGGGATAATGGTTTTGCAATATCTTGATAAAAATCACAAATGTTTCATGTTTCACATCAAAAGAGAATTATACAATATATAACTGCACTAGGACATATTTTTCCTATTTTGTGAATATTAGGGATGAAGCCTTTATTTTTCTCAACAAGGTTAATACTAACAAGTAACTACACTATAAGGGATGACTTCCATATAGAGTTAGGGCCATGCAGTCACTAATCAATGCTGGAATGGAAGTGTGGTTTTTTTGGAGCTCCCATTCCACCATAATTGGTGGGCTTTACCGGTCTCGAATCCACATGGAAGCCAATCCTAAGTTAGAACATATTTGCCTTTTTAATTCTAGCTCTTTTTGAGTAAATGCCTAGTCAAATTTTTTGCTATGCACTAACTTTACTATTCGCGTTCACTACATCATAAAAATACCTAAAATTGGAACATTGTTCCTATTCTTGAATTGTAAAACCTTTTGATAAGTCTTGTTTTCAATCAAAAGGAAATTTTAGAGTCTCTTAGAATGCATTTTGGAGAATTTATTTGAATGAACTATTAATTTTCAAAGTGTTGATAATAAATGTATCCAATATCTATTGACTGAAGAATCTCATGTATGGAGGCTATACGTTGTTGGCAAGAATCTACATGAGATGGTTTTGTAAACACATTACAATTAGGTGCAATTAGAGCCTTGATTAGAAGCTCTAAGAAGTTCATCTAAATAAAACATTTGCATGTGCAAGATTTGGAGAGTGAATCACTTGTGTACCCTATCTATGCAATTGTTTCTTTTAGCTTCCAACCAATGTCAAGTCTGTTGGAGTGCAAAAGCAAAAAGAATCTCATCATTCATGATGTTAATGTCTTATTTTGAAAGTGAATGGTAGCATTTGGCAAGTATGCAAAATAAAGGCAAAAATGCAATTTTTACAATGTCAAAGAGACTATTTTGGTACGACCACACATTTATTTCTCACCTTTTATTCCTAAAACACCTAGATGGGCTTGAAAGCTAGACCATTGGAGATGCTTGTACTTTAAATGTAGCTTTAACGTGCTCCAAAAGCCTCCCCTTCCCCTTTTATCCATAGCTATTTCAATGAATGCAGGTTTAGGACATTGCACCTGTACATTATTTCTTTCATCAGTCAATGCTCCCTCCATTCCTAAATGATCTTCTTGTTGGTCTCAATTTTTTGTCCCATAATGATGTTCTTTTTGCACTTTGTGATGTTGAAAATTGGTCCAATTCAACTTTCAATTGCTATCTAGGACTAGCAAAATAACTCCAAGCAATAGCTCCCCCTCCATCCATGCCATCATCAATCCAAAGACAAATAAAATGACTAAAGGGGTCAATCAAAACTATTTGTTCTAATTTTTTGCATCTCTTTGATTGTTGCTTGATTGAAGGAGATGAAGCTTTGGAAGGTGATACAAAGGTCTACACATGGTCTTAGGCCCCATATTAACCCCTAAAGGTTTTTGACTATGATTTCACCAAAAACGTTCCAAAACTGCCATTTCTAGTACAAGTATCAAATTTTAGAAAAAAAACATTTTTGGACACATTTAACCATAGGATCTTGTAGTAAACTTGTTTGAGAAGATGTGGAAAAAATTTCAGAATTTTCCACTGTGTGGATTGCATGATATTAGTGTTTGAATTGAGAAAAATCCTTTTTTTGTCCCTGCAAAAATCCGGGCAGCTGCACTTCACAAGGTCACATTTATATGAAAAATGTCCAAAACGGTGGTTACTCTTTGGATTCATTTTTGAAATCAAGTGGCTATATGCATGAAAAATTTCAAATCATTTGGATTTGTACAACATATAGGGAAAAAATAGTAAGTAGAAAGAAGTAGAAAATGATTCAAAACACTAAATTGTTAAGAATTTAATCACAGAATTACATAATGCCAATCCCAATGGCTAAAATGTTGTAAAGACCTATCTATACCCAATGTTTTTTGTTTTTTCAAAAATATTGAAAATTGAGTAAAATAAAGGACTTCACAGTTTATTTTAGAGTAGAGATTCCGTAACTACCTTCAAACTAAGAATCCTCATAACTTTTTACTCATAGATCAAAATGGAATGATTCAAAGCTTCCCGCGTATATATAAATCCAAAGAACCAATTTCAAATTTTTATTTTTTTTAAAAGTGATTTTTAAAGATTTTTTTTTTGCTGCCCAGGCTTCCCGCCGAGCATTGAAAATCACTTATCATGCAATAACTTTTTACCGATATAATCAAAAGTTATGAAAATTATTGGACCTTAAAGCTACTCCTTGGGAGAATGTTGTGTGAAAATTTCAAAGGAAAAAAAATAAAATCTCCGCTTGTAGTGAGCTGCCCCCAAAAGCTATGTTCTCAAAAAAACATGTTCAGTGCTTTAGGGGTTAACAAACCAAAAAATGACACCGCACAATCAACAATTACATGTCCATCGGTGCTTTTTGAAAATGCCCCCAATATTCCACTTTTCAATATTCAAAATTTGCACTTTGAAAAGAGTTCCAAAACTCAAAATTTCTAGGACACTAGAAGTGCACCAAACTTTATTGATAGAGTGAAATTAATTTTTTAAATGCTATTTTAAGCCTTAATCTGTAACATTTTGTCCAACATGAAACGATGTGCATTTGTTAGGAAATGGTTTAGAAAATCAACAAAATTGGTTTTGTATTTTTTTGAGCTTATATGAATATAATAAGAATTTGTGGAAACAACTGCGTAGATGCACCTAGTGAGGACCGTAGACACACAAGTGGTTTTCTAAACACACAAAAGCAACACCCCCTAAGCTTGTATCACTCGCAAGATATTGGCCAACGCAAAACACACCCTCATGATTGTGACAACTTCTTGTATCCCACTTGTTAGCTTTGGATCCACCTATGTGTTACTTTAAGACTTATTCTAGGTGTCAATAAACAAGTCTTGTTACATTTTGGTGAGTCTAGCTTGACCCATATAGATTTTTGACTATGTTTTCACCCAAAATGCTTCCACATTGCCATTTCTAGAAGAAGTACCAAATTTTAGAAGAAATTTTTTTTGGACAAATGTAGCCATAGGATCTTGTGGTACGTTGGTTTGAAAAGATGTTGAAAAAATTTCAGAAATTTTCACCATGTGGATTGCAAGATATTAGCTTTTGAAGTGACACAAATCTTTTTTTGGGCCCTGCAAAAAACTAGGAAACTGCCTTGACAAGGTCAAATCAATATGAACAAATGTCCGAAAAAATTTTATTTCTTTGAATTCATTCTTCAAGGCAAGTTGGCTACATGCTTGAAAATTTTTAGACCATTTGAAATTGTAAAACATATAGGAAAAAAATCGTAAGTAGAAAGAAGTAGATAATGATTCAAAATACTAAATTGATTAGAATTTAGTTATGGAATTGAAAAATGACAATTCCAATGGTTGAAATGTTGTAATAAATAGTGTATACCTAATTATTTTATTTTATTCAAACACTATTGGAGATTGAGTAAAATAAAGGACTTCAAAGTTTATTTTTGAGTAGTGATTCCATAACTACCTGCAACTACCCACAACTAAAACTCATGATAACTTTCATCTCATTAGTCAAAATAGAATTATTTGAAGATTTTTTTGTGCATATAAATCTAAAGAATCAATTTCAAATTTTTATTTTTAAAAAAAAAGTGATTTTTAAAGAAGTTTTTGAGTTGCCCATGTTGCCCACCGAGCATTGAAAACTACATATCATAATTTAAATAATTTTTTTACCATGTAGTCGAAAGTTATGAAAATTGTTGGGCCTTAAAGCTACTCATCAAGCACATGTTGTGTGAAATTTCAAAGAAAAAAAAATTCCATTCGTAGTGAGCTGTCCAAAATCACTATGTTGCCCAAAACCCCCCGCAATTTGGTCCTTTAGGGGTCAAGGCATCAACTATGGTTTCTGAATTGTAGTTTCTAACTAGACAACGTGGTTAGGGTTTGGTTGGAGTTATTTTCCTAGGACAAAGCCTCGCAATTACGAGGAAGGTGAATTGACCCCCTCATCCCCCTTGACAGTTTTATCCTGGAAAAAACACTGAAATTTTTTATTTGACACCTATGATAAAATTTGGAAACTTTGAATTCATATTAGAAATCAATGACCTTACATTAGGTAGAAGAAGTAAAAAAATAAAAAAATTAGCACAACACAAAATAGGGGGCAATTTTTTTACATTTACCCATGTCTAGAGGAATGCATGACATCGGTAACTAGATTATACCATTTCTCTTTGAAAGAGGGATAATGCCTCCCTATATGCTGAGGAATGAATTTAGTTATAATTTGTAGAGAATCATTAGTTGATTTGAAAGTTGTAGCACTAGTATTGTTGGTTGAGTGGAAAAATTGCTACAAAGTCATTGGGTGGCTAGGAAGATGTCATGCTTGGGGCTTCCACTTTCTATGGAAGCAAAAACAACTCCCTCCTCAATGTTGGTTAAGAGCAACCTCACGGCAGGGGGCCAAAGAGCCAAGACATGGCGATTGCGTAGGCCCGGCTAAGTTTCTGCCCCATGATAGACTCGCCAAGTAAAATTTTATAGTTGGCCACACTAGAATTTGCAGAGGGAATTGACAAATGTTGCAGCTTGTGAATACCAAGTGATTTTGGCACAATTTTCCACATATCAACCATGAGCTGGCTCTCAAATGAACTCTAGGCCAAGCACAACAGGCTATTATATTTCTAGTAGGAAAAAAAACAAATGCACAAATACCATTGTACAAGTGAATCAACTACCAATGTCATTGTTCTAGTTACCATCAAGAAAAACTTTGTTTGCAAAATGAGGGAATAGTTTCATTGGAATTTGGTGAGAAGCTAGGATAGAAAGGTTGTTTTGATGTATTGAAATCCATTGTCCATGATGAATCTTCAAAGGGTATGGGATAATTTGAAGATGAGAGCTTGGTCACTCATTGTCAAAACTTTGGAATTGAAGTATAATTTTAGACCTCATTTAGGCATAGTAGAATCTTTTTTTTCAAAAAATATTAAATTAAATTAATGTAGAAAATCAAATCTAACTTTCATCTCAAAAATCCGTTTAAGATTTTGATTCTCCAATAAAAAGTTATGGACAAAATTCATAGAGGGGGGGAAAGAGATTTATTTTTTACATTTTCAAACATCCTCTTTGCATTTTGTCCATAACTTTATTGGAGAATAGAAATTCCAAAAGGATTTCTAGATATGAAAATTAGATTGATTTTCTATATTAACTTAGTTCAACAACTTTTGAAAAAAGTTATTCTACTATACCTAAATGAATTTTCAAAATTCTACTTCAAACACAATTCCTACTTTTGACTTAACTATAAACGATTGAGCTCTTATGAATTCTAATTTACGTTATCCCACATGGGTTGTTCTACATCCCACCCCCCCTATATGCATATAAAGAGTTTCTCTACTCAATTGAAAATTCACAAGTAAGTTGGAGATGTTTTTGAAGGAGTGTGGTATGGTTGTTGGATTCCATTTTTTCATTTAATCAAAAGTTCAATTTTATGTACTTTGGTTTTCTAAGCTATGAAACTACCTGACATTGCATACCCCATTCGGTGCCCCTTCTTGGTGTGTCCGCCAAGGAGCACATAAGAAGTAATGTGGCCCCGGTCTCCAATTCCACACACCAAATGCTTGTGTGGCATCCATGTCTAGATAGTCAGTTGTGGGGATGCTCTAAAGGAGATCACCCCATTTTCGACCACTTAAGCAATTTGGTCCATGTGCAGCATGGAGAAGGTTGGGGAAATTTTTTCCCATCTACAGAAATACAAATGAAGAGGATTCCATAATTTTTTCAGATTTTCAATCTCAAAAACAAAATTACCATGAATTTTTTCTGTGAAGATTTTGTTTGTCCCATTCCCAATATATAGGCAAACCCATTTCCAACCATAGGATGGTTACGAAACCAATGTAAGTGATCATTGTGGCTTTTAATGTACATGTTGTGTGATCATTGTTGGCTTTCAATGTACACTTTGCAGACATTTCTACTGCTCTTGCTAGTCATGCTAGACCGTGAGTTGTCACCTATTTGAGAGGTGATTGGAAATGGAGCAGCCTAAGCTGCGAGAATGGGATGCTGGTCGAAAATGGGTGATCTCCTTTAACAATGTTCAGTGAGGGCTCAATTCACCCTGGCCCACATCACACTGTTCTCTTATTTTTTATTTTTTTTATTTTTTATTTTTTCTTATAGAGAAAACATGATGCTAAGTTATTGCACACACCCATCATGCAACGTCACGGACCATGTGCAAATATGACCTGATGATGTTTCCATGGGCAGCGGAGGCTCAAAAAAATCAATCCCCCTGATGGACCCTTGTCTGTCTGTACCTCTGTCCACCAAAGTGACTATCACTATCACTCAAGCAAAAATCCCTGTCAATGAATGCACTCTGTTAGAGATTTATTTTTATTTTTTATCTCCATTGTTATCCCCATCTGCCATTGCTATGATCTTACCTGGAGTGTCAGATTGGTGGAAAATAAATACTCTGAAATGATGGGATACACACGTTCACATAAGGACCACTTCACACCATGACTAAGGTAGTGTGCTGTAATTGCGACCCTTTAAGGGCTGGTTCGCCTTTTCCATACGTTTGTATGATTAAAAACATTTTTAGCTCATTTTTCAGAGAAATTCAAATAGATGCCGAATGTAACACAAGTGGTTACATATTTTTTGAAGCATTTTTGAATTAGTTATGAATTTTCAAAGATTTCTGCTGTAGGTACCTATTTGTGACCCTAGGTCTCCCAAAATCTATCCCCTTGCAACTTCTAAAGTGATTTGAGGAAATCAAGATCAATGATTGGCTCTTGCAATAGAAAAACAATTTTTCCTTGATGCATTCAATAGCTAAAGTGGTCCATTGAAGGATCACCTGCAATCCATTCTACAACTAATTATAGGGTCGGTTTGAAGGAGAGGGTTGCAATTACAGCACACTACCTTAAAGGTCAAGAGGTCATGGATTTTCACCAATCAAATTTTAAGAAATCAAAAGTTTGGCCTCTCGATCCTTCACACTAGAAGGCACAAGTTCAAAGGCCATCACCCTCCAACTATCTATGTGGCAATAAATTGCCTACATGGCGACGGACTCTCAAAGGAAGTTTGGGTCGAGTAAAAATGGAGACCCAAACTATGGCCGGCCAATTCCTATATTTTATTACCTATTTATTATTCATTTCTTTCGACTCTCAACAAAGTTTGGCCACTCAATCCCACGGCCTCTTGACTTGGTCGGCCATAGTGTGAAGCGGTCCTTAACCCCTAAAGTTCCGTGATTATGTTTTCACTGAAAACGCTCAAGAACTGCCAGTTTTAATACAAGTACCAAGTTTTCGAAAAAAACTTTTTTTTGACTCATGTAACCGTAGGATCTTGTAATATGCTGACTTGAGAATATGTGGTAAAAATTTCAGAAATTTTCACCACATGAATAGCAAGATATAAGCATTCAAAATCACTGAAATTGTTTTTTTGACCCTGCGAAAAACAGGGCAGCTGCACTTCACAAGCTCAATTTTTTTATGAAAAAGTGTCCAAAATGGTGGTGCTTCTTTGGATTCTTTTTCCTAAACAAGTTGGCTACATGCTTGAAAAATTTCACATCATTTAGAATTGTACAACATATAGGAAAAAAATAGTAAGTAGAATGAACTAGAGAATGCTTCAAAATACTAAATTGTTAAGAATTTAGGTATGAAATTGAAAAATGCCAATCCCAATGGTTGAAATGTTGTATTAAACAATCTACATCCTATGATTTTATTTTTTCAAAAAATATTGAAAATTGAGTAAGATAAAAGACTTCAAAGTTTATTTTAGAGTAGAGATTCCAAAACTGCCCGCAAACTAAAACTCCTCATAGCTTTTGACTCATTGGTCAAAATGGAATGATTACAGGCTTTCCATGTAAGGTAAACCAGCCTATGATAGGCCAAGTGCCTAATACAGACATCTATAAGATGACCCATTACAGTTTTCCATCAATCTGTGCCAGGTTTTTTCCAATTAATGTAAGCAAAACTTTATTAGGTAAGTTGATGGCTGAAATCAATGTTTTGTATGATGGTGATGGAGATGTTAGAGACTGTTTTAGGAACTCGTCCCTTTCTAGTGTAATTCATTACATGAACTAACTTTTTTTATTCCTTTATGTCATGTTTATGTTAGAAAATATTTCAACCATGTTAGGAAATATTGTAACTGCATTGGGTGGTTTGATGACCACCATGGGTGTAGTTTTTGATGGTTGTGGGATAGTCTACAGACTGTTTTGAGCCATCTGGCCAATTCACTTCAAAAATCTGTAACAAATTCATACTTTGTCAAAAAAATAAAATTTCAATTGTTCTACCAATTTTTCATGTTTGCCTTTATATGAAAAAAAAATTTCAAAATTTCAAATATGTCAACAAGGCAAACCAGGCAATCTGCCTGTCATAGGCTGGTTTACCTTATAGATAACTCTGGAAAACCAGTTTCAAATTTTTGTTTCTGAAAAAAGTGATTTTTTCTGATTTGCCCGGCCTGCCCGGCCGAGAAAAAAAGTAACATATTACTAGGCCATAAATTCTGACTCATATTTCCAAATGTCATAAAATTTAGTTCAAATGAAAGTGTACTCCTCGTCCACAACTTCTATTAAAGTTTCAACCTCGAACTTGTAAATCTCTGGCCACATGTACCTGCCCAATTTTTTTATGTTGCCAAATTATGTAGGCTGGTCCTTTAGGGATTAAAGTGACCTTTTAAGAGCTGATTGTATTTGGGAGGAAGCTAAATTCCTTGAAACAATTTTTCATAAATTTATGTAGGAAGGAAATGGGAATTAGCATATAATCCAAGTTGTTTCATATTTTGGGGGGCTTTTTTTGGAATTAGTTACAAATTTTTGAAGTTTAAATGCAATGGTCACTAAAAGTGAACCCCTCTTGAAAAATACATCATTGGTACATTGAAGAAAGAAAAATATTCATGTGTATTAGAGGTCACTTTTAAAGCCAAGTCGCCTTTAGAGCACCCTACCTTATAGAATGTCGAGGGACAAAAAACACTAGAACTAGAGACGATCCCAAGAGCTTCCTTAACCCCTAAAGTTCTATGACTATATTTTCACCAAAAACACTCCAAAACTGCCATTCTTAGTACAAGTACCAAATTTTTGAAAAAAAAACTTTTTCGACACATGTAACCATAGGATCTTATAGTAAACTAGTTTTAGAAGATGTCGAAAAAATTTCAGAATTTTCCACTATGCGGATTGGAAGATATTAGCATTTGAATTGGCAAAAATCTTTTTTTTGTCCCTGCGAAAAACAGGGCAGCTGCACTTCACAAGGTCACATTTGTATGAAAAAATGTCCAAAATGGTGGTGCATCTTTGAATTCTTTTTCCTAAACAAGTTCTCTACATGCTTAAAATTTTTCAAATCATTTAATATTGTACAACATATATAAAAAAAATAGTAAGTAGCAAGAAGTAGAGAATGATCCAAAATACTAAATTGTTAAGAATTTAATCATGGAATTGAAAAATGTAAATCCCAATGGTTGTAATGTTGTAATAAACAACCTACATCCTATGAATTTTTTTTATTTCAAAAAATATTAAAAGTTGAGTTAAATAAACAACTTCAAAGTTTATTTTAGAGTAGAGAATCTATAATTGCCCGCAAACTAAAAACCCTCATAACTTTTGATTCATTGGTTGAAATGGAATGATTCAAAGCTTTCTAAGTATATATGACTCTAGAAAACCAATTTCAGGTTTTTATTTTTGAAAAAAGTGATTTTTTCTGATCTGCCCGGACTGCCCAGTTACGAAAAATAGTAACATATTTGGCCATAACTTTTGATTCCTATTTCCAAATGTCATGAAATTTAGTGCATATGAAAGGTACTCCTCACGCCCACCTTCTATTAAAATTTCAGCCAAAAATATGAAAATCTCCAGTCACAAGTACCTGCCCAAATTTTTTATACTTCCAAAAACCGCATGCTGCTCTTTTAGGGGTTAAATGCTAGTATTGGTGGGTGGATGTGCTTATTGATAACGGAATATGAAAAACACTATGTTCTTTCTTCAATGTGGAATGCATTGGTATCGGTCAATGTTCATAGAACCAGCTAAATTTTGCTTCATTGCTATTCAAAATTTCCAATAGCTAAATGTACATTGGAAAAAATCCTTGAAAAAATTTAGATAAAGACTGCAATGACCAATAAAATTTGATAGCCAATTTGCAACTTCCTCCACATTAAAATTAGCATCAATTTAGTCAATCTTTAAAAGAAGCTTGTAAACCATTACATACTCAACAAAGAAAGAAATTAGGAAAAATAGACTATGAAAAGTTTAGATCATGGGATTGTGTGTGATTACTCATTGCAATTTTTAATTTTTTTACATTTGATTATTGAAAGGTTTCTGAGGAACTTCTCATAATTCTGTGATAATAGAAAAATAAAAGGTTTCTTGAGAAATATTTATTTAGCACTAAAAGTGTAGGAAAAAAAACTTTCAAGATTTCCAAGGCAGTGTCTAAGGTAGTGTGCTCTAAAAGCGCCCATCCTCTTGAAACCGCCCCTATTTTTAGGTGAAGAATGGAGATGGGGTGATCCTTAAATGGACCAGTTTAGCAAATGAATGCATGGAGGAAAAATTGTTTTTCTATTGCAAGAGCCAATCATTGTCTTTGATTTCTGCACATTTCTTTACAAGTTGCAAGTGGACAGATTTTGGAAGACCTATGGTCACAAATAGGTGCCTATGCCCTGAATCTTTGAAAATTCATAAGTAATTCAAAAATGCTTGGAAAAATACAAAACCACTTGTGTTAAGTACCACATCTATTTTTCTTTCTCTGAAAAATGATCTAAAAATATTTTCGTTCACGAAAGCCTGTGAAAAAGGCGGACTAGCCCTTAAATGGTCGCTTTAAGAGCATACTACCTTAATATGGAAGATGAAATCATAATTGAATGACTAGGACCATCATGGCACTTCATGACTGTGTTTGTAATTGCTGAAAATTTCTTAAATATTTTAATCTCCAAAATTGTCAATGTTTCCATTTCTTAAAAATAAAAAATAAAAATAAAAATTTGTCAATGAAAGGTTCTTGGGAATAATCCATTATAAAAAAACATGTCACTAAAGAAATGTCCCCCCTTCAAAATTAAAAAATTAAAAAAAATTAAAAAATTAAAAAAAATAAAATAATAATAATAATAATATTATCAATTGTCACTTGATTTTTTTATTTTTTATTTATTTTTACAAAGTTTATTTATTTACTTATAACTTTTCATTATTTATTTTCTTGTTTGGAAACACATGGAAATCCATTGCAAAAAGAGTACCAGTTCAAAGCGGCCAAGCCAAACTGAAGAGAACAGAGCCACTGAAAAGGAGAAATAGAGAAGCAGGGGGGACCCCCTTGCTCTACAGAATACAACTCTGGCTCGCAGGATGGATCCCCCCAGCTTTACGTGCTTAGAACAATTCATGGGTTAGTAATTAACTCTAGTTTAGTTAATCAAGAGTACACATATCATATCAAATATCAATATTCATGTTAACCCATAGACGATGCTGAGGACATTTTCTGGCAAGATAGAAGTGCAAGTATTCATCTTCCAAATTTTGTGTAAAAAGGAAAGGTCTTCTACAATAGTTTAATTTCTAATGAGTGCTTTTGCATATTTTTTAAGCCAATAATATCTATGGTACCAAAACATATGATTTCCACTGTGACTCGCTCATCCTTTCAGGGTTAATATTCCTTATTTGTGATCATTGAGGTTAACCCTTATGCGTCACAGGGAAAACAATGTAAGCAAGGAGCTTTTTTCTGCTGGATTTAGAAAATCCAAATTTTTTTTGAGAAGTACTAAGTTGCTGAAGTTTTCACGGTTCAAATTTGAAGCCAATTTAGTAAGGAGTACAAATCTGCAATTCATAGGAGAATCCACCATGCGGATTTCAAGATTATAACATTTGATGAACATGGTATTTCACAAATCTTGGTTTCTCAACATCCAAAAAACATCCCATCTGAAACACAGGGGTTGAATAGTTCTTGGTAAGGTAGAACTTGCCCAATACCCACCCCCCACCCCCAATTTTGCCACCTACATGACCCTCTCATTTGCGTCAATGGTCCACCTATTACCACAATCTTAGCAATCTTTTAGCATGATGACAATTCACGTGGGGAGCGGATACATGAGCCCACGCTTTAGCAAGGGTCTATTCATATTTTAACATTTTAGTTTGGAAAATAACAAAAAATTCACTTCTTGTTGGAATGGCTTCATTTTTTTTGCAAATGATTTCTCTCGAATTTTTCAATCATGCCAAATTAGCATTTGGTGATGTGCAGAACACCAAGCAATTGAGTATGTCAATTTTTTGTATTGTAAATCGTAGGCTGATTCTAACATCATTAAGGGTTTAATCCTTGAAGAGTCTGAAAGCCCTTTGCTGTTGTATAGTATATTATAAATTTGGTGGTATTTGATTAGAAAAATATTGATCAAATACTTTTCAATACAAAGTAAATTAATGATTGTGATAATACATAAATAACAATGTATCACAATTCGTATATTAAACCACAATTGAAGAATTATAAGGCTTAATACGGGTCATATAGAGGGAACCCAAGGGCTTTCCAAGGGTTAAGGTAAGCCAACCTATTTCTGCTAGTTGCCTAATTCTGTCATCCTACTTTTGGCTCCAATTCCACCACAAAATACATCTCCATCTATTCATTTTTTGATAAAATTAGTGCAATAATGTCAATAAAAGATAACATGTCAATCCTTTAACAGTACACACTTCAGTATCCTTGAATACATGGGAGAGTAGTTATGGATTGTTTATTAGATGCTTATGACTCCACTCTATGATCGGTTTTGTAATTTTGAAGAAAAAACACTTCAAGAAATTAATAAAAATAAAAAAATTAATCAAAAAATTCAATAATTATACTTGGGTTTGATTCGTGAAACAATTGCACACCTTTGAAAAATCATGTGTCGTCCCTCTTGGAGTTATCCCAAAGATATTCAAATTGCTAGGACAGACAATCCTTTTGCAACCACTTATGCAATTACGCATGTTTGGAGCACATGTTTTTTGAGTGCCAAATTTTTTTCCATGTAGAAAAATAGGATTTGGAAGGATTGCATATTTTTCCAGAATTTTGTTACACAAAACATAATTACTATGAACTTTTGTACGTGAAAGATTCTCTTCGACCTATAATGGTCATATAAACCTTTTTATTTTTTATCGACCCAAGGGTTGGTTGCAAGATTGACAGCCTTGCAACCAATTATAATGTGCTACAACTACTCCTCGAGTTGTGCCACCATTTCCCTGAAATAGAGCAGTCTACGGATTGGAAATGAGAGGGTGGTTGGGAATGGATCGGCTATTATAATAAGGGTGGTAATATCCTTGTGTACCTTACTTACAATAAGGTAGGGGTTTGTAAAAGCAACTTGGCTCTAAAAGCGACCTCTAATATAGAGGTACATCTTACTTTCTTCAATGTACCAACGTTGGACATTTTAGGAGGGGGTTGCTTTTAGAAACCACTACGTTTCAACTTCAAAAATTTGTAATTAATTCTACCAAGGTCAAAAAAATATGAAACGACTTGGATTAGATGCCAATTCCATTTCTCTTCCTAGTAAAATTTACTGAAAATTGTTTCAAAGAGTTTAGCAGTTCCCTGAAAATGCAATCAGCTCTTAAAGGGTTGCTTTAATAGCCCCATACCTTAAACTCTTCTATGCAAACGTAGAAGAGTTGCTCTTCTACCCAGCAACTCTCAGTTGTCCACTCCATTTTGCCATTCAAAAGAAAATTGTAGAATATATCATATATTTAACATTTTTCATCTTGCATAATTAACATTCACTTCTTATGCAATTCTGATCAAGCATACCAAATTTGAATTTCAGAAAATCAAAATTCTATTTTTGATGAATTCTTTCATTAAATTTTAATGATTTTATACAATAATTCATTGAAAAATATAGATGGTGAATTTTTTTAATTCAATTGCGGCAATATGTAGGAAACATTTACATGCACATCTTTCCTTCAATAGGCATTTCCAAAAAGTTTTAGAATTTTCTCACAAAGGTTTCAAAAGTTGTCGTGACAATATCCAATTTTTGAAAAATGAATATTTCTTTATTGGATAATTAGATTTTGGCAAAAACAACTATACATTCCTATTCGAATGTACAAAATTAGTAACAATGTGAAGGCCAAATAGAAAAAATCTAACTACAATAAAGAAATATTCTATTTTTTCAAAAATTGGACATTGTCACGACAACTTTTGAAACCTTTGTGAGGAAATTCTAAAACTTTTTGGAAATGCCTATTGAAGGAAAGACGTGCGTGTAAATGTTTCCTACATGTTGCCACAATTGAATTAAGAAAATTCACCATCTATATTTTTCAATGAATTATTGTATAAAATCATTAAAATTTAATGAAAGAATTCACCAAAAATAGAATTTTGATTTTCTGAAACCCAAATTGGGTATGCTTGATTGGAAGTGTGTAAGAATTGTATACTGAATTACTGATCATGCAAGACAAAAAATGTCAATCATATTATATATTGTTCAAAGTTCTTTTGAATGGCAGAATGGGGTGGACGATTGAGAGTTGCCGGGTACTGTACATCACCATTCTCTCGGGCCACAGATTGGTTGCATGATTTGCTCCCTTTTTTTTTTCCCTTCCTTGTGTCCTTGCGGAGATTTTGATTTGGACCAAAGCATCATTCTGCGGGTTATTTGTGATTGGATTGGCTTCTCCGCAGAATCACAATGGCCGGTGCATGGAAGCCACTTCTTCATGAACATCCAATGAGAATTGTATAAGACACTCTCATACCTTGGGTTTTGGATCTGCTGGGAGTCAAAGTCTAAATATAAATATAAATTATTATTATTATTATTGTTATATTTTATTTTCTTCTTGAAACACATGGACAATTTCCATTAAAAGCCCAAATTATTCAGCACATCACTGGTATCATGCACTTGGAGTTCTACCATCCTATCACCAGGAGTGATCTATCAACCTTTTTCACTTGTTGGTCGGATATGAGGAATTGAGGATAAGGTAGGAGGCTCTGAAATCGCTCGGGCATTAAGAATCGCCCCTATAAATGGCTCTTGAATGGAACGAGGTGATCTTTAAATGGAACGAAGTGATCCTTAAATTGATCGCTATAGTGCTATGAATGAATTAGAAAAAAGGGGTCCCAAACAATCATCGGCTTTGCTTTTTTCCATCTTGCAAGTGAGTAGTTTATGGAAGACCTAGGGTCACAAATAGGGACCTACGATACATCTCCTTTGAAAATTCATAACTAATTCAATATTGCTCGAAATAAACAATTACAACATGCTGATACCATATTGGCTGTGTGCATCCAGTTTTTGTTTAGTTTTGAAGTTCTTTTCTTCTAGTGAAAATAAATCTTAAGAACCATTTTCAAATTTTTATTTTTAAAGTAAGATATTTTTAAAGAATTTTTTTGAGCTGCCCAGGCTATCCACCAAGTAATAACAATTGCATATCATGTAATAATTTTATAACCATGTAGTCAAAAGTTATGAAAATTGTTGGGCCTTAAAGCTACTCCTTAGGCACATGTGGTTTGAAATTTTTAAAGGAAAAAATAAAAAATCCATTTGTGGTGAGCTGCCCAAAATTGCTATGTTGCCAAAAAAACAATGTTTGGTCTTTTAGGGGTTGAATGATGAATTGATTTGAAGACAAACAAATCTTTGATTTGCTAATTCCAAACAAAAACAAACAAAAAGATTCCTCAAGATTAGATCTTCCATGGATTTTTGACATTAAAATTCTCAAAACCTTGAGATTTGAAATATATACAATAAGACCAAGTAACTCCAAAGATTTTTAAACAACATTTGTAATTTGGAAGAATATATTAGTGGAGGTTTCAAATAGCTACATAAAATATTCTAATAGTCACCTAAAATAGACAGCAAAAATATTTAACCTTCTAAGATTGTTTGACTTTTATAAACTACCAAATGTTTCAATAAGAAGTAGAGTAGGTACTTTCTACTATTGTAGTAGGAATTCAATTGGGAGGGGTATTGACAAACATTCCAATATGAAGCAATTATTACTCTTCTATTAGGAAGTGCGTTGTGAGGGGCATTGCCCATGGAGTATTTTTCTACTAGAAAGTTGGCAATGAAGGGTATTGTCTCCCATTTCAATATTAGAACAATATAATCTAAAACATCATTGGAATGTGAAGTGGTATGACAAAAATAATATGAATATGAAACGATAATGTAGATGAATGTGAAAATAGTTGATACTAATTAACATGACAATGAATATAAAATTTGAAATTAAATAACATGCCAAATTCTCTTATAGATTTAAATTTCCTTTAAATTCAAAACACTCTTGAAGTATATCTTCTAATTTTTTGAAGTGAAGATTCCAACCATTCACAAGAACCAAGTTTTTAATATTTACACTACAAAAACAAAGTTTTTAGCTAGGAGAGCTTTTCCAACTTAGGCTCAATTATATTTTTCAATATTTTCAAGAAAAAGTGCAAGTATGGTACAACTTGTGCAAGTTCATGATGTTAATAAAAATTGAGTTAAGAATATTTGAAAAAATGAATTGAAAAACTTTTTGTTTTGTTTTAAAAAAGAAATTAAATTATACTTTTATATTTTTACACCTAAATGAAAGCAAACTAAGTGAAGCAATATCCATTTTATACCCATACAAAATAAGCATGCTTTCTATTATTAAATTATAAATAAAACTTGGAATTTGTAGGTAGTCAAAAGAGGATTTTAGATTCTCTTATGATGTTTTTTTTAACATTGTAAGAATAAACTATAAATATTTCAGCTGCTAAATATGGCACATTCAAAATTTTGGCTCCACTTCTTGCTATCATGGATGTCAAATTACTTTCTTGTGAGATATTATCTTTAAAGTGATTTGGGGGATGACAAACGACCCATTGATGAATATTTTGTTGATCAATGAATGAAAATCTATGGATGAGAAAATTTGAAATGAGACTCTATCGCAATTTTTCACCTTATAAGGATAGAGACAATGTTCATTGAGAAATTTCACTTCATCAATGTCAAAATTCAAGGTATATATTCAAATTATAACTTTTTGTGTTATAAACCAGTTCACTAATCATATCACATTTGCACAATATATTGTCATACAATATAAAGTGATGAAATGAATTGCAAACAATCGGATAAATCCACTTTATTAAAAAATAATTATATCATCCTTACATTATACAAATTCTCTACAAGCTATGACTCTCAACAAAAAAATCATAGAGCCAAGAATGCAACTATTGTAATTCTACGCAAGGTTAATACAATTTTTTTATTTTTTTTATTTTTTTTAGAACAATAATTTGTGTTTTATAGCTAGAAGAAACAAATTAGAAGCCATAGGAATATATTGTATGTCAAATTAGAACTCTTAATTTAAATAACTACTTGAAAGCCAAGAATTGGACTTATCGTTGAATCAAGGTATCTCATGAAGAATCTCCAAGACTTTCCTAGTTAAACTCTCATTCATTGATCTCAATACCTACTATTAATCAACAAATGGATACATATAATTGTATAATTGATTGAGAACTTTGAGTAATCTTTCCAATCTCTAGATAATATCATAGTTGTGTTGTGTTAAAAATAAAATGCATCCACATCCTATTCCTTGTTTTAGAACACTTGATTAAAAATACAATAACATTGACTATGTAACACATTTTTGTATAATAAAATCTTTTAATTCAAAAGTTTCCTTATAGTAAGACTACTATTGAGACACAAGGTAATAGTAAAACAACTAAAAAATTCCATTCTACAATATTAAATTATCTTATAGTAGTGTATTACCAATAATGTGACACTAATTTTCAATAGACAAACTATTTGTAAGTAATTAAAATAGTGTATGCTTGTATGTTCACTATATTGTACTATTTTTTTGTAAAACAAATTAGTCCTTGGTAATTTTATAAATTCCTAATATTTCAATTTCATATTTAACCCCTAAAGGTTTCTGACTATGTTTTCACAAAAAACGCTCCCAAACTGCCATTTCTAGTATAAGTACGAAATTTTGGAAAAAAAACATTTTTGGACACATATGACCGTAGGATCTTGTAGTAAACTAGTTTGAGAAGATGTGGAAAAAATTTCAGAAATTTTCACCGTGTAGATTGCAAGATATTAGCATTTGAAGTGACAAAAACCCTTTTTTTGTCCCTGCAAAAAACCGGGCAGCTGCACTTCACATGGTCACATTTGTATGAAAAAATGTCCAAAATGGTAGTAACTCTTCGGATTCATTCTTCAAAGCAAGTTAGCTACATTCTTGAAAAATTTCAGATCATTTGGAAATGTACAACATATAGGAAAAAAATAGTAAGTAGAAAGAAGTAGAAAATGATTCAAAACACTAAATTGTTAAGGATTTAATTATGGAATTGAAAAATGCCAATCCAAACGATTGTAATGTTGTAATAAAGAATCTACACCTTGTGTTTATATTTTTTTCCAAAAATATTGAAAATTGAGTTAAATAAAGGACTTCAAAGTTTATTTTAGAGTAGAGATTCCATAACTACCCGCAAACTACCCACAACTAAAATTCCTCATAACTTTCATCTCATAAATCAAAGTGGAATGATTCAAAGCTTTTCTTGTGCACATAAATCTAGAGAACCAATTTCAAATTTTTATTTCTCTAGAAAATGATTTTTAAAGAAGTTTTTTTTGCTGCCCGGGCTGCCCGCCGAACAATGAAAACTACATATCATACCATAACTTTTTAATTATGTTGTCAAAAGTTATGAAAATTGTTGGGCCCTAAAGCTACTCCTCGGGCACATCTTGTGTGAAAATTTCAAAGAAAAAAAATAAAAATTCCATTCGTGGTGAGCTACCCAAAAACGCTATGTTGTCAAAAAACGGTGTTTGGTCCTTTAGGGGTTAAGATTAGTTGCTTGGCCAATTTTTAAACCTCTTCTAGTTCGTCAATCACTTTAATTTTACACCCTAACTAATAGGATAATTGAGTGTAGTTTCAACAATTGACAATACAACAAGAGTCTCTATTCTTTTAGCATAAGCTCACTTTTTGAATAAGCTAGCTACTCAAATTTCTTTAAAGTTAGCTTTCGTCAATGCATACGAAGCTTCTTTTCTTCATCTAGAGTCAATAAATTGGTATAGAAAATGGTAAATCATTGTCAAATACAATTGTGATTCTTTTTATAGTGATCCTTTCTTTGAATGGCAATAGAAACCTTCAACTCTTCAAATGGCAAAAGAGGTGAGCACCTCCAAACCCACCATCATCACTTTGTAAAAATCTCCAAATCAATATGTATCTATGTCGAAGAAAAGATTTTAGAACTTCTAGCCAAAGACTTTGATCCTTCTTGACTATGCGTATAGTATCCAAATGTCACATGTATTCTTTGGAGGGTTACAACCTCCTTTTATTTGCCAACAAGAAAATATGAAAATTTGATTAGTCTAATAATAATAGTAACTAGGCACAATAGAAAAAAGTGGTGTTTTGGAAGGTGTCCACCTTAGAAGTCTTCAACTCTTCTACGTCAGTACATTGAATTTTGGGCAAATTGTGCAATATAGTTGACTTGTGATCCATTACTTTTCTTTCTTCAAATATTCCATGTGCTTCCCAAAAGGAGAGGGCATTTAAACAAAATGAATTTTGATTGCAATGTTTTTTTATGCATGATTTTTTGCCAATTGGCTACAACCCAAAGCTGTTGGCTATTTTTGTGAAGGAAATTTTCATTTTGGGGGGTCAAAATAGCAAGATTATTGTTGCATTTCAAGACCAGTAGCCAAATTTTACCTAGGTATCACCTAGTTTTCATTTAGATATAACCAAGTATCAACCAAGTATTACATGATATTGAAGAACCAACTATCTCCTCTTCCAAAATGAAAAAACAACAACTACACTAAAGATGATATTTAGTGTCTTGTACATTAAATACGAAGGCATACACTAAAAGCCAATTACCCTATGAAAGTAAGTAACATTAAATGTCAATTCAAACACTAAATGTGAACCAGAGTTGTCATATTAGACGGAATATCACTGTTCACGGACAGAATCGGACCGATTAGGGCTAGGCGGTTGCAAACTTCAGAGCCTTGTAACTTTTGCAAAAATTCTTCAAATCAGGAAAATGAGATGTTTTTCGGCATCTACAGTTTTTGTAGATGCCGAAAAACATCTCATTTTCCTGATTTGAAGAATTTTTGCAAAAGTTACAAGGCTCTGAAGTTTGCAGCCGGCACATTCAAGTCTAACAGTAATTGTGGACAAGTTCAGATTTAGTGTTGTAGCTAGTAGGGGGGTAAAAACACTAAATGTCACTCAACACTAAATATCATCTTTGGTGTAGTTGATTGTGAATCTCAACTTGATGTCAAAATAAAAGTGATTGAAACTAAACTAGTATACCAAGTGGTCATGGTCAACAAAAAATATTTTACAAAATAGATGCTATAATTTTTGGAGTATTATTATTATTTTTTAAGTTGTGTGGAATTTTTTTTAAATTTCAAACAGTTGTTGAAATATATTTGCCAACTTTATTTAATTATTTGACAAGGAATGTTGAACTTGACTACCGGGTAAAGGATACCAACACAAGGTGGTTGTTAGCTACGGAGTTTCAAATGAAATTTGAGATTTGGATGAGGCATGCACACTAGTACACTTAAGAGTACACTGAATAGGGGTCTAAAGGGACAAAAAAATTAAAGGAACTTACTGTGCAAAATTGTAGATGTTTGAAACATGATGTACATCCTCCAGACATGTCTATAACTATTGACGTACAACAAAGGTAGATATTTATATAGTGTGTAATGTCGAATAATTAGTATGGGTCCCTTTAAAACCCCTATTCAGTGTAGAAAATTGGTTGTGGAACACCACCGGACAGCTTGATGCTAGAGACCCATATGGACACCAAGCTCTTGGGTGCTCTCATTGGTGCTCCAAGACTAGCTTTCTATTAGCGGTGGCTAGCTGAACCAAGTTATCCCAACATGGAGGTTCTTATTCATGATGATTTTTTCATGCCAACATTATGATCTTTTGAGGTTTTTGGGTCCCAAATTTGTAGTTTCGATGTATTTTTTTAAAACCCGTAGCAACTACCACGACTCAAGTACTTTGTTCCATTTCTAGTGCCCTGTATGGATGGGTTGATGCAGGACAGTACTATCAACTACTTCCAGGCTGGTGTATTGGGCTTGTCAAGTTCCGTTGTTTAACATCAAGGGCCATCTCAGTGTACGAAAACGAGTTAAGGTAGAAGGCTCACGAATAGTTCGGGCATTAAGAACTGCCCACCTGTAAAATGCACATGATTTGTACATGCTGTTTTTCCATAGGCTTCACTGATGTACAAACGGTGTACATTTCAGGGGTGGACGATTTTGGAGCCCTATACCAATTCGACTTCAAATTTTCATAACTAATTTAAAAAAAAAATCCAAAAAATATGAAATGACTTAGGGTAGATGCCAAATCCACTTCTCTTTCAAGGAAAATTTACTGAAAAATATTTCAAGAAGTTTCGCCTTCCCAAAATTCAGTTTCAACTCTTAGGTGGGTGATTTATGGACTTGTTACCTTAGCTATCTCAAATATTTTGATTGATGTAATGTAAATGTAGGTACCCCCTAAATTGTCACTTTTTGCTAGTGTGCCTAGTTACTACTATTAAGGTATGTTTGCATTTGGCATTAACCCCTCAAGGCCCACGGCCATTTTGGGCTTAAAAACATCATTGCTTTTCAAGCCTTATAATTCTACACACTACAACGAAATGGATGTTTTATGACTGCAAAATATGATTGCAGTGAGTCTTAAAATCTCAAAATATGACTTCCGCAGAAATCACTGTAGATGACGCGCGATATGACTAGGTCTAGTCATTACCGACTAGTCATATTTTTAATAAGTCATATTTGTAGTCATCTAGATTGAGAGTATAATACGCCATATTTTGCCAACGTGGTGTATATGTTGACTATCCTTGAAGTTTTGACTTTATCTTGAGCTGCCCGAGCAAAGAAAAAAAATCCTACGTGGCATATGACTCTATGTAGTCATATTTTTGGCTGACGTGGAACATGACTACAATGAATTATATTTGGGTTGACATGGCATATGACTCTATGTAGTCATATTTTTGGCTGACGTGGAACATGACTACAATGAGTTATATTTGGGTTGACATGGCATATGACTCTATGTAGTCATATTTTTGGCTGACGTGGAATATGACTACAATGAGTCATATTTAGATTGACATGGCATATGACTTTATACAGTCATATTTTTGATTGATGTAAAATATAACTTTTGTGAGTCATATTTTCTATTGATGTGATAAATGACACTTGTGACTTGTGAGTCATATTTTTGGTTGATGTGGAATATGACTTTTGTGAGTCATATTTTTTTATTGATGTGATAAATGACTCTTCTGAGTCATATTTTTGGTTGATGTGGAATATGACTTTTGTGAGTCATATTTTCTATTGATGTGATAAATGACACTTATGAGTCATATTTTTTTGTTGATGTAATAAAATGACTTTTATGAGTCATATTCTCTGTTGATGTAGAAAATGATTCTTATAAGTCATATTTTCTATTGATGTAGAATCTAACCCTCATGAGTCATTTAAAATATATGTAAAATATGATTGTTCTGAGTCATATTTTTGGTTAATGTGGGAATTTCTATGGAGTGTTACTAATAATTTAATGATTGAATGTAGTCATATTTAAAAAAATATAGAGTTACATTTTGGTATGATTATGAGTATTATGTGACAATAGCCAATCATATTTTGGCCAAGATATATTGTGAAATATGACTTCAGCAAATGAAATTCCATATTAGTGAGAGTTGCATTTCGTAGATTTGTGTGTAGTTTGTAATTGGAATGACTTAGGTTTATAAAATAGCTTATGTCATGAACTACAATCATATTTTTCATACATTCAAAATGAACATGACGCATTGCAATCATGCACCAACATGGTTTAGCAACTAAACAAAAGACTCTATCAAATTAAAAACAAGTATATACAATTTTTGAGACACGCAAGAGATACTTACACTAAAAAAAAATACAAGAAAGAATGTGGCTCTTTTCAGTGACATTTAATAGTCATTAATACAAAATATATCACAATGACATTCTATAAATGTATATTCCCACACACTTATATGACCTATATTCCTTACAAAGATGTGAAGATGTTGCTTTTTGAATGTTGTAAGTAGCCTCCAATAACTTTATTCCAGCTTCTGGTGCCTACATATACAATCAACAAGGTTAATTTTCAGTGAATAAACAACATAGATCAACCTTCAAAGATTTAAGGCAACACAAAATATGTAGTATAAATTTAAGATTTAAAAAAAAGTCATAGCTAGTTAACCACTATATTTTTTAAAATTCAAAATAATAAAGAGGAAAGAATAACACCATAACTACTATATCTTTAGAAATTACAAGTAAGTAACAAGAAATAATGACATCATAACCATTATTTATCTAGAAATTACAAATAGACAAGAAAAAAGAATAATAATAGTGATAGAAGAAACAATAAGCAAAAGATAACAAGTGCTAAAAGGTAAGATGCAACAAGATGCAACAAGAAGTAAGAAGAAGCTAAAATTAAGATGTAACAAGAAACAACAAGAAGCACAAATTAAGATGCAACAAAATGCAACAAATAACAAGAAAAAGCAAAAAATAAGATGCAATAAGAAGCAAAAAGCAACAAGAGCAAACAAAGAGTATAAACTAAGAAACAACAAGAAACATGAACAAAGAGGCAACAAAAAACAAAAATTAAGAAACAAAAAGAAACAAGAACTAAAAAACAAAAAGAAGCAAAAGCTAAAAGGTAGCAAAAAACAAGAACTTCAAGGCAATAAGAAGCATGAACAAATAAGCAACAAGAAGCAAGAATTAAGAAGCAAAAATAAGGAAGAATTAAAAAGTAGCAAGAAACAAGAACTAAAAGACAATAAAACTTAGGAGACAACAAGAAGCAAGAGCTAAAAGGTAGCAAGAAACAAGAACTAAGATTCTAAGAGGCAACATAACTTAGGAGACAACAACAAGCGAGAACTAAAAGGTAGCAAGAAACAAGAACTAAGAGGCAACAAAACTTAGGAGACAACAACAAGCAAGAGCTAAAAGGTAGCAAGAAACAAGAACTAAGATTCTAAGAGGCAACAAAACTTAGGAGACAATAACAAGCAAGAGCTAAAAGATAGCAAGAAACAAGAACTAAGAGGCAACAAAACTTAGGAGACAACCACAAGCAAAGAAAAAGAAAAAGAATCAAATGTTGCACTTTGGAGGGGAGATACAAAAAACGACGGCTAGGGTTTCAAAACCCTAATCATGTGACTTGTTTTAGTCACGCGCATGACTTGTTCTAGTCATGTGACTTGATATAGTCATACAACTGACTAAATATGACTATACTAAGCAACTAAGCTATTTCAATAATCAAATTTGATCCAAAGTGAATACATATTGACACTAAAACTTCACAAAATGCTTAAAAGAAAACTGCAAGGCCTTAAACACCTATAATTATAGAAAAAAAAAGTGTACAAAAAATGGGGGAGTGAAAGTATTTAATAGAGGTGCTATTTAAGTGCATCTTTGAAATAAAACAAGGGATTATCCTTTTATAGTCTAAGTATATCCTTGTAAGAACATCCAAACAACCATCTTTTAATTGCAATACAAGCATACATATACCTACAGTGAGCCTCAATCTTCATATGAATAATTTTGTGACTCATATAGGGCCTACAGAGACCCTCTAAAATGTGGCTTATATGACATTGTTGTGAACCTTCCGAATAAATAAACAAACTTCAATACAGAACATGTGTGAGTGTTTTTACTATATCCTTGAGATAAAGCATGCACAATCATGTTCTTTATTGTTGAGCTAAGTCTTAAGTTGGATATTTAAGTATTATTCAATTGACATTCTAATCATTGAACAAATTTTTTCTAATGATAAACCATAAGTGGTTCACATCTTAATTAAACTGACAAAAACTATAAAAATTAAAAGTTTGAAGTGGTTTTGGATGGTTTTGGCCAATCTAAGCCAAAGCTCTAGTCTTCCAAATCCAAGTTGAAAATTTCAAATTTTTGATAGCTTAAATTGTAGAATGTTGCATGCCTAATCAAAAATAGTAAAATCTTTAAAGTAGGATATTTTTAGCAAAAATTATGGATAGATAAAGTTCTATCTCTTATATTTTTTTCAAGACTTTAACTAACATTTTCTTCTAGCCTATAAGTCTAAATTAACTTTTGCTTTCAAGATTGCATTATAAATGTCACCTAAATGTAAGGTCCCTTTCTAGCTTGACTTAGATGAATTTTGATTTTTTTAATCTAAAATTAATGCTCTTGATTATCTGATTTCATTATAATCTATTTTCTTTATTTTTTTAATTCATTTTTAAAAGTGTGATATATTCTTGAAAACCTTTAAAAATTACCTTAATGATTTTGATTTCAGAGTTGGGTTTTAATAAATTCTTAAGTTTGAGTTAAACTTCTAATTTCTAATATAATTACGGTTTCTACCCAAAAAATAACAAAGTGCCAAATTCAAAGACATGCCTCAGAATCCATTTCCACCTCATCCCCAGTTTTCAACATGCATATTATGGTTGTATCATAAGGCCTACCTTGATTCATTTTTGTTGCGTTTTTTGTATCTTTGTATACAACTTAATCCCTAAAGGTCAGAGATTATGTTTTCCCCAAAATCGCTCCAAAACTGCTTTTTCTAATACAAGTACCAAATTTTAGAAAAAAAAAAATTTGAAAAAATGTAACCGTAGGATCTTGTATTAAACTAGTTTGAGAAGTTGTCAAAAAAATTTCAGAAATTTCTACCATGTAGATAAATTGCAAGATAATAGTGTTTGAATTGACAAAAATCCAAGCAGTTGCACTTCACAAGGTCACATTTGTATGAAAAAATGTCCAAAATGGTGGTACTTCTTTGGATTCATTTTTCAAGGCAAGTTGGCAACATGCTTGAAAGTTTTCAGATTATTTGAAATTGTAAAGCATATAGGAAAAAAATAGTAAGTAGAAAGTGGTAGAGAATGTTCAAAACATTAAACTGTTACAAAATTAAATATGGAATTGAAAAATGAAAACATTGGGTGTAGAAATAAAATGGAATTGAAAAATGTTGAAATTAAAACTCTACACCCAATGCTTTTATTTATTTTCAAATATATTGGAAATTCAGTTAAATAAAGGACTTCAAAGTTTATTTTAGAATAGAGATTCCATAACTACCCTAAAAATAAAACTCTTCAAAACTTTCAAGCTTCCCTTATATATATAAATCTAAAGAACCAATTTCATATTTTAATTTGTTTTTTGAGTGATTTTTAAAGAATTTTTTTCAATTGCCCGGGCTGCCTGCTGCCCAATGAAAATGACATATCATGCAATAACTTTTTAACCACATACTCAATAGTTATGAAAATTGTTGGGCCTCAAAGCTACTCCTTGGGCACATTTTGTGTAAAAATTTCAAAGAAAAAAATAAAAGAGTTCCGGTTGTAGTGAGCTACCTAAAATCGCTAAGTTGTCAAAAAATGGTGTTTGATCCTTTAGGGGTTAAATAATGACTTTTACGATAAGGTGTATAAATTCTATCCATGATCAAATTTTTTTTCTTTCAACATATTTCTTTCTACTTCTCTCTCTTGACTTTTTCCAAAAAAATTATATATTTTTTTATTTTTTTCTCTTTTTTTGGATTATTTTAGAATTGCAATCTTTGATTTCAGTTACTACTAATTAAATTTTCTTAAGTCTAGAAGTCAAACAATTGTAATGACATAATCCTCATAAGTGCTAAATATGTATCTATTGAAGACCTTAAAATTTATTTTGGTCAACTATGTATATTACAATCAACAATATTTGTTTAATACAAAGTCAAAACTCTATAAAGGGGTCAACTTAGTCTCTTAACTATGCCCAATAGCCCAAAGCTTTAAGTAGCACCTTGGAACTTCTACTTCAAACTCTTAGACTTTGAATACAAATGGCATTCCTCACTTGCTCTTGATTTATGAATACTCAAGGATGAATTTTTCTTACACTCTTTTTTCTCTCCTTAAATTAGATTTTTTTCAAGCTTCAAGTATTTTTTCTAAACCCCACAATCTTTAATCTACATCACTAATTAATTGCATTAGATTTCACTTTGTATCAACCAATATAATTAGCTTTTAATTTGTATAAGCCACCATGTACAATCAATCAACATAATTAGTTAATCTGCTAGTGCAACCAATTTGTTAGTGTACAAACTAGATGTGGATTCATGTCCTCATGGCTTAAATTATTTGTTAAACAATATTCCTTCTCTCTCATTAAAGAAATCAACAATCTCTATATTTGAACCAATATTTTATAGGATTATCTTTGTCACCAAATATATATTTCAACTTGAAGAAAATTTGCCATAAAAAACCAAAACATATTTAATATGCATTTTGAGATCCTTTTCCTATGCTTTCCAACAAAATGGGTTAGGAATGAATCCATCTATTGTCTCATGCTGTTAATTGTTTCACTTTTCTCTACTTCCTTTGTAACCCCTATGAGAAATTTAAATTTATTAATTAAAATATAAACATATGCCACTCCAAATATTTGAACACAAATTCTATAATAGGCACAACATACAACAACAACAAATTTTTAATAGGCATGAAATAAAGTTATGCCTACACCCTAAGGAATGAGATCTACAACCAAAATACTAGAAGGTCATCTTAGATTGACCCCCTTTTCCTTGGACTATCCAAAAAGTTAAAAAAATGACTCCCCCCCTCAAATATGACTAAAGCAAAAATATGACTAGGTGCTCTCCAAATATGTTCCCTGTCCAAATTTTCCATTAGTTGCCCCCAAAAGAGATAAAATGACTATTAAAAAAATGTGACTGCAAAATATGACTCCCCCCAAAATATGACTACAAAATATAATTCAAGCAAAAATATGATTGATTGCTCTTCAAACATGTTCCTTGTTCAAAAAAAAAAAAAAAAATGACTATAAAAAAAAATGTGACTACAAAATATGACTCCTCAAAAAATATAACTATAAAATATGACTCAAGCAAAAATATGACTAGGTGCTTTTCAAACATGTTCCCCGCCCAAATTTTCCTTGGGCTACCAAAAACAAAGAAATGTCACTACCAAAAATATATGACTATAAAATATGACTGACACAAAAATATGACTACATAATATGACTAGACGTTCCCTGAATATGTTCCCTATTGTTCCCTATAAAGTATTTAGTTGTTCCCAATGGACGTATACTATACGCCCATAAAGTACAAGGCCAAAATATGACTGGCAGCCATATTTGCAGTCATGTTTTTTTCCAAAATGTTGGCCTCCCAAAATATGACTGCGAGCAGTCGCCAGTCATCCCTAGTTATATTTTGCAATCATAAAATGCATGTTTTGTTGTAGTGACATGTCATGAAGGTATCAAAATCTCAACCGTACAATCTTGTAGTGTGCATATTGTAGATGACGTGGATCAAATTTGGAGTCATTTGACCTCATAAATTGCAAGATTGTAATGTTTTAGTGTTGAAAAAAGATGCTGAAATTATCCTCAAAACACATTTGGAGGTGAAATTTGATTTCTAAACCTACTCAAATGAAAAAACTTTACATTTGAAAGTGGTGTGAAATCAACATATAAACACATTGGTGAAAAAAAATTCATTAAATTAAAACATTGTGTTTGTAAAATGACTTTGAAATGTAAAAAAAAATAGCAAAAAAGGGTGCAAAAAACACATCTAAGGCTGAACCTACTTCTACTAAAATGCTTCTCAGTCACTAGATACTTCTTTGATTGATACAAAATTTTAGCCACACAAACTAGACAAGTATGCGCAACTTTCCCCTCAAAAAAATTTGAAAGCGGACACAGTATGAAAAAGTAACAAGCTGCCGAAGTTCACACTAACCAAAAAATGTTAGGGTTTAGAACTTCGAATAGCTCCCAAACATTCAAAACAACTTGGCTTGCCATGAAAATTTTAGCACATTAATTAGATGTCTAGAGGAACAAAATCCAACAAATTTTATTGAAAAAAACCATTGGATGAAGGAGATACAAGCCCCCGAAGTTGCAGCCATGACAATGCAATGTGCTGAAATTAAATTGAACCTGTGAACTTTGAATGGCTGTCACAAACTCAATTCATCTTATATTGGTCTGAAAATTTTATCACATAAACTAGAATGGTATGCGCAACTTTCCCGACAAGTTTTTTTGAATTTGGACATTGGATGCAAAAGTTACATCACTTTGAATTGGACTTCCATACTATGAGAGGCTACTTTTGAGCCCCTTGGGCGTTGAGGGGTTAAAGGTGTTGTTACTGCGGGTCTTAGGAACAAATTTAGACCTATTATGGCCCCAATTCACATTCCAAATAACACCTCTAACATCAAGTGCGAACGTACCTTTACATTAGTCAAATTTTCATATTTTCTTGAGGGCAAGTGAAAGGAGGTTCCAACGCACCAAAGAACGTGGCATTTGGATATTGTATGCAAAAGTTATGAAGGAACAAAGATTGGTTCTAAAGTAGTTTCTTCCACGTAGGTACGTAGCTGATTTTGGAGATGTACATATAGTGAAGATGGCAGTTTAGGGGTAGTGGTGCATTTGGAGGGACCCACCTTAATGGACAAGCAAGTGTCATGTCCTATCAAGGTAGCAACACTCAAAGTTCTAGTGCTAAAATCTGATTGGTATGTCCATTTGTCCTAGTATTATCCTAACATGACCTTAATTTACAATCTTCTTAATATGCCTAATGTTACATTGTCTCTTTAAGAGCATTTCCTATCTTTTAGTGGGAAAGGGCCCGGTCCGGTCTATGACTTATGACAAGTGTGAGTAAGTTTGAATCCACCTTGGTGACTCAAAGACAAGCCCCATGACCTTGGCCATGTAGAAAAATGAAGTCTTCTTGCCACCCTAATGAGCCCGTTCATCTTCTCACATTGCTTGGATTCTCATCAAAAGATTGTTATAGTAATTTGTTTTTTACTTGACTTGAAACAAAGCCTCCCAATTGCAACTCAAGCTCACGTTAGCCCTTCTCAATTTTTGGTGAATAGAGTTGCCGGCACAGCCTTGGAGAGGTGGGATGAATAGCACTTGCAAAAAATTGTAATTCTTTAGAATCACAAGGATAGATATGGGTGGGGGACCAAATTGACATGGGTAAGTCGTATCCTATTTGAACTTCCAAGAGCTTTTTTCCTAGGTCATGTTCTTAGCAAAAAAGTGGAGATGTTTTTAGGTGCTTGGAACTAATCAATATTCTAAAATAGATTTCAAGATGTGAACATTTGCTTTCAAAAAGGAAATTTGGCACACCCACTCACTTTGTGATTAAACAAATACATCCTAAAATGCACTAGTTTGCAATGGTTGGTACTTTATTTTTTTAAGTGACTATCATAGTTACAAGGTAAATTGGGTGGATAATATGATTTTCAATATAGATGCCTAAATTTTGGATCTAAAAAAATTATTTTTGTAATATGAAAAAAGAATCTTACAAAATAGTTTTAATTTGATCATCTCCTAAACCTAATTTTTTTGGGAAAAAGTCAACAATGACATGTTGATCTTGCTATTCATTGATGGTGCCACATTAGATTTTGATTATTTTTTTAAGTATATTTTTTCAAAAAAAAATATTAATTTTTTATTTGGAATTTTGGGAGTGTTAGTTCAGAGTTTGGTGACCTTTTTGAGGCCCCCAAATTTCTCTAATCTCCTATGGTATGCCATGTCCTTTGATCCTCCATCCTAGGTTGAATTAAACTTTAAGAGAGTAAAAGCATTGCCACCAAAGACGGAAATGCAAACATGACTGTTCCGAGAAGGCGGCACTTTTGCGCTTCATAGCATCAACTCAAAAGGCATAGGCAATGCTACAAGGCTCTATCCATGCCATTT
Source organism: Antitrichia curtipendula (assembly GCA_951230915.1). Classification (NCBI taxonomy): domain Eukaryota; kingdom Viridiplantae; phylum Streptophyta; class Bryopsida; order Hypnales; family Leucodontaceae; genus Antitrichia; species Antitrichia curtipendula. Next base: position 53,040,861 of record OX579633.1, on the reverse strand, counting down.
TCAAGGTCTTTTCTGCCCTCGCAAGAACTCACGCAATGACCCAACCCTTTGACAATGGAGGAAATAATTCTCTTCCATGACATCATTGATGATGTAAAACAAGTTGGACGAAGCATTGCCAAGGGGTGCCGGAACATCAAGGTCTTTTCCGCTCCTCAGAAGAGCTCACGCAATGGCTCAACCTTTTGACAATGGAAAAATCATTTTCTTTCATGACATCATTATGATGTAAAACAAGTTGGATGAAGCATTGCCAAGGGGTGCCGGAAGAAGAGGGAGAGGGAACAACAACTTGCCGCGACATCTTTATGTGAAAACCATTTTACATTCCTTTGTCCGTTGATGCAATGGCGATGCTCTAAGGAGCCCACATTTTAATTTTTTATAGAATTTCATGCAGGCTTTGTTGACTTTATAAGAAGAAGAATCAAGAATCTTTGAATGTAAATGAGATTGGACTATAATCTCAAACAATTTACAGATTGTGTGCTGAGGTCGTCTTCGCCGAACTGAATCGATACGAACCTGATCGTCAGACCAGTCGTCATCATCGTCGAAGTCAAGTAGACAGTTCAACTGTAAACAGAATCTGATTAATTTTATTTTTTAAAACATAGATGTCACAATTCAGGTGGTGTCACTCACTATAAGACGCTACTTTAGAATTACACATGTACTGTACAGTACACGTGACACATTGCATGTAAGTTATACGGTGGGCAGCTTTTCACATTTCATTCAGAGAAAACTTTGTGACCCATGACTTGCAGTGGTAATAAATCAAACAATTCGTAACAGAAGTAAAATACAGATCCCACTACTGAAAAATGTAAAAATGGCTTCATAATCTATTGAAAGTTAAAAAATTGCACCAGCATTTGTCAATAGACGAAGCACCACCAGCACCTCGTTATTAAGCTTTCATGCTCTACCTGTACAATTGGAAATCTCCTGTGTAAGATGCCGTCTAGACAGAAAACTCCAGATTTGCACTTCACAAAGGTGAAGACCTCAGCAAATTCCTCCAATATGGGTTTCTATGATACTCTTGCAACACATTTGAACTCCTTGGGATTATGGGTTTATGGGTTTATGGTTTATGGTTTTGGTTTAACCCTAAACCCTAAAGCACTTATACTTCCCAAAGAAGTTGGTTGCTGTCTACGAAGGAGGTCTCGTGTCAATCATACTGGAACCAGTTCTGAAAATCTGCTGTAGGGCTCCACCTAAAGAAATTTCCGTGCCAAGAGCAGTGGATGCTCGTGAAGGTGGTCGAGTAGTGCTGCGCAGAAAGTCAGGCCCTTGCTGTTCAACCCGCTTGCAAACGGCTTCATATCTTTCAAGAACAATGTTGAGTGCCCTCTTCATCTCCCGGACCTCAACCTTCAAGTATTGCACTGCCACCCAAACGAACAACCAATTATTAGAAAGTTAAATTACGGCAAAACGCGTGACACAATGAATACATGTGATAATTATGAGGACACAGACATACCCTCTTGAAGGTGTACGGCGCTGGTCTTCATAACCGATGCTGAATAATTGAGTCGCTGCAACAGTTTCATTGCGACTGCTTCCACTGCATCGATCTTAAAACCAATTTCTTCCTGAGACCCCAGAGAGTCCACAGAATCAGCTAAATTGTGTTCACAGGAAATTTGTCAACACTGCTGACAAATTAAAGCTACCCTTCAACTCATTCACAGTGGGGTTGCTGAGCTTGTTTCAGTGAAAAAGTAGGGGTTTGAATCTAATGAATAGTGCTGTGAATAGGGTGGTTCAATCACAGATCTGAAACAGCGTCAACTTTAAAGAAAGCTTTATTGACATTGGAGACTAGTTGCGGACAATTAAATATTGAATATTTCGAAACCAAATCAGTAAAAGGAAACAACACTAAGCATGAAGGGACCACATAATTTAATAGGAATGTAAATATAAGTGTACAGTACCTGATTCTTGCTGACCTTAGCAGCAGTGAGACGTTGCCACTCCTGATACAGAGATAGCAAGTCTGCAGTCGTGGTTGCATCTAATGCACCTGTTTTCACACGACAATGAAATCGTCAGAAATATTTCAGCCATTTGCGCCTCAGCCACAGGTAAGCGCATGTCAGTAGAACTAAACCACAAGCCTTTCTAGACTCATATCCGAATCTAAAATTCTCCCTTTCTAGTCTATTAAATCAAGTCAGCACTTCCCCTCGCCCTAAAATGCTCACATCCTGTCGACTCTCTTTAGAAACAAAAGAGAAATTCATATCCTCAAACTCAGTAATGAAGGAACATAGTATATAGTCTGATCTGGCATGTAAATTTTATTGATTACAGACCATAATCAACGTGACCAGATTGAGACAAGTTCCGTTGCAATAGAATGTCTGTCAAACTGCTCTCCCCCACCGGCGGTTTCAACATAGGTCCTGCCTGTCCCCACCAAAAAAAGATAAAAACTTTCATAAGCTTATTTGTTTTGTTTGGGCAGCCGAACCCACCTGTTGGCCATGCTATGTTGTTTACAGAGCGTGCATGAGGGACATCTGGCTTTCTCTTCTTAGGCTCCACTAACAATGCCTACCACAAAAAGAGCAACAACATTCAATTTTTCAGCATTCAAAACCGGCACCACGATTCGTTCAGTGGATGCCTCTGCAAAGCCTTCATATCATTGTCATCCTCAACTACACCGAAGATGCACGTCTCTCACACACTTGAAATCCAGGGATTCAATTCTACATAAATCCAGGGATTCAGTAAATCCTAGCACCTAAAACTTGGGTCTTAAACGATTTTAGAATCTTTGCGTACGTCATATAACCAATGTCAATTGTTTTCTGACCAAATCATGCAATGCTCTTCACCCTGGTGATGTGTAATTTCGTCCCATCTGAATTTTTTATATTTCATAATATGGCCAGTAAAAGCAGTCACTCTTGCACTACAAATCCTTCGTCCTTTAGGCGGTAGAAAGGAGGAAAAGTACCGTCATCAGTTAATGATTTTGCATGTTTAAATCCTTGTGATAAGAGGGACAGACCAAGAAGCAAGAATCCAGAAGCTATGTGGCTGTGTAAACTGGTCACTCCAAATTCATACATCTTACAAGGTTCGAGATACTGATGCATTTTTACGGATATGAATCACAAAGCCGCGAATTGTGTTTTTATCAAGCTATAAACAGGACAGTCAGGATCTCTGAAGTACTTACAACGATTAGGTTTTGAAGCCGCTCAATAGAAGCATCTTTACCAATACGAATCGCAGAAACGCAAAACAGAGAGTTTAGAAATCCCTGAGACACTTACAACGCTTAGGTTTTGAAGTCGCTCTATACAAGGATCCAGCCCTTCCGCGCTTCGTCTCGCGTTGATCGTCTCGATTACGTCCGTCAAGCCCTACAGAGGCAAACCAATCGTGACTCCCAATGCCAACTATCTTCCATGAAAATCTGGTGTCGTGAATTCCATTGCAACCGGAGCATCGAAAAGATGAAATCCTAGGCAATCATCCTACCCTGGACTTGGAACCCTAAAATGCTTGAAGATATGCATACCTCTGGAGAACCCAATTTGGAGTCCGCTGCACCCATGCTGAAACGCCCAAACTGAATGCGCTGGAAATGCTTCTCGAACTTCAAACTGCTCCCAAACTTCGTCACCACTCTGCTTCTGAAGTGCCTGCTCAATTGTGCCCTAAAGTACCTTCACCCTTGGCTTCTCTTTCAGTCATTGCAATCACCTTCAAAACTGCAATATCCAAACTCTCCCTTTCTCATCGACCACCCTACTCTGAAATAAAAAAAACGCAAACCCCCAAACCCCTAAAACCCCTAAAACCTACACCGGTCACCTCTCCAAATTATGCACTCTACCAAACTGCGATTCAGTGATTTCAGGGTCAGAAGAATTAGATTCCAGGAGCTCATCACGCAGCCCCACTTCTCATACTTCATCCAAAATAGTGACGAACACAAGACTCCCTTTTGGATGAACATTGGAGGACTCCCGCACTCAGCTCTTGTTTGGCTACCAGCACTCCAAGTGTTCGTCACTTCATTCCATCAATTTCTGCTTCAATTTCTGGACAATTCTCTAGATCCATCGATGCTCCAGCCAATTGCATCCCTGGGGTTGTGATCGCTGAGATGAATTGGTGGAATTGAAGGGAATTCCATAGTTGTTGAGATTGCGAAATTGGGCGATGTTGCGGCATGCAGTGCGGCCCTTCTTTCGACGTGTTGTGGCGCAGGAGCAGCTATGGCGGGGGAGGGCGATGATGTATTCAGGGATGTTTTCAGGCGACAAGCAGCGATGGGTGGCATTGTGGGGAAACGGCGATTTCGGACGCTTGGGCACGGCGTCGACGGAATCGTGCTGGGAGCCCTCGTTGTGCCAGAGTATGCAGAACTTGCAGCCTGTCGCTGTGGCGTGCGGGGGAGCGCACACTCTCGTTCTCACGGGTGGGTTCAGGGTTTTAGAGTCTCTCGCACCATCGCCTCGTCCTCCTGGCATTTTGCTCATGTTTTCTGGGAACCATTTTGTCAAAAATGGAACTATCCGGGGCTTCTCTTCCTCCTCCTTGCATTTGTTGATGTTTTCTCAAAATCATTTTGCCAAAATGTAACTACTTGGGGCATTGCTTCCTCCTCGCATTTGTCGATTATTTTTGGAATTGCTTTGCAAAAATGTAACTATTGGGGGCTTCTCTTCCTCCTTGCATTTGGTGATGTCTTCACGACATCGTTTTGCAATATAACTATTCGGGGCATCTCTTCCTCCTCTTTGGATTTGTTGATGATTTCTCGGAATCATTTTGCAATAATGTGACTATACGATAGAAACGCTTGAATTTCAGTAAACTTGTCGCATTTCAAAGCTGCATCCGGTTTTCTTAGCACAAGAGATAGAGGGTTAGTTGGCAAGCTGGAGTCCAGCATTCTCCATGCAAATTTCGTTGTGTAAATTTCATCACCTGAACTTCTGGTGAATTGGATTCCAACAAGTTTGTTGAAAATGCAAGGTGATGGACTGTACTTTGAGGAGGCCATATCCCCAATCTCAATGAGGAGTTTCAGTGAAAAATTTCAACCGACCTACTTGCTAATTTTTTCGTACCCCTCTAATCTTTATTTGTGTTTGCAACAGAGGAGGGTCGTGTCTACACATCAGGATTGAATGATTGGGGCCAATTGGGCTTGCCTTTGTCAACCGGCTACTCTATGGTATGTATCAACTTCTACCTTCTAGGTGATTTCGTGGCTTAGATTATTGCAATAGAGTATGTGCAATGAAGATCTGACCGAGCAGGAATTGAAGGAATTGAAGGATGTCATTCTTTTTATGCTGCAGGAGCTTGTGGAAGTCGTGGGTTTCCCAGACGATGCGAAAATTGTGCATGTTGCGGCTGGGGACTTCCATTCTGCGGCTGTTTCTGGTACTCACTCGTCCCAAAACCCCAAACCCAAACCCTAAAGCCAACTACTTGGAAGTTTGTTCATGCTACCATGATAGCTTTTTGTCAGCCCAAAGCAAGTTTGTTCATGGTTACTGAGAACGCTTGTATGAAATGTGGCAGAGAATGGGCGCGTGTACATGTGGGGCAGAAACACACAAGGGCAACTCGGTCTTGGAAAACGTAAGCAATCTCATATAATGCATGACTTTATATAATTTATTTCTCGAAGATTGTTTCAATGGCTCCTCGTCCGGTGATCGTTCCGTTGTGTTGAGAAATTGTTAAGGCAAAGTTTGGAATGACAGGGGCGCAGAGCAAAGTGTGTGCAGTTCAATGGGTGGATTCTTTGAAGGATCTACGTATACGAATGATAGCCCTTGGCGCCGAGCATTCTCTTGCCCTTTCTGGTATTCTTCTTTTTCCCTCTCGAATGTTTTCATTGTAGAATCATGGATTTTAAAACCCGATCATAATTGGCATTTCAGTTACACATGTAGGAATTTCCTGATTCTATTCTAGAAGATCATATCTTGTGTGCTGTTGATCAACCATCCAGTTTGTCAAGTCCTGTGCATTCAAGTATGATCTAAGCTTTGGAAGCCACCTTTATTTCTTTAATATTGGAGCTTCCTTTTGCTGTAAAGGTTGTAGCTGTTGCTTACAAGGCATCCATATGTCCTGAGAAAATCAGTGATTATATTGGCTATTGTAAGTTGCACAAATTTTTTCTGGCATAAGGCAGGGGTCAAAAACGTGCACTTCAATTCTTGCTTTCTTCCTTTTACAGTAATGGCTTGAAATATCATTAATAGTCGAACACGTACTTCATTCCCTTCAGAGTAGGATTCTGGTTTCTGGTTTCAGCTTCATTGGATTTTAGTTTCTTAAACCCTATGCCCTGTCATAGCGGATCCTAAATAATGAAGCCTTATTTTGTGACTGGAAACCCTAGTTTATTTGGGAGAGAGTTTTCAGCAATTTATGGGTATGGATTTTATCGCACGTGTTGTTGCTCTATGGAAGACGAGGGTGACGTGCTTAGCTGGGGAACAAGCTTGAATGGACGTCTTGGACATGGAGAAGGTCACAGATCATCGTCTATGTTTAGTATGTTTCGTAAAACCAGGTGAACTTCCTCCTTTCAATAAGCGTTTATGTGGACTCATGGCTACGTTGTCTGCACAGTACAGTCGGATGAAGGAATAGTGATACCTTATGACTTCTTCTTTTTTAATCTACTTTTTTAAGTCAATCAACTGCAAGCTCATGGTGTCAACCTAGTGTACCCCAGAACCTCGGTCGTCGCGTTTTCCAAGTGGCCCCAAAATATAATCCCGTTGATTGCTCTTTGCAGTGAACATACACCCAGACTAGTGAAGGGCTTTCGGGATGTCAAGGTCAGATCCATGACGTCTTAACACATCTTAGAATTTGGCAACATTCTCTCTGTCCTCGTCAAAGAGAGATCAAATCTTTAGTTGTCTCTTGTGCAATCAATCGTGGAGGAGGATTCTGCGGGCACAGCTACTGTTCAACTTGTGGTTTTGTTTGTCACAAACGAAGTTATTTTGTTAGTGTGTTCTCATTCAGGTGTGGAAAGTTGCTGCTGGCCTGACTCACTCTGCATGCCTTGATGGTCAGCTCCCTCACTTATTGACCTTCTTCTGCAACCTCCTATTCTATCTACTTTCTTTCACTATAAGAAACCAATGTTTTCTGATGTCTAAGTTGACGGATTTTTTTGACATCCAATGTAACAACCTGTGTTTTTATGTCCACAATGACGTCCAGAACAACATGAAGGTGTTACTTTGGACGTCATTGTTGACATAAAAACACAGGTTGTTAGATTGGATGTTTAAAAAATCCGTCAACTTAGACACGAGTTCCTTATAGTGTTTGATTGGAGAGGGAAAGCATGCTTGAAGCTTGGAACTCATAGTCTGTTGAAGCACTTGATTGTTGAATGCATCGAGTATTTAGTGCAGTAATTTTGTTTTGAGTCTCTTGCATAGACAAAGAGTATGATATCGTATTTGGATTCAAACCATGATAAAACCATGCTCTGAAATTTTTAGTTCAAACCATGCTCTGGAATTTTTTAGTTTAGCATGGTGAAGTGTAAATTGAGGAATAGGATATGGAATGATATTGATGGGGAGTATGTGGCACAGAGCAAGGGTCGCTGTACACGTTCGGTAAAGGGCGAGAGTGTCAACTGGTAAGCTTAATAATTTTCTCCGTCCCTACACTTATATGGTTCCATGGTCTCCTTTAATATTTACTCCCTCCGTCCCGAAATGATTGTCATGTTTTTTTAGGATTGTTCTGAGTAGGTCAAAAGAATACTTCCTTGTGGTTAATTTTATTCAGGTTGCAATAAACACATGCAATGTTCTTCATTGATTCCAGTGATATAAAATTTGGAATCTTTCTTAATTATGTTTTTTACAGTATGGTCAATGAAATTGACTCAAAAAAATATCAACAAACAAAATTGTGGACAATCATTTCGGGACGGGGGGAGTAATATTTTGTATTTTTTTGGCGATGCGTTTGTCGTTTGTGGTATCGTTTTCTAATGGTGTACCTTCCAGGGTTTAGGTGTTGATAGAGACTTTTCTGAGCCAATGCGAGTGCCGATCATTCCTCCAGTCGAGGAGATAGCTTGTGGAGGGTATCATACTGGTGCAATCTCTAGTATGTTATTTCCTTCTTGAGACTTTGCAACCATACTGATTTATTCTATTAGTGAGTGCGCAAAGTCAATGTCACCTGCAAAATTATTGTCACTAGAAATTGTTTTTTTCTTGGAAATTAGTTAATACAGTCATATTTCAGCCTGCATTAATTTAAATATTTTGCACATAACATGATTTTGGTAAATTAGAATCACAAGCACAAATAGGATAAATCAGTGCAGTTACTACTCTCAAAGCGAAGAACTTCAAAATAGGTTAGTATTTTTTTAGTCATTCAAATGTATGAACCGTTATTACAAGATATTATCTACCAGAGACGGTGAATCTATCAACAGTCTTCTATAGAATATGCCGCATGTCAGTTTTAGTGAAGCATATGTTCGGTACTTTGTGAGCAGAGACGAAAGCACTCTTCTTGTATTTGTAGGACGAAAAGTACTGTGGATGGATTTTTGTTTATCTGATTCTTTTTTAATCTAATGCATTCAAACTTGGGTTTTAATTCTCACAAGTCCTCTTGTCTGTATTGTCACAGGGAACGGCCAGTTGTACATGTGGGGTTCCAACGAGTATGGCTGTCTCGGTTTTGGGTTAGTAAACATATAACATATATCATTGCAACATTGATATTGCAACATAAAGCCTTCGTTTATATTTCCGTGTAATAACAAATCCGTTTTGCAGACCTCTTCAGCTTTATCGGAGCAGTTGTGCTTGTGCAATGATGGCTTCTCCTGCCTTCTTTTCAATTTGCATTTATAGGTTAACCAGTCATCTTCCTGTTGTATCCTGTTAACAGGTATAAGCACCAAAATGCAACGAAGTTGCCAATGCTTGTGGAAGGCATCTTGGCCCCACTGAGAGTGACACAGGTGGGCTATCATTATCATGAAGAAAAATTGTACGTAACCAAAACTAATCATGTTCTGTTTGTCTAAGCATCATTCTAGACAAGCGTTCATTTTGTGCAAAGTGATGGACTTCGTTTCCTTTCGCAATTTTTGCAGGTTGAATGTGGTTGGAAGCACACTCTGGCTCTCACAGGTACTTGTGAACCACCCAAGTTGTGCTAATGGCCTGCCAATGACACCAAACTGTGCAATTGTTATACCCGTAACTACTTCTATTAATTTTGTCTACTTTTGTCTGTAAGCGTTCACCAAAATTGTTATTTTTAAACTCACTTAAAATCAAATGGAGTACGGGTCAGATTTAACACAAATTAATTATCTCTAGCCGAAAAGTGACACATTTCATCTTGTGTTTGCTTTTAAGTTCTTGAAATGTGACTTGGAAATTGAATTTTAACAATAAAGAGTTGAATCTAACCTAAGCATTTAGTAGGAGAATTGCACCTAATATTTTGTCCTTGATACGTTTCAAAAAAAAACTTTTTGAGTAATGAGCTGTAGCAAGATAACGTAAATTCTAGTGTAGCCTGCAGTAACTTAATTGCACTTCTGGTGTTTTATGCTATGATATGGCATGATGTTTTCATTTATTGTGTTCATGTTGAAACAGTTGAAGGGAATATATACGCATGGGGTTGGGGAGGCTCGCAAGGCACACATGGAGTGGATGGTCTTTCTTCTGGAGGCCAATTGGTGAGAATTGTACCTTACTTTCCATTTTTTATTTTTTTTTATTTTTTTATTTTTTGACACAAAAGTAACGGAATTTCATTGCCAAGAAAGAGACTTTCCAATTGTTCAATGGACTGTTCCTGGGGCTACATGAGTCAGTGGCTTGTGTATTAAATTTTTTTAAGTTTAGGTACAGAATCTGGAGACTTCAAAACCAGTCACTGTAAACGTACTGCAGGTATACCATACAATCATAGTCGGTTAATTCCATGATGGTTTCAGGCAGTGGAAAGTAAGGGAGGCAACCCATTTCTGACCACTTAAGGAGTTACACGTATCTGCAGGGCGGGTTTCTTCAGTGGGGAAATTTTCCCGGGTGCAGAAATAGAGTTACTTAGTAAGGCTTCCATAATTTTCCAGATTTTTATATTTCTCAAAACATAATTACTAAGAATTTTTTAGCCGAAGATCCTATTCAACCCATACTAGTCATATTGGTCATATAGACCTTCCTATTTCTGACCAAGGGTTGGTTGCAATATTGAGAGTCTTGTAGCGAATCATAATGCGCCACAACTACGCCAGGAATTGTGCCATAATTGATCACTATTCATCTCTTCCTGCATGGAAAGAGAGCAATCTACATTCCCAAAACGGGGGGTTGATGGAATGGATTGCCTCCCATAACCTCAAGATTTTGATTTTGGACTACACTGAAAAGGGTATTTAGTATTGGATTACATTTAGTGTAATTACCACCCTACTTGACCCTACATTAAATGTCAATTTTAGGACGATTAGTGTAGTGCTAAACTTCAATGCGCCGCCTTCACCTTCTCAGATCTCAGATCTCAGATCTCAGATTTACCAAAGAGTATATTTAGTGTTAGAAATTACATTTAATGCTACTTACTTTAGTAGGGTAAATGATATTTAGTGTCATGGTTCGCAAATAGTGTTGCCAACACTAAATACCTTTTTTAGTGTAGTGCTCATTCTCTTCATATCATTATCTTCCCCTCTTCTTGTTGGTTAATAGTGTGTATAGAAACCCACTTGTGTCAATTTTTTTCTAAAAATGAGGGTATTAATAGATGTTTTAGTGGAGAGATCGAATAGACTTACTGTGCCTGAGTTTTGAAGCCTGTGTATTGACTGTGTTGCAGGGGCTTGGCAATGAGAATGATTTTTTCGAGCCCACTCATGTCAAGCTGAAAAACATGAAAGCTGTTCAATTATCATGTGGCTTCAATCACTCTGGAGCTATATTAGAAGAGCAATGACAGGTTATTGTCGTCTTTATTTTTTAATTTCTCAGTTTGTAGGCACCATTCTTGTGTTCCGACACTCATTGAGTGAGCAATAATAAGTTAGTGGGACATAACCGGTGTTTTGGCTGCAGTCACATCAGCCTCCCAAAAATTAAGTAAGGCAGAACCACCCATAACCAGATCTAATAAGCAACTCCAGATAATGATCTGGAGTAGTGCAAGGCAAAACAAATATTTTTTTAGAGGTTCATCAGTAGTAATGACGGGGATTGAAGAAAAAAAATTGAGAACTTTATCGCTTGAACTGAAAGTACTAAGAATTTTGGGAGGCAAAAAGTACGCCAGACCCACAGCCAATGTCTTAGACTCTTTCCAAATCCAATCATTCAAGAACTAATTTTTTATTTATTATTTCCTACTTTCTTTTTGACTATTTTGGGACATGTGTCATAAACCTAGTAGTTCCAACCTTGACTAGTTTTAAAAAACCAAAACATTCCAAGCTTCAAAAAATGTGATTGGAAATAATTGGACCTATAGGTTGGGAATGGGTCACTCATCAGGAATGGGTGGCTCTACCTTAAGTAGAAGTCTTGGGTTCTAGAATTCGTGGCTTCACAATTCATATAATGATGTAAGATAAAAAAAAAATGGATTAAAACATCCATGAATGTAAGTCAATAAAAATCATCCATGATTAACAACTCTCATCCAAATATAGATGGAACTTGCATCTCTTGAGAGGGATGTGGTGATTTCATCCATTTTAAAACCCTTTATTGTATGTTCAGGTAGCCAATGCCACAACGAAGTGAAATTTTTGGTGAAAATGTGTTAAAAAAATTACTTGCAATCAAGATGAGGTGACAAATGTGTTCTAGATACAAATATACAGACATGTAATTATGCAAATATACATAAAGTCTCTTGTAGCATAGCTACTTGTTCAAAATATAAAGCTTTTGTACACAGTCATACTACCTTACAAATGCAATCTAAATCTCGAAATCTACAATATCTTTCGCACATGAACACCAAACTATCCCCACTAGATTTTCATTCTAAAATACATCTTCATAGACCTTTAACCTTGTAACTGTCACTATAAATACTGAGTGTCCGATAAATGACAAAAAAAAATTCTCCTACATGAGATAAAAGTGCAGATGTTCATCCTTCGAATTTTATGTGGAAAAAAAAAAGATGCCTTGCATAGTACTTTGGGTCCCTCCAATGAGTGCTCTTGGGATTTTTTTTTCTTCTTAAACAAATGATTTCACACGGTGCCAAAAAGTATGCCATTTCCACGGTGACCAGCTGCCCAGCGCCCGTTCCAGGGTTAAATCAGAAGCTGTCTTCAGTCTTTTATGAGTTTGTTCCCGGCTGTCTGTAAAGCACCTAACTATTAATAACTCTTATTTGCTTAGTCCCGGAAATGTACCAAAGACTGTGTCCCAGAATGGCGTCGTGACACCGTAGGAATTCGATTGATCCCCAAAGTGGTGATTCAAGTGAAACCTCTGCACTCACAAGCAAAAGAAGGCAAGAATTAAAAAAAAAAATTAAAGTCACAAAATTTGGTATGATGGGGAGAAAATCTGCACGAGTTTCCATACTCTTGCTTTGCCTTTCAAGACACCACTAAACTGAGTTCCACATCTATTAAAAGCATGTCCATTCCCAACTTTGGTTTTCACGAAAACAGTTCCACTTATGCCAAAATTTACAGCCACATACATGATGAGTTATTGCAACTGATTTCATACTTAGAATGATGACCATCAACGCTTCAAAAAGTAAAAGACGGGCAGGAGTCTTGGCAGAGAGTGATTAGTACCTTGAGCATGCGCGACATTTGGTTGAATGGTGTGCCAAAGTGAAGAAAATAGTGCGTGAGATCGTAGATGATGTACATTAAAAGCCCGCCACTGACCATGCTCCGCTTCATGGGCCTCCCCAGAGCATAAGCAATAGGCTCCGTCAGATACCAGACCTGCAAATAAGAATCGCTAAATCCACTTCAGTTGGGAGCTTGTTTTGTAATTTTTACCAACCCCTGAACTTGATCTTGATAATGAAAAACAAATAAAAAATAATGGTATCAAAAGGCAGAGAGAAAAAGAAAAAATTTAAAACTTGCTGAATTTTCACTACAAAATTAACCTAGTGTAGTGTAGTTAAAAAAAAAATTCGCACTGAGGTCCTTTGCTGTGGACTGCAGAGTACCTACCACGACAATAATAACGGCCGTAATGGCAGGAGGAAACACCAAACGCGTTCCGTCCATGGGATGCTTGTGATGAAAGCCATGGAGAAAGTAATGCGCAGTGTTGGACCTGGACAAACAAATCAAAACAAATCAAACAAATTTTCATCAATTCAATGAGAGTAAAATGGTGCTTTTGCATACACAACAAACTGTGAGAATGCACAAGTTTTGATTATCAATGGGCTGATCTAAAAGGTTCAGTAATTAATTTAGAATACGGAGATTCGGAAGGATTTTTTGGGTTATGATCCTTTTTTAAAACACACTCGCTGTCATTAATGTGAGACATTGGCTCTGTGTCAGTTTTTTCTTTATTAAAAGCACTGGATTTGACGTACGTTTCTTTTAAATAATGTCCTGTATGCAATAAGGGCGAACTGACTCTCTCACGTACCAATAGCCTGTGGTTTTCATGTGAAACACAAAGCGGTGCAACAAATACTCAATGAAGGTCCAGAGGAAAGCGCCAGCAGCCATGCCGATGGGCATAGCAGACAGCTGCAGGCCTTCTCTGTGCGCTACCATGGCGAGGTAGATCACCACTGGTCCCCACACTGTCGGTATTGCCCACCATGCTGTTTTGGTGAAAAACTGCACCCAAAAAAACCACATTAATTCGTGCATGCAGATAGTTGCACCTGTCACTAATTCTTGCAGTGATTTTTTCAGTTTTCAGGGGAAAAGACAAAAAAATAAAAAATGGACAACCCCCCACACATCGTACTCACTCAGCTGGTACTGTAGTACTTTGGTACCATTTAATTGGTTGTTGATCAAAATATTTACCTCTGCAATATCACTTTCAAAGAAGCGAGGAGGCTCCTTCTGCACGATGGGGTCGTGCACCCACTGTTCATAATTGTCGCCCAATTTACCCACCTGTACATCAATACAAATTTTTAAACTCAAAAGTACATAAAGTCGATGTAACAACTTCCTGTTAACTCGAGGTCTCCAAAGCAGGTGATAAGGTAAGTAAACCCGAAAGGCTAAACTAATGAAACCAACACTATATGCGCATTGTTGTTGTACATTTGGTATTTAAAAAACGTAGGATTCTAGCTTGTAACTTACATACTGTTAGCTTTCTTAGTTTGTGTGTACGTGTGTTGCGAATGCATTACCTGAAAGACGAGAGGCTTATTGAGATCCACAGTATATCTGCTTTCCTGGTCTGCACTGGAAGGTCGCACCCCATTCTCTCCACTGCAACCAACACCAACACCGAGCAAACTCAGCAAACTAAGCCTCTTTTATTCCTTCGATCATCTCAGCAGGCCATGCCCCCAACAAACTCGGTTCTTAATTAAATGATAGATCACAGTAATTAATACAAATACCCTGTTTAAAGATCATTACTTGAGATGTTGTTTCAACCAGCTAGCTAGCCAACCAGGAGGTTGAAACTACAACATTTTGATGCTGTTACTTCCAACAGTTCTAAGTACCGAAATGCCCAAAATTGAACTAACATTTCCATATCTACTGGAGTTGGAATAAAATAATATATATATCACTTTGCATTCGATCTTAGCTCTGGCCAGACTTTGCGGGAAATTTACCATTTGGGGTACTGTCTCCTTAGTGCTAAGAGCTAGCTGTGAAATCAATTATAAGATGAACTTGGGACTTGGAATACATTAAAGTGGAAAACTAACCGAGTGCAGCTTGAGTCACGGACGCGACCGATGCGAAACTGCTGGAGCATGCGAAATGCATACTGGCTGTGAGAGTGCAGGTCACTCTCTTCGCCGCGCATCACCTTTCCGATGTCCTTCGATTGCAAATGGTCCACAATCACCTGCACTCGCTCATACTCACACATCATGTTAATCACAAACTTTTAACACAAAAACATGTAATTAAACAAGAATACACACATTCTTTGTCTAGCTAAGCACGTACTTACTTCGCTTGGATTCCGAAAAAAAGTACTGCAACAGAAAGCATACGGATGTGACCAGATAGTGTACAGTACATTGTCATATATCATGCCATTAGGTGGCCAGATATATGATATATGATATATGATATATGATAGGTGGCCAGATATATGATAGGTGGCCAGATATATGATAGGTGAAGCCAAAAAAATCGCTTTTGAAAAGTGCAAAGAGAGATTGATGACTGACTGACTAATTAAATCAAAGCTAGGCTAGGAATGCAGCATTTGGCTGATTAAATCTATGGCATATGCATGCAGCGTTTGAGTTGGAGATAGACGATGAATTGATCTAGCGGAGCTGGCGAGCAAGGCGAGTGACAATACTAAATTTTGAAGAGTTTAGCACCGTTTTCAATTAATTTTTGCTACACGCAACGTTTTTCGAACTTGCTTGGACTCTTTGGAGCAACGTTTTTCAGCAATCTTGCAAATGTTGGAAAAAGCTGTATGTTTCCAGCAAATATGTTCCAGAGCGTTGTCCTTTTCGGACTTGTCTAGTAGAAACGTTAAGTTGATGTTACCTTTGGAATCACGTTTTAGGGTTATCAGCAACATTCAAACGTTGCTACAAAACGTTAATAATCAGGAAGGGGATGAGTTCTAGGATTGCGTGAGTAGTACCTGAGAGCCGCCCGGGTGCGTGGCCACAAATTGGGAAATGTCATACACGATGCCGTCCACCACCACCCACGCGTCGTTCTGGCTCTTGTGCTTCCTGATTTCGGCCTCACTCACTCCCTCGTCTTCCAAACCTTTTCTCTCGAACTCCGAAAAAGCTTTCGAACTCTGTGTTCTCCTCCTCACAGCCACCTCCACTGGAGGCTGCTCGGTAGACTGCTCAAAGTTTGCCATTAGTGGCAAAGCCGAGCTCATGGCTGATCGAACTAGCTCAAGCAAGCAAGTGCAAGCTAGCAAGCAACTTAATTACTGAAGGATACTCCTGATCGACTCCAACACAGTCTAGCTACAAGGCGTCCACCATGCAACCAACACACCACCAAAGAAAGCTTCGTTTAATTAATTGCTAGCTGGCTGTTCAATTCCCGGCTCGGCTTGCCCCCGCGCGCATCTAACTTCGCTCCGACAAAGTCTACTTAGCTAGCTAACTAGCTGCTGTCCACCACCAACACACCACCAAAGCAATTTCAAGCTTCTTGTAATTGCAAACGTACTAACAAATTAGCTCCCTTGCTATATTCCCGGCTTGCCCTCACGTACAGCTAACCGTGCTGTAGCTTCGGTAAGGGATAGTACGACTTGCTCAAATTCCCCGTGCACGCCACTGACCGATTAAGGACGCAGATCGAGATCGATATGAATACTGCTGCTCGGATCTACAGACTATATACTGCATACAAGATAGATATGTCAATGCCGCGGGTCCGGTCGAAGCCCAAATCTGCACATGAGCTAGCAAGACAAGTTAAGCTGCTTAGCTTGCTAAGGTATAGTAACTGGGACTCATGCCATGTACGTGCCAGTAGTAGTGACACTCTACTCCCGACGACTGCAGTCTAATGAGTTTGAATTAATGAGTTTGAGCCCTACTTGCAGTTGAATATTAGATAAACAGCTAAGCTTAATGAGCACGTCTATGAAGGTATACTGCAACTATATATCGTGTCATGGAGATGTTTTTCAATTCTTCTTAGGGGAATGCTGTTTGCAGTGCTAAGGCGGTGGCTCATACTTTAAGTAAGAAATTTCGTTAAAATGGCGAAATTCCGTAACTTTGGCAGTTTTCACAGTTCAGAGCGGCCGCTCTCAAATGTTCAACTGTCCTAGATTTATGAAATCTAAACCACTTATAGATGTCTGAAATCTACAAAAGTCATAGATGTTGCTTTCAAAGTTCAGACCGCGCGATTTGAAATGTACATTAGTGATAGATTTCTGCAATCTATAGAAGACAAAGATTTATGTAATCTATACCCCTCATAGATGTCACTTTCGCAGTTCAAAGTGGCCGCTCTGAAAATGGCTTACGGAATACCGCCATTTTAACGAAATTGCCGTTGCCGATAGTTAACAATATCATGACGTCACGACATATTAATCATGACGCTAGCGGCAAATTATAATGATCGCAATTGGGTCTAGACGTCGGGTGTCTGTCCCGACACATGTCACCGCCCCAGGATATGATGTACGCATCGATATTATATCGATCGAGCGGGGAAGTGCTAGCTGGACTCTGTTATAAATTTGTGTCATACTACTCATTGTGTGTACTGCACCCGTACAAGACACACAGAAGAGTACAGTGTTTTTCATCATGATTTCGACGTTATGAATCTATCAGTAGAAGCTTCTACCAAATGCCACAATCAGGCTCTAGTTGTAGAGATGATTGTTATTGAAGCAAGCCGCAAGTGAGTACTTAGTTTACTTAGTTTAGCTGAAATTTTAATGAAGGTATATATATATATGTGCACCTACAAACGACCCCACCCTAAGTACAACTGAGCATAGCTAAGTTGTGTCGATCGAGGAATGCTAAACGTCTAAAAACTAACACTGGACTCGATCTGCTTAGACTTCAGTTTTCATGCTGAGACTCTCGGTTTTCAGATTGTGTACGTTACATTTGTTTCTTCTATGTCTAAATTAAACGGTGACTCTTATCCAGTCCAAATGTAGGTGTGGCAATTCGGGCCGGAGTGTTGTAATTGTGGGTACCTACGTGTACATCCCTCAGGCCCTTCACATGTGTATTGACAGGCTACGGTAAGCCATGCGCGAGGCGCGCAATTCTGCCAAGCAAGGTACGATCGAGAGGAAGATTTAATGTTCCGTTTGGGATGCGCAGTCTGTGGAAGATCGAATTGACTGTTCACTGTTCTTAAAGTTTTTGGGGAAAGGATCTACTGTGGAAATTCATTGTACAGTGTGGCAATACTGAGCAAGTGAGCATCAGTCCTCTTTCTAACAGGTGGCCCTGGCCGGAAGAAAGTGAGGCGAAGTTTCATTGCAACACTGACAATGAATGAGCACCGCCCTCGATCAGGGAACAGACAAACACACTCAGACTGCGGAGAGTGAAACCGACCTCCTTAGTTGCCATCTTAAAGCTTCAGGTATGTTCCCACTTGGGTGTTAGAGGTGTTTGTTTGGAATGTGAATCTGGTCCAAAAGTAGATATAAATTCGTTCCTAAGACCCTCACTTACAATAGCTTTAACACCAGGCAAGTGCAAACATATCCTTACTCACTGAGGCATATAAGGTGGGTACACCCAAAACCGCCACTTTTTGCTACTGAGCCTAGTAACTATTATTAGACTGGTCAAATTTTCATATGTTCTTGTAGGCAAGTGAAAGGAGCTTCCAGCGCACCAGAGAACATGGCATTTGGATACTGTATGCAAAAGTTATTAAGGAACAAAGTTTGGTTCTAAAAGCGTTTCTTCCTTATAGGTACAGAACTGATTTTGAAGATGTACACATAGTATAGATGGCCGGTTTAACCCCTGAACGGCCCTCGGGCTCTTGCTCTACGGCACCGTAGCCCTAGTATACGGTGAGGCCAGATTTTCAAAAAGTAAGAACAGATCATGAAAACAAAATTGTAGCCGTTCCGATTGGCTTATCGTATGTTGCATGCCGCGCATAAATTCGGGGAAGACTCGTGACTACCGGGATCGAAAGAATTTCCAAGGAATGCGACAAAGATGACGACAGTCTGTCTATTTCGGGCGAATCTTTTTTTACACAAAAATACACCTTGCACCGTTGCAAGATCGCAACGGTGGATGGACGAACATCAACGCAAGCAGTGCACACAAAAAATTACAGCGCAAATTGTATACCAACACGCCGATTAGAGCTTCGGACTCTCCGTCTGCAAAACAACTCGGGTCGCCCGGAAATGCGTCGGGTCCTGGTGCTATACGAGTTGCCCTGTCGTCCGACCTGGCTTCCGAACGTTGCACGACAACTTCCCAGCACGACATGCTGGCCACAAGAAGGGTGGATGAGGACGCGGGTCGCCGCGCAGGGGAATCCAAAGACACACTCCCGCCAGAATCCCTATTGTCCCGCCATGGCGTGTCAACGCACACATCCACCTTGACACAGAAGACCCTAAACACCACCGGGTTCCGTAATGTACTAACCAAGGCTCGTAGCGTATCCAAAATTGTGTATAGTTGCAAAATCCTAGCGTTCCAGAATGTATTACCCGAACTGGAGCCGATACATCGACGCGCCTTGTGAAGCCCTATAACTTTGTCGAAGGCACCAAACCCTAAAAATGCCGCAAACCTGCCCATATACGCACTAAACCCTAACATACGGCCACAAAGGGCGTTCGGGCCGTTCAGGGGTTAAGGTCAGTGGCACTTTTAGGTGTACCTACGTTAGGTAGAACTGACCTCTCTAAAGCAATAGGTTTGGGATTGGTCTGACACGTTACATTACAAAGGTTATTACATTAACCCTAGACCGCCCAAGAGGACAAAAACTGTCCTCACATAGTTTTAAGTAAAATTCAAAGTACTGTAACTTTTGCATCCGATGTCCAAATTCGATAAAACTTGTTGGGAAAGTTGCGCCATTTCTTTTAGTTTTTGTTGTAAAATTTTTAGATCAATTCAAGAGGTAATGATTTTCTGGAAGCCAATCAAAGTTCACAGGCTCAATTAGATACACCAAAGTGCACTTCATGGCTGCAACTTCGGGGTCTTGTATCTCCTTCATCAAATGTTCAATTTCAATAAAATTTGTTGGATTGTGTTACCCTTGAATACTAGTCATTGTGGTGAAATTTTCATGTCAATCCAAGTTGTTTTGAATGTTTGGAAGCAATTCTAAATTCTAAATTCCGCCATTTATGGACAATAGTGAACTTCGGCGGCTTGTATCTTCTTCATAAAATGTCCGTTTTCAATATAAAAAAAATTATAAAAGTTGCGCATACTAGTCTAGTTTGTGTGGCTAAATTTTCATATCCATCCCAAAATTTATGAATGATTGAGAAGCATTTTAGTAGAAGGAGGTTCAGACCAAGATGTGTTTTTTGCAACTTTTCTTGCCTATTTTCGACACTTGCAAGCCATTTTGCAAACACATTGAGTCAATTAAATGATATTTTTTTTCACCAATGTGTTTGTATCCTGGTTTTGAATCACTTTGTAGTTTAAAGTTTTTTCATTTGATTAGGTTTAGAAATCAAATTTGGCCTCTAAATGTGTTTTTAGGAAAATTTCAGCATTCTTTTTCAACACTAAAACATTATAATCTTGCAATCTACACGGTCAAATGACTTCAAATTTGATTCATGACATCTACAACATGTTTACTATATGATTGTACGGTTAAGATCTTTATTACTTAATCACATTTAGATTTATAGCACTTCAAAAGCTAGGATGTTTTTTTATCCAAAACGGCCATGGGCGGTCTAGGGTTAAGAGAGGGACATTTGCAATCATGATGTTTGTATGTGGCTCAAGCCAAGACCAACAATCAATATTTCTTGACAAAAGTTTATTGCCTAAAAAGAAGCGCCCCCCTCCTTGCCCCTCCAACTAAATAAAATAAAATAAAATAAAACATTGGTTAATTCGCCCACTCACGCCCCAAAAACAAAAACAAAAACAAAACTTTGATATAGATATGGTAACTATATGGAATACATATAAATACACATGGATATGATATATGAAACATGGCTGTCTAAATACGGAATATTTATATAGTACAATTTATGAGTGTTTGACATCAATACGGGATGCATGATATAGTAGAACTTCTTGAAGGTGAACTTCTCTAAGCGACAGTGACCTCTCTAAAGTGATGGAGTATTGATTGCCTAGTTCACCTACACCAGGCTCAGTCCCAAACACAGATATCAAAGAAGTTCTTTGAGATTCTTGAGCATAGAGACTTGAACCTTGTCTTGGAACTATTATTTTTGAGAAGTACTATTGTATGGAATTATACCAAATATGAATATGTTAAATGGAATAATGATACGGTACGACATACGACACATGGGCTTCAGAAAAAAATCAAAAAAATCACATGGGGCCATGGGGGTAATCACCCAATTCACCAAAAATATATATATGTATATCAAAAAATTCTTTCACTTCTTCCGTGTCTGAACAAGAGAGGGTGGTCACTGACTGACAGATTCTTCCTCTGTCCCAGTGGCTAATGACACCTGTCTGGCTTGGTGCAACTGAAATTGTTTTGCTCATTGGCTTTTTGTACACAAAGGAAAGGAAGGACAATGAAAGCCAAAAACTGAGTGGATGATTCCAAATGTCAAACTCAATCAAATTGTTGGCTTCTACTGTAGCTTTCAAATTATCCAACTTCATATATTGTATTTGAAAGTAAGAAAAAAATGATTCTTGCAACGAACCAAATCTTCTTCAACAACTGCAACTTTGTAGTTGTCGGGAAGAAACTGTAAGAAAAAATTTCCTATGGCAGTATTGCATTTTTTGTCTAACGTAGGAGGCTCATAAACCGACCATCTAAGAGCTGTCAGTTTGCCATTTCGGGGAAGCTAAACTGCTTGAAACAATTTTCAGTAAATTTTAGAGGGAAGAAAAATGAAATTCGCATCTAACCCAAGTCGTTTCATATTTTTTGAACCTTTGTGGAATTAGTTATGAATTTTTGAAGTTGAAACGCAGTGGTCACTGAAAAAGCGACCACCCCTTGAAATGTACACTGTTGGTACATGGAAGAAAGCAAAATGGACCTCTGGACCATGATCGGTTTTACAGCCCGATCAATTTATGAGCCTCCTACCTTACATGTGAAGCTTAGATTTATTGTATTTGAATTTGCAATGAGAAAGTTATGGAGAATCTTGTTTTTTGGATAATCTAAGCAACTTCTTGGGAAAACAACAATTGCTAGAATTCATTTCTGAAATGCAATTTTCACAATTTTAAGAATTTTAAGAATTGTTTGGCAAGGTTATGTTTGCTTGCTAAAACAATCTTACAATGGGGATCATTGTGTTTCAATCCCATGTAAAACCATTTTGTTATTTCAAAAAGATTCACAATACATTATTTTGAAGATCCATAGTGTATAAAACAGTACAAACATCATCGTCTTCAATTTGAGAGCTACAAGTTGTCTAAATATTATTACAAATCCTCAAAGCTAATTTCGGTAAGTAGTATGAAATATTACAACTAGTCTAAGCAGATTTTTTTTAAAATATTGTTATTTTAACTTAGATTATTTTATTTTATTTTTTAGACAACTAAAAATAATAATTTTAGAAGATTTTATTCATATTTGGCATGATAAAATGACTAAATTCACACTAATGTGAATAAGTGAATTTAATATAGGCCACAGTATATCTACATTTAATCATAATTACTATAAATTATCTCAATCCCTCTGACTTAGAGTTGTGAGACTTAGGAATGTCTTTGCGATACCGTACCCAGAAGTCACCTTCTGCCCTAGTTTGCCGAACAGTTAATTAACCCCTTTAGCAGCCTAAACTGGCCTACAAATTTTTATACAATACAGTATGCCTTGCCTTAATTGGGTCCGCTTTCCAATGTTTTCGCTTTCCATAAAATGTGTAGTGAGCTTTAATGTGTTTTGTTGTATGGTTTGAGGTGGGCAAATGTAAGTGGATGGCTCATTGCTTCTCTCCTTTTTTTCAACATGTGATTCTTCTCATTAATTATTGAAATTCAATTCAAGTCCTGGGATGTGAGACAAAAGTGCAAAATTTTGGATAAAATTATTAATCTACTGATGGAAAGTTGTGCACCATCACATTTTCAGATTTCAGACTTTAATGTGAGTCAGACTGTATTTTACGATGTAGTATACAAAAGCATACACTTGCTAACATCCTAAAGGGGTTAAAGTCCAAAATCAACTTTGGCACTTTGAAATACAATTTCTTGAAATTTGGCATTAAAATCAAGAAATTTAAGCTATTTTGGCAACCACTCCTTGTAGATTTGATAGTTACTTTGGTTGTACTTCACCCCTCACCGCCCAAGGCCTAACCATGTCAAAAAACAACCTTGCTTTTCAAGTGTTATAAGTCTAAATGTGAGTGAGCTACATAAATCTCAACCGTACAATCTTGTAGTGTGCATGTTGTAGATGGTGTAAATCAAATTAGGGGTCATTTGACCGTATAGATTGAAAGATTATAATGTTCTAGTGTTGAAAAAAGATGCTGAAACTTTCCTAAAAACACATTTGGAGGGTCGATTTCTAAACCTACTCAAATGAAAAAACTTTAAACTACAAAGTGGTTCAGAACTAAAAGACAAACACTTTGGTGGAAAAAAAATCATTCAATTGACTCATTGCATTTGCAAGATTGTTTTGAAATGTCAAAAACAGTGAAAAAAGTAGCAAAAAAACACATTTATGACTGAACCTACCTCTACTAAAATGCTTCTCAGTCAATCACATCTTCTTGTATTGATATGAAATTTTTACCACAAGAACTAGACTAGTATGTGCAACTTTTCAGACATAAATTATTGAAAACAAACCCTGTATGAAGAAGTTATAAGCCGCCGAAGTTTACTATAATGCAAAAATGTCTGGATTTTGAATTTCGAATTGCTCCCAAGCATTCAAAACAACTTGGATTGACATGAAAATTTTATCACAACCATTAGAATTTATGGGGAACAAAACCCAACAAATTTTATTGAAAACTAACATTTGATGAAAAAGATACAAGCCCCCGAAGTTGCAGCCATCTCAATGGAGTGTGGTGAACTCAAATTGAACCTGTGAACTTTGAGTGGCTTTCAAAAACTCAGTATATATTGGATAGATTTGAAAATTTTAACACAAAAAATAGACTAGTATACTCAATTTTACCAACAAGTTTTATTGAATTTGAACATCGGATGCAGAAGTTACAGCACTTTGAAGTTGACTGCTAGACTGTGTGAGAACACTTTCGGTCCCCTTGGGCGGTGAGGGGTTAAGAGTGTACACACACTCTCTTTATACAAGTGGGGAGGTAGGAGGTAAAACAACACATATGGGAATAGAAAATTAGGAGCTCATACTTAGAAGTTCAACCATTCATACCTAGTTAAGTCAAAAGCATGAATTGTTTTTAATTTAGAACTTTAAACCTCATTTTGGCATAGTAGAATAAATTTTCCAAAAAACTTCGAACTAAAGAGAAGTTGTTAAATCAATCTAAAAACCCGTTCGAGATTTAGAGCCTCTAATCAAAAGTTATGAACAAAATTCAGAGAAGGGTTGGGAAGGACACTTTTTTGACAATTTCAAACATCCTCTTTGAATTTTGTCTACAACTTTTTATTTAAGGCTTGAAATCTCAAATGGATTTTGAAGGTGAAATGTATATTGATTTACCAACTTTTCTCAGTTCAAAGTTTTTTGAAAAAGTTAATCTACTATGCTAAAATGAGGTTTGAAGTTCTACATTGAACACAATTCCTTTGTTTTGACAATAAGTGTTCAAGCTCTCATTTTCAAATTGTCCCATATCCTTTGAAGATTCATGATGGACAATGGATTTCATTATAAAAATGACCTCTCCATCCATTTCTTAGTGGACTAGTGTTAGTATATAATTGGATTGGTATATCTTCCAACATTACGGCTTTCTTCACAATTAATTTTCCTTAAATTTGGCAAGGTGGCTTGTTAATTTTCAAAATCATTTGGCATTTAAACTTTTAATTATTTTTCGCTAAAGACGACCTTTGGCTACGATAGTCATTCTTGACCCTTGCATGGCCATTTTCACATGCATTTGTGTCCACTCCCCCGCGCACCAAACTTCTACTATAGCGAAGACCAAATGTCATCCGTCCCCACACTTGGGAGCACCTATAATTGAAGGTGGGACTCGGTGTTCACTATGTTTGGAACCGCTTCGTACAACTGACTAAGTGGGAAACGCGTAAAGAAGAAGACATTTTCAAAGAAAACATGTAGAAGATGTCAAAAAAGACAACCAATGTACATGACCATTGTATATCAATGTATTGATCCTTAAGAACAACCATTTGTTTATAGATTCATGTAATTCCACCTCCATTGGTTCACCCTTGTGAGTTCATGTTCCTGCCTTGCTCCGAAATTAGGCCAAATGCGTATTATTTTACATTGTACATTGTACACCAGCTACACTTTAGAATACACGAGCTTGCAGAAAGAGTGCTTTTGGTTGGCGAAAGTTTGTGCTTGCAGTGGTGGGTAGGTTGGTTGTATGTTGTTTTGGAGGCCGAGGCTTATTATGTACAAATAGATGGTTGTAATGAATGAATGAATGCTTGCAATTTTGTGGCTATAGGAACAAAAAACAAGGAAGTGATTTGGCATCAATTTAGAGTGTGCAACTTAAAACAAAAAAAAATAATGAATGTGTAACACCGACAAAAGACCCAACAAAAAATTTGAAAAAAAATTTACTTGTGTGAAGAATTGAACCCCATTCATTGCCTAAATACAATACAAATTGCATGCACATAAGGATCAACAACAATGCCACTAGTATATCATTAAACTAAAAACTAAATTGAATTAAAAAAATACTAATACATCATGTGAGCAATTGATTGTGGACAAGGGAAGTTTGAAGGTTTAGAAATTTAGAAATCCTAAGGCTTGATGACGACAAAGGCCTTCAACTCTTGACTTTTGAATACAACTCCTACGATCTTGATCTGTCCTTGATGCACGCAAGACTTTATGAAATAATGGGAGGTCCCCTAATCTTCATGGATTCTATATCTAGGCCTCACTTCTCTCCAAACTGTGAACACTTTTTAGAAAGGGAATTTTTTTAAGGTCTAAAACTTTGTGCAAAGATGTGAACTAAAAGCTCCAAATTATTGGTTAGGCGTTGTCAATTCTTGTTCATTGTGAAAGTGCAAAGCAATAAAACAATTCTCGTCTTCAATGAAGCCTATGACTTAGAAAAGGCCAGTTTTTGCAAGTTTTGAGTACTCAAAAAAGCTAGAATACAAGATTTTGAAGGTAGAGATTGTCCTCTAAATGTGAATCAAGGGATTTTTATCAAGTGTCTCCTGCATAGCATTCACTATATTACTCTTAATTGTGAGATTAAATAAACTTTGTTGGGCTTGTACCTTGTAGAAGAAGCATTGATAACAAAGCTCGGATGGACATTGGTTCAGCTCCTTTCATTGATGAAATTGAAGTTTTGGATATCCCATTATGCTCTTTCAGCATTGCCAAGTGTCACAAGAAGTATTTATCTGCCCCAGCTTGCAATCAGTATTGGTGATACAAAATCCCAAATGCATTCATTAGCTTATAGAAGATAAATTGTGGTTGCAAATCTTACATGAAGAGCTCCACTATAGTTGCTTTGCCATCAGTTCAAGAAGGCCCCATCATTGGAATTAGAAAATGCGGGATGCAAGTAAAAAGCACAAACAAATTGTAATCATAATAAATAAAAACAAGGATTGAAATCGAAGAGCCAATTCAAATAAAAGTTAAAGTAAAAATATAAGAGGAGCTCTACTATAGTTGCACCTGAATTTCTACAAGGAAAAGCCTTCAATAGAATCAAAAAATGTGGAATGGAGCTAGAATGTTCAAATAAATTGCAAGTGAAATTGAAAACAAATAAAAATGCAAGGCTTAAAAACAAAGAATCAACCCAAATCAAATAAAAAAGAAAGAATATAAAAGAAGCTCTATTGCAATTGCACTATAAATAGTTTTAAAAGGCTCATTAGAATTGGAAAATTGACATCGAAAGTAGAAAGTTCAAACAAAGTACCATGGAACTTAGAATAAATTAACTAATAAATGGATTGAAACCACAAAGAACAAACACAATGAAAAGCAAGAAAGAATACAAGAGGCCCTAAAAATTTCACTTGTGCATTATACTTTCATTTTATCACCCACCCGATCCAACACCACCTTGTCTATAAACACTTGAACTCGTTGACTGGGTCATTGTAGTAGACCTAGATTGTTGTCTTTCCACAATCAAATGTTACATGCAAAATCCTTATATCCTCATTGGTCACCCATTTCATGCAGGGTGATGAATTCTTTCTATAAAAAAACTCTACATATTGAATAAATTTCCTCTTTTTGTATGAGGATTGCATTGACATACATTTGATACGATTGCCCCTCAAAAATCTTCAATGTAGCTACAAAATCTTTTAAAGACATCTCTATCATGTGCAAATTGAATCAAGGCATATACAACCTTTAACAAGGGCATGATCATATACACCATGGCCAATAAAACTTGAATACCATAGAGCAAATTGAAATTGTTCTTTGTACGGTTGACATTTTCAAGAATAAGTCTAGTCAACACCTTTCTTTATTGTAGGTAGTCAACATTAAAATCCATCTTCAAAAGCAAGGGCCAGTACTTGTTGGATTAGATCAAAGCATGAGATCCTCCATATATGCACGTTACATACTACATTGATTGCCTTTAGTTTCATGAGGTTGATAAGAATTGAGAATTCTAAGTGACACTTTAAGAGACATATATGTTGGAGTAGGCTCTATACAACGTTGTATACAACTCTTCCACACAACGAACCACCAGAAGTAGTAGGGCGACAACCTTGAGAAGCCAGGTGGACATCAAGTCTGAGGTGTTCATTTTAAGCATGTCCCAAATGGCTAGATGTGATTCGCTTGGATGAAAATGATGACTTTATCTCTGAATGAGTGTCACACTTTGTAGTGAATAATTTTTTTTTTATCTTTCTTTCCTTTGTACTTATAATTGACCCATTCTATAGGATGAAGGATATTAATAGCCACCCAAAATCTGGCGTTTAGTATCCTTCCATTTATAATTGTTGTTAGTTAGATAATCACATTAAACAAGGAAATTTTGGATCAATTTGATTTAATTCATTTATTTTGGACAATGCAAAAAGAAATCTTTTTCAAGAATGATAAAGCTATTTTCATCTACGGATATGTACATCTATGGATTTGGATTATGCATAAAGCATGCAAATGTGGATGGTAATTTATATAATCATCCCTAAAAGCAATATGATTGCTAGATTTAATAGCAATTTTGTAATTTTATCCAATAAAAAAGGGAGAATATATTTTCTTTGGATGCCCTAATATGCCAATTTCATAGCTATTTTATGTTGTAAAAAACAACAGTATCTAAGGTATCTAAAGTAATACCAAAAGGGGTGCCAAATAGCTTAGTTAATGAACTTGGAAGGAGGCCATGTTAGGTCAAATTGATCCGTCCACTAGGGTCTCAAAGTCTTCAAGAACTAATATCAAAATATCTAATGTTCTTTGTCCAATTGATGATGAGTCTTATTGTCAATTCAAATTGCTGGAGGTGAGTAACTATATTCCGTAAATTTATTTCCCAACCCCTAATAGAGAATCCAATGTCATTTGCATATTGGGACACTAGCTATTGTAGATCATTGTCTAGTAGTTGTATGCCCTGGATCTTTCCCATCCTTTGCTCTACAAAGGCAACCATATTAAGGGCTTTCCCAATAAGTAGAGAGATATAAGGCGCCAACAAGGAGTCTTGTTTCACACTGCGAAGAATGGAGAAATGAGTGGTAGCTTTACCATTTAGCAAAATTGATGCTCACACATCGTGTAAAAGCATCTTAACTAGATGTGAAAAGGAATCTAGGACACCAATTTATCTCATCACACGGAAGAAGAAGTCACATGAAACAACATTGTACGCTTTGGTGAAGTCCAATTTAAGGAAAATTAAATCTTGATCAAATTGCTTTGCCCATTCTACGGTCTCATATTGAAGGAGAATATTGGCTAGAATATGTCTAGATGGGAGGAAAGTAGATTGCTTCAAGATAATTACCTCTTTTAGAAGTCTCTGTAATGTAATCTGCAAGGCTTTTGCAACTATTTTATAGGCAACGTTTAACCCTACACCGCCCAAGGCCTAACCATGTCAAAAAATAACCTTGCTTTCCAAGATTTATAAGTCTAAATGTGAGAGAGTTATAAAAATCTCAATTGTACAATCTTGCAGTGTGCATGTTGTAGATGGTGTAAATCAAATTTGGGGTCATTTGACCTTATAGATTGAAAGATTATAATGTTATAGTGTTGAAAAAAGACGCTGAAATTTTCCTGAAAACACATTTGGAGGTGAAATTTGATTTCTAAACCTACTCAAATGAAAAAACTTTATACTACAAAGTGATTCAAAACCAAATGAAAAACACTTGGGTGGAAAAGAAAATCATTCAATTAACTCATTGCATTTTGAAATTTGTTTTGAAATGTCAAAAAATAATGAAAAAAGTAGCAAAAAAACACATCTATGGCTGAACCTACCTCTACTATAATGCTTCTCAGTCAATCATAACTTCTTGGATTGATATAAATTTTTTACCACAAGAACTAGACTAGTATGCGCAACTTTTCCAACATAATTTACTGAAAAAAAACCTTATCTGAAGAAGTTATAAGCCGCCGAAGTTCATTGTAATGCAAAGATGTTTGAATTTTGAGCTTCGAACTGCTCCCAAAAATTCAAAACAACTTGGATTGACATGAAAATTTTACTACAATAGAGTTATTCGTAAAGTAAACCTGAGTTTAGAGGTAAAATTGGGGTTTGAACCCTTGCTTTATGTAAAAAAGCAGGTGAAAAGGTAAGAAGCTCACGCAATCAACACTAGCAAAACAAAACTTGGGACCAAACTTTCTTTCGCATCGAAATGGTGCCTAAAAAAAGTTTGGACCTCAGTTTACCTATCATAGAAATTGTACATTGACAATTCGTGAGAATGGAGGGTGGAGAGGTTGTTTTTATAATGAAATCCACTGTTCTTTATGAACTCTCGAAGGATATGGGTTTATTTTAAGATTGAGCTCCTCCAAGCTCTTACAAGTTACTTACAACTCCAACCATTTACATATCCCATATGGGTTGCTTTACCTCCTTTCACCAATTTGTATAAGAGCTTGTTTAAAACTGGGTACCAAACTAGGGATGACTTTACGAATAACTCTAATAAGTAGACTTTATGGGGAACAGAACCCAACAAAATTTATTGAAAACTAACATTCGATGGAAAAGATACAAGCACCCAAAGTTGCAGCCATCTCAAATGCAGTGTGGTGAACTCAAATTGAACCTGCAAACTTCTGAATGGATTTCAAAAACTCAGTACATTTTGGATAGATCTGAAAATTTTAACACAAAAACTAGACTAGTATGCGCAACTTTCCCAATAAGTTTTATTGAATTTGGACATTGGATACAAAAGTTACAACACTTTGATGTTGACTGCTAGCCACTGTGTGAGGACACTTTTGGTCCCCTTGGGCGGTGAGGGGTTAACTAATTTCCCTTCACTACTAGAACAAATCAATGTACTGTACTGTACAATACAGTGTAGTTATTTTTTTATTTTTTATTTATTTATTTATTTTCAAAAATGTGTCGTTATCTTCATGAGACAGAGAAAAAGAGCCGTCAGCTGTGACTTCACAAGTCAGGTCACTCAGGTGGAATTGAAGTGTGGAGCCTGTCTGCAAAGCCACAGTTCATAATTTCCCTTGTCCTCTTTGCAATGAAATTCAGTTCCATTTCTTTCAAAAATAATAATAACAATAATGATAATAGTAATTTCCCTCGTGTGGACGACCGTACGCTGGGGTTGTCATGATATGGAATCAACTTATCCAAGACTCACTTTGAAAAGCCTGGCCACAAATGTCAACTTTTCCGTTTTGTTTTCATTTTTAAAACTCAGGTTTTTACGATTTCTTTTTTTCTTTTTTCTTTCATGAATTGTGAAACCTGTCAGACACCCCTTCAGGATGTGAGGCTTGGCAAGTTGCCATGGAGGACCCTTGGGGCAACTAAAGGCCACCCCGCAAAAAGCCTAATTACACTCTTAAGAGATTTTCATTATTTTGTCAAAACCTGACAAATTGAACTCAAAGACGACCGTACATGGACACCAATGTCAACTTTCATAAACAGCCGTGGAAGCCCTTGGTGGTTGTTTTGGATGGATATATTGGGCTCATAGTCGTGGAAACCATCTTGTTTTGACACCGTGCGAGTTGTTGGATTAAAAATAATGCAAAAGCACTCACTGGAAGTCAAACTACGGTAGACAATTGATATGATTAAATGAAGTTAGTAGCTACAAGAGGGGATGCATACAAGCTAAGTGTGTAAACTTATTGAAGATCATTGTATAGGACAACATCCAACTCATCATCCCTTGTCATTGTTTCTAGATTGAAATATCTTGAATCTTGATTGTGAAGAGAAGCTCTTTGATTTGCAAAGCAAAACATGTGAAGAGAAGCTCTTTCATGATGCTTACTGTTGTAAATTAGAATTATTGTAGCAATCACACCAACTATGAAGCAATGATATTCAATGACAAGCAAACATCAATGTCCTAAATGTGATCGAAGAGAGAATGTTTAGGTTCAATCAATGATAGTTTTGGCTCCCATGATGGATGGTTGAATAAGCTCCTCAGCTAACATCACCAACTAGAAGCTACGTGCAATCACAACAAGCAAGCAAGAGATAAAATGAGAATACATTGCACTTATCTCCAAGATATGATAATGATCAACCAATTACAACTTACCAATGCCTCATAGGATACCATCACAAAAAAAAAAAGGGCAGCTATAGATGAAGTAATCCATTCCTCATATACACAAGTGATCATTAAAGATAGGCAAAGATTGTCAAAGATCATCAAGGGTTTTGAGGAAATTGACCTACACATCACATGATGTCACAATTATCAAGATTGCCAATAATTGATCACCAATAATCATTACAAGAACACAAGCCATCTTTGAAGTGATGAAAGCGATTTGCATCCCTGACCACAATCTCTTTTCTAGTCACTTTGGAGATCAATTTGGTTGCCGTATGACAATCTACACACACCCGAAGGTTCTTGTAAACACGAATTGGTTTACTACTAGGTGGTGTGGAGATGAGTCCATACGCTATAGCCAACTTCTCACTATGAGAGCAAAGCGAAAGCTCCTTGTCCTTCTCGTCAATATCATGCAACACAAGGCGAGTATCTGGAAGGTAGCCCTCAGCCTTGATTTCCTCAGTCAATCTGCTCAGCTCCGCATAAATTTTCTTTGATTCAGGGTGAGATGTTCTCCCTCCAGCAAAGGCATGAATCTTGTTGTCAACTGCGATCCAGCTGCGCCCCGGTTCCTTGAGTATACCTCTCTCCTGCATCATAGTGCGCACCAATGATACCTTCTCCCACTTCTCAGCTGCAGCATAGATGTTAGAGAGGAGCACGTACGTCGACGCATTCTTGGGTTCCAACTTCACACGCTCTTTGGCCGCAAGTTCACCCAACTCCACATTACCATAAGACCTACAAGCACTGAGAAAAGCTCCCCAAGTTGCTGCATCCGGTGCAACTGGCATTCTATCAATGAAGAGCTTTGCTTCCTCCAGATGCCCTGCCCGCCCAAGAAGATCCACCATGCAGTTCCAATGCAGCACACCGGGAACGATGCCATCATCTTGCGACATAGCCTGGAAGAGCCGACGGCCTTCAGCAACCAGGCCTGAATGACTACAGGCCGATAACACTGCCACAAAAGAGTACCCATCAGGCTTTACACCAGCCGCGTTCATTTCCCTGAAGACTTCTACAGCTTCAAACCCGCATCCATGTTGCGCGAGGCCACCAATCATCACGTTCCATGTGACTACGTCTCGTTCCTCCATTCTGTCGAAAACTAGTCGCGCATCGATGATACTGCCACACTTTGCATACATGTAGACCAGTGCATTGCCCACACGCACATCTGACTCAAATCCCGCTTCACACGCATGGCTGTGAACCTCCTTCACCCACTCCAAAGCCCCTGCGCTTGCACATGCATTCAGAATGTTCACATAAGTGATTGCATCTGGGTTGAAGCCGTCCCGTATCATTTGGAGAAACAATCCATATGCTTCCTCACCACACCCACTTTCAGCATATGCGCCAATCATCACGTTCCATGTAACGACACTGCGTTGCTCCATGTTTTCAAAAACCAGTCGGCTGTCATCCATACTGCCACACTTAGCATACATGTGGACAAGTGCATTGCCCACACGCACATCTGCCATAGCCCCCCCTTCACGGGCATGGCTGTGAACCTCCTTCACCCACTCCAATGCCCCTGCGCTCGCACATGCATTCAAGATGTTCATATAAGTGATTGCTTCTGGTTTGAGGCCTTCTCGTATCATTTGCAGAAACAGTCGATATGCTTCCTCACCACAACCACGTTCAGCATACGCGCTAATTATCACGTTCCATGTAACCACATTGCGTTCCTCCATTCTGTCAAAAACTAGTCGTGCATCATCGATGCTGCCACACTTTGCATACATGTGGACCAGCGCGCTGCCCAAACGCAAGTCCGGCACAAGTCCTGATTCGAGGACATGGCCGTGAACCTCCTTCACCCACTCCAAAGCCCCTGTGTTTGCACATGCAGTCAGGATGCTTGTGTAAGTGATTGCATCCGGTGTAAAGCCTTCCCGTTTCATCTGAAGAAGAAGTCGATATGCTTCCTCACCACAACCACTTTCGGCATATGCTCCGATCATCACATTCCAGGAAATGACATTGCGACTGGCCAACGTATCAAAAGTTTTCCTTGCCTCCTTTATGCTCCCACACTTCGCATACATTTTAAGGAGCATAGTCCCTACACGCACATCTGATCCATAGTCACCACGTCTGATATGTCCATGAACTTCTTTGCCCCATTTTAAAGCTGATGGGCTGGCACATGCCTTCAGGATGTTCAAGTAAGTAACTTCATTCGGCTCCACACCTTTTTGGCGCATTTGGTTGAAAACTTCCATTGCAGCTTTTGCACGACTGTGCTGAGCATAACCTCCAATCATGACGTTCCAACTAACGACATCCTTCTTCACAAGTCCATCGAACACTCTGAATGCATCCTCGAGGTCCCCACATCTGATGTATGCACTCAATAGGTTGTTTGCCAAATATACATTCTGCTGCATTCCCCTCTCCATGATACACTCATGAACTTGCTTGACTGCTGTAAGGTCTTCCTGTTTCAAGCACCGCTTCAGAACCTCAACGTACATGTACAAGTCTATAGCCATGCCTAATTGTAGTCTGTTCTTCAAAACATCAATTGCCTCACTCGTGGTTTTAGCGCTTCGCATGTGCACACCGCC
This sequence comes from Antitrichia curtipendula, assembly GCA_951230915.1. Lineage (NCBI taxonomy): Eukaryota > Viridiplantae > Streptophyta > Bryopsida > Hypnales > Leucodontaceae > Antitrichia > Antitrichia curtipendula. The sequence continues at coordinate 53,006,431 of OX579633.1, read as the reverse complement.
ACCTCCAACTTGAACAGGTTGCTTTGGCTCTCTTGCACTAGTAGGCAAGTTGTCTCTTCTTCCAAAAATGCCCTTGGGTAACCTGACTCACCAATACATTCTTCATAAGAACAACTTTCAAAATGTGAAAAACTTTACTCAATCAAATTACACATACTTGGATGCATCTATCCAATCACTATATCTCTTACATGCACAATATTTCTCAAAAAAGTCATTGCAATTCCACTACATCTAAAAAACACTTCCATAGTGAATGTCTTGATACAAACAAAGGAAAGAATGTAGAACAAACCAATTCTCAAACCGACCCAAATCACTAGTTTCAAGCTACAACAAACAAAACAAAATACACACTGTGGGTTTGACATCCACCTTCAATATGTTCATCTACAACGAAGTAATTTGCACCTATTTCTTCTTACAAAGGAGCCAACTCATGCTCCTGACAATACCTATTTGATTGTACAATCTCTTGAGAATCAGTGGTGTGATAACCGACGGGAGATGGTAATGTACTTTGAGTCACCAATTTGAGCATCGCCTTCACCCATGTTGGAGTCGAACAACCATTTACCCAAAGTGCTTTTTTTGTCCCCTTGTGATAAAAGTCAGGTGATTCGGGATTCATCTACAGTCACCACAACCCACGTGGAAAACCAATCGAGGAATATTTATTGTAAAACATTGAAGTGATCAGAATAACATTCACTTCACTCCAAAGCAACAGAGAGCGAAATATGCTTGTTGTTTCCCAAAGCGCATACGATCTTGTACAGACAATAAACGAGCTCCTCCTTGTTATTTTACAACTTTCTAACATCAACCAACTGGCAATCCTAGTGATACCTTGTGAACTCTGTTGTCCCACCAATGCGAAGGATCCGCAAAATACTCCTCCCAAACTTTTTCGATTGTCTGTGCTTCACCAACTGGAACACACTTCGTACGTCAGTCACATTCTTTCTGAGAGCGACAAACAGCACCCCACCTCTTTCCATGAGGCATCTGATACATACCTGAATCATTGGTACCCCCAGATGCTCTTCTAACTGATGAAGATGAACACCTCATTTCTCCGCTGCTTCTTCCTCCATGGGAGGAAGAGACCAATAAAAAAGAAGGTTGAATAAGCCATGGAGATTTCACGAGTGTGATCACACAGGCATCCTGCTCACACAAATCCCCAACAGTGCATCAAAAAACACATTGGAAGCGGTTTCAGCATAAGATATTCATCAGTACTATTATTTAATGAATTAGCGTTCAAAAGACCAAGTTCATGTCCTATCAAGTTTGGGGACCTGAATCCACATGTTGCAAATAAGACCACAGAGGTTCAGTTGACATAAGTCACGAGTCATCAAGCCACTTATGTAAAACAGGGAATGGTCACAAGTCAACACTCACTCACCTGTGCACTAGCTCCAAGCACCAAATAGTTTCTCGCTTGTTGCCTATGATGCAATAAAAGGTGCAGGAATGCAGACATTTTGGGGATTGGTGTCTACATACCTCTGAGGATTCCTCTGCAACATAAAGTACCCCCCAACACAGAAATCTAACTCCTTATCAAGGGAAGTATATGAACGAATCTCTTGAAGTCTCTAACTCCCTTTTAAGAATATGCTCTCTGTCTATTAAGTGAAGCTTCTTCTCCAAATTAATGCATTGTCTGAAACTCGAGTGAAAGTTTGAGAAAGTAGTATTTAAGTATCAAACTGCTCCTTTCAACTGACTTTGTTCTCTTCTCCAAAATTGCTAAACCTGCAGGCAGGAAGCGAAACCTCTCTTATTTGGTTCACCAACCCCAACCTCAACATCAGCGGCGTCCGATATATTCAGCAAATATTAAAACTCGACTTCAGCATAGACACAAAGTATCATGTAAGATCGTCAACATCTTCAAGTCTGTATGTTCCTTGTCTGTTTTGTACATATCCTTCTTTGTCTTCAGCGTGAATAACTTCCAGTGAATGCAGCTTCCAAAATTGACTACGACTTCACTTCAGTCCACCACAAAGCCTCATGTATGAATCTATCCCTTCAAATCTTCCACTCCCCTTCGACTGTTATTGTTCTCTTTCTGTTCTGTGAAATCCCTTCCAAAGTTGCTAAACCCTCAGTTCGGAGAAAAAACACGCTCAGCAGTTATCTACATCAACAACAACAAATGCGTGCAGCCTCAATACTTAACTTCGGTGAAAAACGTATTATCGTAAAGCATACGAAACAATATCATCGGGATTTCTGCTTCGTTTCAACTCTGTCTGTTCGATTCTCCACACTCCTAAACCCTAACCTCAATGGTCTTCAAGAAGGGAGGAAGAAACAGCAAGAGCTCCACATCGACATGAACAATTTCTTCTGTATTCTTGAAAGCTTCCAAAAACTTGACTAGAACTTGACTGTAGTCCAGAGAAAGTTTCAATTGTGAAAGTATCAATCTATAAGATTTCTTCTAGTCCCTTACACTCTTTACAAGTCACCAAGAGCCCTGCAACAGATGCTGAAACTTGAACAGATTCAAAATTTCTACTGAAAATAGCAACTTATAAAGAGCAAGAAACCCTAAACCCTAAACCTCCACATTAACAATCCCAATATGTCCGCTGCATCCAAAAACTTGAATGAAACTTGACTTCGACCTAGAGACAAAGCATCGTCTAAGATCAATCTCTTAAAATTTTCTGTTCCCTTGCAACTGCGTCTGCTCTACCCACCAAATAACTACACAGAGGAGAACACCCTCCACAGCTTGTTCACGAACAACGCCGATACTTGCAACAAGTTCCATAACCTAACTTCGCTCCAACCTCAGTCAATCATATATGAGCCGATCTCTGCGAGTTTCTTGCACTATCTTTCAACTGCGTCTGTTCTCAACTGCAAATTTCTAAACCCTAACTTCAGCAAGAGAATCTCTCTCAAGTAGCTCCGTAGGAACAACAGCCAATGCATCAATCTAGACAGAAAGTACCATATAAGAATCGTTCTCTTTTGAGTTTTCAGCCACCTTCCAACTGCGTCCATGCTTCCCTCCGAATCGCTAAACCCTGATCGAGCAAACCTCCAAGCAGGGAGAGACCCACAACACCCAAAACTCTCAATGTATGCAAAAAGCTTCAAAATTCGACTGTGTTGCAGAGAAAGGATCATAAACAAGTAATTATGCTCTGAAAGTTTCCTGCTCCCTTGCAGAGGTTTACCTGGAGTGGAGACACAAATGCGCGGAAACCAAAATCTGGTGCATCAAGAGGTGATGGCGAGCCCCGATTCCTACACGCAGTGATTGAAATCTGGCACTTGCACTTTGCACCAGCGTTGTAGGTCTTTCAAAATCGTGTGCAAGATGCTTGTTGTTGTTGATGAAGGCTGGTAACAGTGCCACATCGATTCTTAGAATCCAAAGATCTCTTGAGTGACAAAAAGAAGTGGAAGACCTCAAATCCAGGGTCTAAGGAATCCCGTTCCCCACTCCAATCGTGTCTGTTCCGCTACAACACCATGGACCCTTGCCTACAAAGATTTCTGAGAATTCTCTTGGTTCTCAATATTCTCTTATTCAATGCGCATTCCCAAGGAGGGACAAGCCGAAACCAGCCACAACAACGAAACAATTTCAGAATCAGAAAATCTGTGGCTCTCGCCATCGCTTCGCACGGACAGGAACGGCGAGGAGAAACCTCGACTAAACCCAGTTGGCAGCCAGTTCTTTCAATACAAGGTACCAGCACCTAAATTGAACTCAAGCGACACTTTGTGTAGTCCCAATAGACTACCTCAAAGGTTGAATGACCAAAAAAATTTGATGATGAGATTGTTAGCAAATTCAAGAGAAATGCACCCCAACTGGTTTCATATTTTTTCTGATATTGTAGTAACATTTTACAAATTTTCAAAGTTCATAATTTTACAGGGTAGTTAGTGCATAACATTAGATGCACCTTGAATGGAAAGCCTCGAAGCACAAAATGTCTCACTTCTCATTGGTTGCTTCAAAAAATTCCTTACCTCTCATTGGTTGCTTTTGAAAACTGGGGTTGATTTTTGAGTCATGAAAGTGTGCATTTAACCCCTAAAGGACAGGGGGGAGGGGGTCAAGGGCACATTCCCAAAACTGCAACTTTTTGGTATGTTATTCAAAAAAGAAAATAAATTTTTTTTCCGGAACTTCAACCGTACAAAACTAAAGTAAAGTATTTTACCAAAGTATAGAAAAAATTTCAGCCCTTTTCACCGTGTGGATTGAAAGATTATAGCATTTGAAGTGAGAAAAAAAACTTTTTTCCAATCCTGCGAAACAGGGTCAGTAGACTTCGGATTCATTTGGAGTAAAATTTTTGCTCTACACAAACATCAGATATTTTACCATTCATAAGTATATGATATTAGGTTCACTCACAAAAAAATTTAGAAAAAAATATGGATTCTAAATTATTCTAAATCACCTTGCAATGCAAGGAGGTTAAGTGAATTGGCAATCCACTAGTCATTTTTCTGTGCAATGAGCAAATGTTTTTTTTGAAATCCAAACAATGAAAAATTAGAGACAAACATTTGGAATATGTGAAAAAGATTTCAAGAATTTTGACTTCACTAATTGCAAGATAATAGGACTTGAAGTTAGAAGAAAATGTTTTTTCTTGAAACTACCCCAACATAGCTAACAAAGTTTGCCTCTTCTTAGAATGTGATTTGACAAATAAAATTTGATTTTTTTTGGACAATTGTAAGCCATATTTTATTAGTTATATACATGCCAAATTTCAGAACTTGATGATCTTTTTCACAAAAGATTCTCCAAAGATTTCCAAATTGCCTAAGCTGCCCTAAAAGTTCAAGGCAACATAACATTTGATCCAGACACCCAATCGGAAAAAAAATTAGTTTTTCACAAAGGACGTACATGTTTACACATTTTTTTCAAATTTCATAAACATCCGACCAAAGATGACTTTGTAGGAACCTACCCGAGATTTCTTGCATACGTTGAATGGACACTTGGTCTTTTAGGGGTTAAGGCCATTTTTTTAGGTTTTGAGAAACAGAAAATGTTGCCAATAGGTGTTTCTACCTTAATGTTGCTAATATTGAAGTAGAAGGTTCATAAAATGATCTTTTACCAATTGATTTGCAATTCGGAGGAGTTTGACTTCTTGAAATAATGAAATTGGCATCTATGGGCATCATCAATGCAAACATTCTAATAGCTCACTAAATATATTATTATACTTTAATTGGTATAAAATTAGAATTTTTGATTACTATCATTGGAAGTTCATCAAAAATCTCTTGTATAGTCATATAAAAATTTGGATTTGGACTTTAGACAACCAAAATAGAGTCTACTACAAGTAAGCTAAAAGACAAAAAAAATATAATGTACCATGGCAAATCATGCTTAAAAATGAAAAAAATGGAATAGTTTGACATGTCATTTTTATAAATTTTCTTTCTTAAGCATGATTTTGTATGGAACATTAAATGTGTTGTCTTTTAGGTTGCTTCCAATGGACTCTATTTTGGTTGTCTAATTTCAAATCCAAATTTTATTGTATTTATTTCAAGAGATTTTTATGTGCTTTTAATGATGGTGATTACAAATTCTAATTTTATACCAATCAAAATATAGCAATGCATTCAGTGAGTTATTCATAATGTTCTATTGATGATGCTTTAATCCAAGTTGTTTGTATTTTTGGACCTTTTAGTAATTACTTATGAATTTTGAAGTAGAAATTATATAGGACACTAAAGCATCTACCTTCCAATATGTTCATTGTTTACGTATGGACAAATGCAATTGGAACATTGAACAAAGCAACATGTATTTATGTATTAGAGAATCCTATTAGAGCTTCTTCACTTTAGAACCAACTACTTGCACCTAATTGTCCAAATAAGCAATTGAGCATTCTTACTATTATTAAATTTCTTAAACTTCATTAGAAAAAATTTGGGGGGTCCAGAAGGCCGTTAAGCCTGGACCCCCGTAGTGATAGTACAGAAAAAAAATTTCAAAAAAAAAATGCTGAAACGGAAATTCTGACGTGGTCGAAGTGCCACGTCAGCGCTGACGTCAGCGCCACGTCATCGTGACGTCACTTTTTAATTTTTTTTCGGGAGAAAAAAAAAAAAAAAGTTTTTTTTTTTCAGAATTTTTTTTTTTTTTCCGTAATATCACCCGCGGGTCCCGAAAATCAGCACTCACAGCCTTGTTGAGGCCTCATATTTTTTGTAATGTTTGCTGAATCTTATTGGAAGTCAAAAGTGCATATATTATAGATTTTGTGCTTAGATCATCATCAATCGAATGCTAAAAATGACTTAAATGTGTAAAATTAGAACTTGAGATTACTCTTTGTCTATCTTTGGAAAGCACATGAAAATTAATTTGAAATAAAAATAATATTTTTGAATTTGGACTTTAGATGACCAACATAAAATTGATTAGAAGAAATCTAAAAGAGAAAAAATATAATGGGCCAGAGCAAAGCATGCTTTAGAAATAATAAACTATATAGAAATGACAAGGCTTATTTTGAGTTATGAACAATATAGACAAAGTTTGTCCAAATATCCAAATTGTGAGGTACACAACTCACATTGTGAATTTTTTCCCTTTCTTATTAGAGTGTAGGTCTTTTTCCCAATGGCACAACCATTTACACAAAGAAAGTCACATTATTAGTGACCTCAAGCCAAGGTTAAAACTTTAGATGCATTGTGACTGGAATAGGAGAAAGGTTTGGTCCAAGTTTACTTTTCAAAAGGCCTCATAAATAAAGAACAACCATAAATTGCTCAAAACAGATGAAAAAATGACATGGGATCCTACATGTCATAAACTAGATAAAGATTCATGATCTTCTTGGAATTGTCTCACCAAATTGTACCTTTAATGTCATCTTTTCATGTTGTTTTCATGTTCTTGCTGTACATGTTATTTTATTGTTATTTTACTTCTATGAATGCAATTTTTTTTGAAAATGTATTTTTATTGCAGGAAATAAATATTTCTAGAAGTATTTCCAATTTTATAGTACAAAATGAAGTCCAATCACAAAAAAATAGTGTTCTATTATAGTAAAATAATAGACTAACTCAGTATTTGTTTATGACTCTCCAAACAAGAATACTATGGTCATTTTACATTTCACCTTTTATTGCATTTCACTTTTTATTGCATTTCACCTTTTATTACATTTCATGTTTTATTACTTTCAAAATATTATTTATACATATTATACATACTGAAAATATAGCATAATCACTTGCATGATCTTTTATAACTTTACACTATTGAAGGTGAATGAAATTTTTAACTCCTATAGTTCCATGGCCTTTTTTTCATCAAAACCACTCAAAACTCTAGTTTTCTATTGCAAAGAGAAAAAAACTTTATTTATTATTTTCTTACATATCTAACCGCAAGATCATGCACTAGACTAGTATAAAAATGTGTGGAAGAAATTTCAAAAACTTTGACTGCGTATATTGCAAGATATTTGCATTTAAAGCAAAAAAACAAAAATTTTGCACCTTGCTTTACTAGAGTTTTTGACTTTGAATCTTTTTAGCTTAAAATTTTTGCACTACTAATTTTTAATTTTTAATTTTTATGTTGAAAAATTGACTTGAGAGTCCGGAAAACAAATTCAAAAAAAATATACTTCATTTTCACTCATTAAAAATTGTTAAGTAGAAGTAGGCTCAAGATTGAAGGAAAAACTAAACTGTTAATAGCTCTAAGATGGAATTGAAACATACTAATCTCAATGGTGAGATTGTTCTAGCAAAAGATCTTAATCTTATGAAACTTAATTTAATTTAATTTTAAAAATTAAGGTGAGAAATGAATCCTACAAGTTATTTTTTCAAGAAAATGCTCTAAATGCCTCCAAAACAAGATTGTCCATAACTTTGACATAACAAATCCAAATGGAATGAATCAAAGCTTTCCATGTACATAAAAATGAGATTAGCATCTAACCCAAGTCGTTTCATATCTTTTAGAGCTTCGTGGAATTAATTATAAATTTTTGAAGTTAAAAGACAAGAGTCCACCTCCTAAAATGTACAATATTTATACGTTGTTGCTGCAATGAGAAAGCAAAATGTACCTATGTGTTAGAAGATATTTTTAGATCCCAAGCACATTATGGGCCTCCTATTTCATTTGCTGTCTATGAATGTGGACTAAGTTGGGCACCCCTACAACCGCCACTTTTTGCTACTTTGCCTATTTTCTATTACTATATTGGTCAAATTTTTAGATTTTCTTATTGGCAAGTAAAAAGGAGGTTCCAAAGTACCAATGAACACAACATTTGAATACTACATGAAAAAATTATGAAGGGTCAAAATTTTGGGGTAGAGTTTCTTGAAATCGTTTCTTCTAGAGATACATATTGATTTTGGAGATGTGCATAGAGTGATGGTGGTGGTTTTGGGTCCTTGGCACATTTGAGGGGGCCCACCTTATAAAAACAAAGATGGAATGACTTTTGGTGAAAATTCACATTCACATTTAGAATCTAAGGTAACTACATTCAAATGCGTTTGATTAAGGACGGAATTTACCATGGTTTCCATTATATTGGAAAGAGTTTTTGTGGGATCTTATTTGAGAACTACAGGAGATTTTAGATTCTCTCAGAATGCACATTAGGGAAAATTTCAAGCAGTTGTGGAGAAGGCCATTTGACTGCATGCAACAATGCCATTACAATCGGAAAAAAAAATACTAGTGCCATGTTAGATTGGCCGTTTTAAATTTAAATTTTTAATTTTTAAATAATTTTTTTTTTGTATTAGCACTACGGTTGACAATCAAATGGCCTTTTATTGGGCTCATATTTTTTGTAATGTATTTTTTCATGTTTTACACCATATAAATAAAGTTAACTATGAATTTTTAAAGTGTTGAAAATAAGCATATCTAAATGTGATATTGGGCTCTTGTAAATAGAGAATGTACATTTGGGACAAAAATCTCTAGGAGCCAGTTTTAGAATGGGGACACAATTAGGCGTTTTTATCTAATAGGAAATTTTCGGAAACAAAGTTTGGGATCATTTATCATCTTCTTAGAAGTACAAAAATTAAAGAGCAAAATCAATCGCAATATGCAAGAGAGGCAAGATTTCCAAAGTATTGTCTGCTTAAAAGAGTGATTATGCCCATTTCCAAATCAATCTTTGAAAGGATTTGGAAGACAAAAAGGATTATGTAATGTGAAAGTAGAGACTTACTATGAGAAATAGCATGCCAAGTCATGAGAGTAGCTAGGGATGTTATTTCTAATCATGAATGAGCCTTTGATTTCATGTTATTAACCCCTAAAGCACTAAACTACGTTTTTTTTGGCAACATAGCAATTTTAAGCAGCTCACTACAAATGAATTTCTTTTTTCTTTGAAATTTTCACAAAATATGTGCCCAAAGAGTAGCTTTAAGGTCCAATAATTTTCATAGCTTTTGACTACATGGTTAAAAAGTTATAGTATGATATGTTGTTTCATTGCTCGGCGGGCAGCCCACGCAGCAAAAAAAACTTCTTGAAAATTCATTTTTTTTAAAATTAAAATTTGAAATTGGTTCTCTAGATCTTTATATACATAGAAAGCTTTGAATAATTCCATTTGGATTAATGATATAAAAGTTATGGGAGTTTAAGTTTACGGGTAGTTTGCGGATAATTGTGGAATCTCTATTCTAAAATAAATTTTGAAGCCCTTTATTTAATTCAATTTTAAATATTTTTGGAAAAAAATAAAAAAATAAGATGTAGACTGTTTACTAAAACATTACAACCATTGGGATTGGGATTTATCAATTCCATGAATAAATTGTTAACAATTTAGTATTTCAAATCATTTTCTACTTTTTTCTACTTACTATTTTTTCCTATGTGTTGTACAATTCTAAATGATCTGAAAGTTTTCAAGCATGTTGATAGCTTGCCTTCAAGAATGAATCCAAAGAGTAACCACCATTTGGGGCATTTTTTCATACACATGTGACCATCTAAAGTGCAGTTGCCCGATTTTCGTAAGGCCAAAAAAAGTTTTTTTTCCAATTCAAATGCTAATATCTTGCGATCTAGATGGTTTTTCCACATGTTTTCAAACAAGTTTACCACAAGATCCTATGATTACATGTGTTCAAAAAAGTTTTAAAAAAAAAGTTAAAAAAAATAAATTGATACTTATCCTAGAAATGGCAGTTTGGGAGCGTTTTGGTAAAAACATAGTCAAAAACCTTTAGGGGGTAGATATAACCTTTATGGCTAAATGGTTGGACCATCATCAACCATGCTCAATCTATTAAATTATAAGAAGACATAAAAGGTGTAAGTGTAACTTGCCATTCAACCATATTGCGAGAGATATTGCGAGAGATGTTGAATTCAACTATTAATATTTCCTTCACCCTCCGTGCTACGTTATATACTACAAAAATATCTTTCTACATACTATGGAATAGTCTATATAGACTCACTATTTGTATTGTATATTTACTAGTGATGTAGCCTAGATCCCATGGTAGTCTAGCTACCCCAATTTTATAGAACTTTAGCTATCAATATTTCATAGTATTTTGGCTATCAATCAGTCTTACGAGGAACTAGCTACCTCAAAGTCTATAGATTTTAAGTAAATTAAATTATCATAAAGTAGTTAAATTCCAATACAACCAAGGGTTTGAAAAAGAAGGGTTTCATAATGCTAACGCAACCCTACATTTTGGAAAATAACATGCCTCTCTTTATTTAATGAGAGACAATCATGTGTACTCCATTGGATTTAACTCCTAAAGTCCCATTGTCCCCTCGAGGGACAAAATAGATTTCAGATAGACTCCTATGGTTTTAATATTTGTGGTGATTTTTTGAAATATTTGTGAAGATATAAAAATACATTAGCTTTCTAGGAATATAATTTTTATTTCAATTGGTGCGTGGAAACAAAAATTATGGCATAATAAGCCCAAATTTTAATTTGGTGGATAAAAAACAAGAAAAGTTTAAAATTTAAAAAAATTTGTCTTTTATAGATTGTATTTTTAATCTACATGGAAAGCTTTGATTCATACCATTTGGATTAGTGATGTAAAAGTTATGGGTAATCTTATTTTTTAGACAATTAGAGCATCTTCTAGAAAAAATTAATTGTAGGATTTATTTTTAAAATTTAAATTTTCACAATTTTAAAAGAATTTTTTTACAAGGTTAAGAAATTTTATTAGAACAATTTCACCATTGAGATTACTGTGTTTCAATTTCATTTCTAAGCTATTAATGATTCAATTTTTCCTTCAATTTAAACCTACTTCTACTTTAATAAGTCAAAATAAAATGTGATTATCTCAACTCAATTCTTCAATATAAGATATTCAAAATTCAAAATCCAAAATCAAAGTGCAAATTTTTTAATCTAATAAGATTCAAAGTCAAAAATCTAGTCAAGCAAGGTGCAAAAAAAACTTGTTTTCTTTGCTTTAAATGCAAATATCTTGCATTTACCACCAAAAGCACAAAATTGCTTTTTTGGCAAAATAGCAATTTTGGATAGCTTACTATGAATGGAATTTTTATTTTTTTTCTTTGAATTTTTTTCAATACTACATGTGCCCAAGGAGTAGCTTTTAAGGCCCAATGGTTTTCATGACTTTTGACTACATGGTTAAAAAGTTACTGTATGATATGTAATTTTCATTGCTCGGCAAGCAACCCAAGCAACAAATAAAACTTCTTTAAGAATTATTTTTTTTTAAGATAAAAATTTGAAATTGGTTCTCTAGACTTATTTATATGTAGAAAGTTTTGAATCATTTCATTTTGATTAATGAGATGAAAGTTATAAGGATTATAGTTTGTGGGTAGTTATAGAATCTCTATTCTAAGATAAACTTTGAAGTCCTTTATTTAATTCAATTTTTAATATTTTTAGAAAAAATAAAAAAGTAGGATGTAGATTGTTTATTACAACATTACAGCCATTGGAATTGACATTTTTCAATTCTATAATTAAATTGTTAACATTTTTAAATTTTGAATCATTCTCTATATCTCTCTACTTACTATTTTTTTCCTATATGTTGTACAATTCCAAGTGATCTGAAAATTTTCAAGCATGAAGCCAACTTGCCTTGAAGAATGAATCCAAAGAAGAACCACCATTTTCGACATTTTTTAATACAAATGTGACCTTGTGAAGTGCAGTTGCCTGCTTTTTCATAGGGCTAAAAAAACATTGCCACTTCAAATGCTAATATCTTGCAATCTACACCGTTATAGTAGACTCATCCCTCATCCTTTCCCTTCTAGAATTCCTCCCTCATGTAATAGTGGTGCACATTTGCTTTTAAAATTGTTATTACATGAGGACAGAGAATGGATAACAAAAACAATTGGTTGCAAGAACCGGAATGGGTATGTCTACCTTATGTGTCCAATGAATGATGCTCATCATTCATCTACATTGAATAGGGATATCAAAGGGACCCATATTAATTTATTGACATTACACACTATATAAATATCTACCTTTGTTGTACATCAATAGTTATTGAAGTGTCCAGAGGTTGCACATCATGTTTCAAACATCTACAATTTTCTATAATAAGTCCCTTTGATTTTTTAGTCCCCTCAATACCCCTATTCATTGTAGAATCCCATGGTAAGGTAACATGTCCGAGAATAGTTTGGGCATTAATAACCGCCCACCTGTAAAATGTACACAAATTGTACATGCTGTTTTTTCATAGCCTTCACTGATGTACAAACAGTGTACATCTCAGGGGTGGACGATTTTGGAGCCCTATGCTAGTTCAACTTCAAAATTTCATAACTAATTTCAAAAAGCTCCAAAAAAATATGAAACGACTTAAGGTTAAATGCCAAATCCAGTTCTCTTTCAAGGAAAATTTACTGAAAAACATTTCAAGAAGTTTAGCCTTCCCAAAATTCAGTTTCAGCTCTTAGGTGGGCGATTTCTGGACCTGTTACCTTATGTGGGGTTCATTTTTTTTTATTTTTTATTTTCCTCCTCTAAAAAGTGAAGGTGCTTTCATAAAAACAAAGAGGGAACATACAATCAGTCCGGCTAGACTAGGAGGTCATACTCCACTTAAAATACGCTTGGGGGTATGAATGGGGGGTCATGTCAACCCTGGAAATCAGTGGAGAAAAACAAAGATGCTCCCCGGGCTCCAATCTCGTTTTCAAAGCACGTCGGTTGTGTCTATGTACACTCTTATGCTTTATATTTATTTTATACATCTCTCCACCCTCCTCTTGGTGTGGCTTTATGTACAAAATACAGTGTGGGCAAAAAGTGCATGGGGGCACCCAAAATTCATGGCATGGTAGCCAATCCCAAGGTGTCCCATGCCTTCCCCCAATGAATGTTATACTCCACACATAGATAATAGTGCAGTCACAAATCTCAAGGCAAAGTTTATCCCCAGGTAAGGTAGGTACACCCAAAACCGTCACTTTTGCTACTGAGCCTAGTTACTATTATTAGACTGGTCAAATTTTCATATGTTCTTGTAGGCAAGTGAAAGGAGGTTCCAACGCACCAGAGAACATGACATTTGGATACTATACGCAAAAGTTATTAAGGAACAAAGTTTGGTTCTAAAAGCGTTTCTTGCACATAGGTACAGAACTGATTTTGAAGATGTACACACAGTATAGATGGCGGTTTAAGGTCAGTGGCACATTTGGGTGTACCTACCTTACTCAAGATCCACGAAACAAGCGTTGTCACCTATAGAAGAAGGCTCGAAAACAGTTCGGGCATTAAGAACCGCCCCTGTAGGAGTGTCCAAAACAGTGCACATGGGATGTAGAAATAGAAATTACTTCATGTGGTGAGAAACTGCAAACCCATGTATGTGTGTGATTTTAGGCTATTGAACAGGTGACATGGTTCATCATCATGTGTGATTTTACTCACAATAAAGACTTGAATTTGGTGAGTTCTGCAGAATGACCTTGAAATGTCAAAAAATAGTAAGAAAATTGCAAAAACACATCTGAGGCTGAACCTCCTTCTATTAAAATGCTTCTCAGCCACTCACAACTTCTTGGATTGATGTGAAATTTTAACCACACAAACTAGACTAGTATGCGCAACTTTTTCAAAAAAATTAATTAAAAAACGGACATTGTATGAAGAAGAAACAAGCCGCCGAAGTTCATTGTAATCCAAAAATGTCGGGATTTTAAACTTTGAATTGCTTCCAAACATTCAAAACATTTTGGATTGACATGAAAATCTTACTAAAACAACTAGACCTCAAAGGAAACATAACTCATCAAATTTTATTGAAAAATAACATTTGATGAAGAAGATACAAGCCCCCAAAGTTTCAGCCATCAAATGCAATTTTGTAGACTCAAATTGAACCTGCGAGCTTTGATTGGCTTCCACAAAATCAGTACATCTTGTATTGATCTGAAAATTTCAACACAAAAACTAGAAGAGAGAACGCAAATTTTCCAATAATTTTTATTGAATTCAGACATCATATGCAGAAGTTACAACACTCTGAATTGGATTTGAAACTATGTGAAGAAACCCTGGGGTGTTTAGCAATTACAATAAATTTTGATTTACAATCGGGAGTGAACTGAATGAAAACGTACAGTGGATCATTCTTGGAATCATTGTTTCCATTTAAAGGCATAGTTAGGATCATTCTTAAACTCATTGACTCCATTCCATGGCATGTTTTGATTGATTACAGTTGCACCTATGAACATTAATAGGGACCTATGCACCTCTGACTTTGAAAAATCAAATCTTATTCATTTCAAGTCAGAAAATTAAAATTAAAATTTTTACAGTTGTGTTCTTCATTTCTCTTTCTCCCACAAAAGTTAAGAAAAACTTTGGGTCCACCCATTTTTTGTACAGAGGTCTTTTTTCCCTTAGATGAGCGCTTTCTGAGCCTTCTACCTTAGTGCATATCAAAGCTCAAGGAACTTGTGTCAAAAAAAAACCCTCAAAAACTCAAAACCAGGATTCTGCAATTGTTCAAGGTAGGAGGTCTTTAATTGGAGTGGGTTCTAAAACCAATCAAGCTCTAGAGGTACATTTTGCACTTTCCAATGTACAAGTGGTGTGCATTTGAGGAGGTGGTCGGTTTTAGAGCCCACAAAAATGCACTTTTCTGCAACTTCAGAAATTTATAACTAATTCCACAAAGCTTCAAAAAATATGAAACAACTTGGGTTAGATGCCAATTTCTCTTGCCTTTCAAAGAAAATTTACTGAAAAATATTTTAAGAAGTTCTACCTCCCCAAAAGTCAGTTTCAGCTCTTAGATGAGCGGTTTATGGACTTCCTACCTTACAATCATCACATGTTTGTAAACCACCGATGGAAAATTTCCCGTTCATAATTTGGGTGGCTTCTGTGACACAACCAGGGTTTCCTTGCCCGATTACACGTTTTTGCCCGAGTAATGGGGCATCCAAAAATGATCTGTTGAACATTTCTTAGTGGTTGTTTATGCTGGGGCAATGCCCCTCATTGTCAGGTATTTCAAAAAAAAAGGGCCGACGAGGAGGGCAAAGCCCAATGAGGAGGCCCTTTTTTTTGCAAAATACCCGACGACAAGGGGCATTGCCCTATACCAACATCATTAGTAAAATTGACCTAAATCTAACACCATTTCTGGTAACTATGCATACTCATTACGGCTGCAGCCTTCAACCCACAACCAATTGCGTCCCTATCTGCATTAGTCCAACATTTCACCATTACGTACAGTGGAATGATTTGAATGGGGAAAATCATGGGTTTCAACGTTCAGCATTCCATAATGGTGGACGAAGGAAAGTTTTATTTTGAAAGCAATGGATATCACAACATTATATGTGATAGAATACATGGGTCCCCAATACTTTTGTCTAAGACCTTAAGATATATTAATCCCTGAAGGATCAAACACCACTTTCTTAGCAACATAGTGATTTTGGGCAACTCATTATGAATGGAGTTTTTTTTGTTTTTTTTTCATTGAAATTTTCACACAACATGTACCTAAGGAGTATCTTTAAGGCCCAACAATTTTCATAACTTTTGACTACATGGTCAAAAAGTTATTGCATGATATGTAGTTTTTGTTACTTGGTGGGTAGCTTGGGTAGCCCCAAAAACTTCTTTAAATATCATTTTTTTTTAAATAAAATTTTGAAATTGGTTCTAAAGACTTATTTTCACATAAAAAACTTTGAATCATTTCATTTTGATTAATGAGATGAAGGTTGTGGGAAATTCTAGTTTGCGGATAGGGATGGAACCTAGAGACTCCATCCCTACTTGGAGTTATGAAAATTGTTAGGCCTTAACCCCTAAAGGACCGTTTGTCCCCTCATAGGATAATTTGGGTCCGAGTAGGTTCCTACAACCTCAATTTTTAGTGAATTTTTTTGAATTTTTTGGAGAATGTGCGGTTTGGCAAGAGCTTTGTGGATATATAATTTTTTATTTCAATCGGTGCGTGGAAGAAAAAGTTATGGCACAATAAGCCAAAAATGAAGATTGGCGGGCAGCACAAAAAAATCACAAAAAAGTCAAATTAATTTAGATTTTTTTTCCTAAAACTATATATTTTTGTCTACATTTGAAGCTTTGATTCATTCTATTTGGACTTGTGATGAGAAAATTATGAACAATCTTAGTTTTTTGGACAATCTAAACATCTTCTTGAAAAAACAACTTACAGGATTCATTTTTTAATGCAATTTTTACAATTTACAATTTTTTTTGGTTACTTAGGATATTTGCTTGCTAGAACAATCTCACTGTTGAGATTATTGTATTTCAATTTCATCTTAGAGCTATTAATGATTTATTTTTTCCCTCAATCTTGAACCTACTTCTACTTAACAAATTTTTAATGAGTAAAAATTAAGTGTTTTTTTATGAATTATTTTTATTAGATTCTAAACTCAAGTATTCAACATATAAACTTAGAAAATCAAAATTAATAGTGCAAAAAATTTAAGTTAAGAAGATTCAAAGTGAAAAAATCTAATCAAGCAAGGTGCAAAAAACTTGTTTTCTTCACCTTGGATGCAAATATCTTGCAATCTTTGCGGTCAAAGTTTCTGAAATTTCTTGCATACATTCTTCTACTAGTCTAATATAAGATCCTATGGTTAGATATGTAGAAAAAAACAATTTAAAAAGTTTTTTGCTCTTTGCAATAGAAGTGGAAGCTTTGATTGTGTTTTGATGGAGGAAAAGCCTAGGTCCTTGAGGGGTTAAAGATACTCCTCGGGCACATGTTGTGTGAAAATTTCAATGAAAAAAATCTGAAAACTGCATTCATAGTCGGCTGCCAAAAATTGCTATATTGCCAAAAAAACAATGTTTGGTCCTTTAGGATTTAAGCTGCTTCCAAAAAAACATCTTTTGCGTGAGTTTGGAAAATTAATAGGCCACTTTATTGTTGGGGAGAAGATTAATCTGCATGTACTTAGGGCTTTCTTTGAGTTAAATGGGACCCTTCTACAATTGGTGAAAAATATTATGATTTCCTTTCAAAAACTTTACTACTCCCTTCGTTTGAAAAATTAGGTAGTAGGTACATAAATCAACCACCAAAGGGTTGGAATTGAATTTTGGGGAGGTGAAACTTCTTAAAATATTTCAATAAATTTTCCTTCAAAGAGAAGTGGAATTGGCATCTAACTCAAGTTGTTTCATATTTTTTTGATTTTTTTGGAATTAGTTATGAAATTTTGAATTTGAACTAGCATAGGGCTACAATCTCCCCCCCCCTCCCCTAAAGTGTGTGCATTATTTGTACATCAGGGAAGGCTATGAAAAAGTATCATGTACAAATAGTGTACATTTTAGGGTGTGAGTGGTTTTAGAGCTTGTGTACTTTTCAAACCTCCTACCTTAGTGTATCTGTTTTTAGTGATGATTGATTGCTTTGAGAAATGGATGCACTATTTTCAAACGGAAAAAGGGAGCAACTTAAGGTAGGTACCCTCAAATGTGCCACTGACCTGAAACTGGCATCTATACTATGGGTACATCTCCAAAATTAGTTCTGTACCTATGTGGAAGAAACGCTTTTAGAACCAAACTTTGTTCCTTAATCACTTTTGCATACAGTATCCAAATGCCATGTTCTCTGGTGCGTTGGAACCTCCTTTCACTTGCCTACAAGAACATGTAAAAATTTGACAGGTCTAATAATAGTAACTAGGCTCAGTAGCAATAGCAAAAAGTGGCGGTTTTGGGTGTACCTACCTTGATAGCAACTGTTTTTGACTTCCTTGTGTACTGATGACACTGGGTTCAAAATTTGCATAGATCCCAGTTTCATTCCTTTGGCATTCAAGACGTGGGGACCGAGGTGCAATAATGAAGGTGGTCAGGGAGAAGAAAGACCGGGCGGCAGATCATTTTGTCAATCCGTCACTTGTGGTACAAAGTTCATGGAAAAGGGAGCTTTGACGGTGTCTGTTTGCAATACCAGTGTCCCACCAGGGCAGGACTGCAGGACGGGGGAGTTGTTCACCTATTCCCAAGTAAGGTGGGAGGGTCTATAAAGCGTCCATTGAGGACCTGGAAATTAATCTGGGGAGGTTAGACTTTTTGAAATGTTTTTTCATCAAATTTTCCTTGAAACACAAATGGAATTGGCATCTAACCCAAGTAGTTTCATATGTTTCGGAGCTTTGTGGGATTAGTTGTGAATTTTCGAAGTTGAAACACAGAGATCACTAAAATGCGTCTACCTCCTGAAATGTACGCTGCTTGTACACATTTCTAGTGCAATGAGAAAGCAAAACTTACCTCTGCTTTAGAGGACGCTTTTAGAGCCCACGTGCTTTGTGAACCTCCTGGTTGGCCCAGATGTATGCTTCCTTTTTTTGGTCTTCTTAAATCTGACCCTTCTCTGCCTTTTCACAATAACCTGGTTTCGCTGATGTGGTCGGTTGTTCTTGAACGTAGTGAGGTTTGACAAGACCAGGTTTTACTTCACCATCGCCAGCGTCTTCTCTTGACGTCGGTCCCGTTTTGAAACTGAGACACAAAAACAAACCAAGCCTTCTGGAAAGTTAGTATTCGAGTCAAGGACACATCCCTGGCAGGATCCATCATTAGTTGAAAAGGTGTCTTGAACTTCGAAACTGCTGCCACTCAAACTGGGAGATTCCTGTGTCACACGTGAACATGAGAATGTACAACAACTGAAGATTCAACTCCTACCCGCAGTCATTCAAAACTTCAGAACTTCGCAACGTTTTCATACAGTATCGAAAGAAAAATGTATTTTAGTGCATTCGAATCCCCTTGACAATAAAGAACAAAGTCCACAACCGTTTATTTGTCTCTTCTAATTATAGAAATCACCCAAAAGTCCTGGGAAAGAGTTCCCTACCTTAACAGTTTTCTGCTCTTCCTGGGCCCATGGAATTGGAGGTCTAAAAGAGCCTTCGTTGCTCAAGAATGTCCACGAGGATCGTCTTGCACCTGGCGAGCTCTGACAAGGGTGAAGTGAATTTGTTGTCTTACAGAGATTCACATAATTATTAGCCTTTTGAAACTCTTGAAGGAGGATTGAAGGTGGTCACTCACTTGATCGATAAGGCCGGTGCAGGACTCGCAGGATTTGTAGCTAGCTTAAGCCCGGCTGGAGATCGATCAAACTCAAGCAAGCAGTTCGGTTGAGCATCCACACCTGATTGCGCCGTGATCTACAATGACTCAGGTGCGTCGTTCTATCGCATGTCCCCTACAGTAAGATTTTCCTCTTCTTTTTTCTTGTCGAAGAACTCCTGTCTGTACTCTGGAAGCTGAAAATTTCACAGTTAATGTTTTACCGATACAAGCCAGTATGCATCTGGATTACGTGAACTGTTTGACCTTTCAACTTGTCACAAATTAAATAGCTTGAGGATGAGTCAAGGTTATTTACCCCTAGCCTTTTGATAATTTTGAAACAGCCATAATCGACCTGAATTCGATTCTTTTCTTCTCTTCTTTTCGTCACTGGAAATCATTTCAGACGCATGGATATGGATTGAAGCATGAGAGGAGTTGAAGTTTACTACTCCATCAACATCATACTGTCTGCCCTTGTAGAAATTTGAGAGCAGATGGGCACGGAAATCGATAGCATGGTATTTTCGATCTCGTCATAGGTTTGAGAAAGCCTCCTAATTACCTGCAGAAATTTCCTTCTCAACAAAAGCAACTAGACCTAGCCATATTGAGAAATTGCAAAAGGACACGCAGCTTTTGATTAGCTGCCGCACTTGCAAATTAGATAGCCAGACAAGTATGTAGAAATGCCATAGATTGTGAATGAACAAGGCGAGAGTCAGCACTTGCCTGGTGAGTTTAAGAAGTGAATAAAGTCCTCCATCATGCCCCCAAATAGCGAGCCTGTGTTCGATTTGGTGAAATTTAACTCTGATTTTGCTTCCCGTAGCCTCAGCAAGGGCAGATTCCAGAATTGCCATAGCCAATGGTCATCTCCTTCCCTACGTCCATGTGCTCGTCTTTGGCAATGTTAGGACCACGAGGCCCAACGTACTTGAGCCTACAGTTTTTTAGAGCGCTTATGAGTGGTCAAGTGTAGGCTTTCTTTTGTTCAATTTAATTTAATTTTTGACCAGCATATGCAATGTTCTTCACTGATTTTAGTGATATGAAATTTGGATCCATCTGATTTATTGTTTATTCACTATTTGATGAATCAATTGGTCATTTTATATCAATAAATTCTCAGTCCTTAGTAGCTAATCTTGATGAGTTAATTCAAATTCAATGTTATAGGTTTGCCTTTATGGCGACCGATGATCAACAAGGGCAGACAGTCAGTCATCTTTCCAAGTGCTGCATCTAACAATCAAACAATACTTTCACTAACGCAGAAACCTGGTTGAGGGTTGAGGGTTGAGGTTCATGTGTCAATGACTAATGTAAAGCTGGAAAGAAACTGGAGATATAACTTACAGATGGCAGGGACTTTTAGCAATTCGGTGTTGCAGTGGGATCTGTATGTCGTTGTTGAAAGGTTTGCTTGATCATTAAATACAGTCCCGCACATGGTGTATCATAAACCCTCGTATTATTTTTGTGTAGGTGGTGGAGCTCTACGTGGTGATGCACTGTGAAGCCTGTGCAACTTCTGTGAAGAGAGCTGTCAAAAAGATTCCTGGTACCCACCATGCCTCTTGTAGAGCAGTAATACCTGTACAAGTTTTCATCAAAGAGGTCAATCTCACGCTATGATATTCAAAGCATAAATGCTTCATCGAAAGAAACAGAATGGCTAGTTTGATTCTGTTTTCAGTATTCTAGACAGCAAAACATTATGAAGCAACAGCCTTGCCTAGGGAGAAGATGCTGGAGCATACATAGCACTCTCCAGTTTATTCTTCACTATGGGTCTCCATCTGATTGAGGTTAAGTTCTGAGATGATTTGTTAAACTCCTATACAGCTCAGAAGTTAGGGCTCGAATGCTCCTGCTTAATGAAGCTATGAGGTTCAATTCAGCCCAAGGGTGATAATGTATAGAAATTAATAATTGAAAATCATATTTTGCAGGTGTGCAGTCCTACAAAATAGACTACGGCCAGAAGGTGACAGTGGTGGGAAATGTAGACAGGGACGATGTTTGGCGACGCATTCATAAGACAGGCAGGCATGTCATGTTGATAGCTGAGCCTGCTCCACCAAAAGAAGAGCCCAAGAAGGAAGAGAAGAAAGAAGAAACAAAAGAAGAGAAAAAAGAGGAGACGAAGTCGGAGGAGAAGACGGAGGTCAAAGTAGAAGAGCAGAAAACTGAGGAGACAAAAATTGTGGAAACACAAGAGGTAGTACTACTCTCTCTTGCATCAATGCTTCGTTTCAATGAAGACCCCAAGTATGAGCATGATCATGTACTCACATTCTTTAACAATCGTGAGAACTCTCGGACGATATAGATGAAAACCAAGTGGTCGCAACCAGAAGCAAGTTCTCTATTTCTACATTCTTGAACTACCTCCATGAATTAGGGTTAGGGTCTATACCTCGTCTCCGGATATTCTTGAGGTGGATGTTTTGCGATCTGACGATACTTGCCATGGATTTTTGTCCAGGAGGTGAAGGTGGAAGAAGTGGTGACAGTGGTGGAAACAAAAAAGGAAGAAAAGGAGCAAGAGGAGCCCAAAGTTGAGGAGAAGAGAGAAGAGACCAAAGCTGAAGCCAAGGAAGAGGAAGTCAAGAAAAAAGAGCCGGAGAGGCCCAGGGAGCCCGAGTGGGTGCCCATGTTCGTCAGTGCTCCCTATTACACACTCCCCAGCAGATTCTACAATTACTGAAAATGTATGAATCTCCAGGTGCCCTAGCTCGTGATCAATCGATCTGTTCTGTACAGTACATCAGTGAACAACTAAAGAAGCAAACTGCTTCCTCCAAGCTCTAGAAATCCATGTACAGTACAGGAGTAGTTTAGCATCAGACCCCAATTGTGTGTTCAGAGCTTGAGTTGCTGGATTTAGGGTTCTGCTGCAAGAGCGGGAAGCATATAGACGTTCAGTGCAAAAATCATGTACAAATCGAAAAGTAATACAAAGTTTTGTTGAATATATCGAATGCAGCTGATTACAGTACTCTGGGTTTTGAATTGGTGACAACAGGAAAAATTGGCCTAAAAATTAGAACCCCGTTTCGATGATATTTGTGAGAGACGAAGTACGGCACCACTTGTAAGGAATGTCTGATCTATTCCTAACAATACTGGGTTTGCGACCTTGAATGGGATTGAACATTGCAATTGGCAAATCGCAACATTCAACATGGAAAGAAACTTTGAGAACCTCCAGTGGTACTGATCGTGTTGGACGCTGTTTAACAAGAGAACCTAAGAGACGGTGAGCAACATGAGAGAGATGATGCAAAATTTGATGGTCAAGTATATGCAGTAATGTCATTACCTGGGCAAGTGGGAGAGATGAGAAACAAGTTTAATGTTGAAGGCTTTAGTGTTCATTCTGAAATTGGCATGCACGCATTTTATCCTCGGCGAAGTCTGAAATTCACTGTCGTCCTGGAGCAGTCTCCGCCCGATCGCCGAACGTGTCCATTAGACCTTGAGAAGAAATCCAAAGTGAAACCTAGAATTGCATATTAGGGTTAGATCGCTTGTTGCTGCCATTTGAACCATGTCAAGACCTAATTGATGTGAGTAATGAGGGCGAGTCCTCATACACCAAATGCGATATTATTCCAAGAACGGCATCCTACAATTTGAAGCCATGGCAAGCACTCTTCGGATGAGCTCTATTGATCAATAGGTGTGGACGTTGTGTTTGCAGAATGTGGACCAACACGGTCGAGCGGAGTCTTCAGAGAACGCTCACAACTCGGGTTTCCACTGTAAGGAATCAGTCATTCCTTCGTTTGTCTCAAACGTTTTCTGCCTGAGTTCGTTAGACTTTTCGTGTATAAACGTTCTCGGGTAACAAGTGTTGATGAGAAGCTTTCTTTCCGTTTTGGAGCTTTCTTAGGTGGGCAAGTGTGAGACGCTTGTCACAATGGTTGCGAGAGTTGGCGATGGTGCCGTGGTGCGGAGATCAGCCAGGTTGATCGCTGCAGCTGCGAGTGAGAGTTCACCTCATCTCATCTCTGTCGACAAACGTAGCTCCAGGGTTCCCGGAATCAAGTCTCAGATCAAAAACTGCGTCGCCAATGCAGTGAAGGAACAAGATGGCGATCACAAGCAAGCACAAGTAACTGAGGTCGAGTTTAGGGTTTCGGAGACCAAGACATTGCGAAAAACGAAGTCCTTGAAGAGGCTTCCCAGCCGAGATTTGGAGGTTGAGTACACGGCTAACCTAATTTTCTGGCATCACCATTGAGTTCTGGAGCACTGGGACTGTTTGGACTCATGGTTTGCTCAAGAAGTTCGGCAATGAAACCTTAATGCTGTAAGTCACTGCTTTTGTGCCTTTTGCAGATGAAGCTTTGGGAGCTAGGATTCCAAAACATTGCTGGAGTGGATGAGGCTGGGCGAGGTCCATTAGCTGGCCCTGTGGTTGCTGCAGCGTGCATTATCCCTGCCTCGGTCACAATTCCTGGTAACTCAATCGCTTCTTCGTAGCACAACTGATTGTGGAGCAAGTTTAGGTATAGGGTTTAGGGTTTAAGGTTGCAATTGATTTAATACTGTGTATGTGTTGTAAGTTACACTCAAACCTCTTTATTATAATCTTCTCTGAAATGATATTCTAAGAGTTGATCTTGCATACTTGCCGTAATATCATTGAATCTGTAGCAGATTTGTCACACATTCAATCTATGTCTTAGTGCAAGCAGATATGAGACCCCATTTGGTAAGATTATTGAGGTTTGATTGTACAGCAAACGATCTGCTTTGTTTTCCTTGATTTGAGGAACTAAACTTGTTCCATCAGAGTTAGGTCAGACTGCTAGAACTGTAGTGTCTTTGAGTGTGCAGGTGTGGACGATAGTAAAAAACTTACTGAGACGCAGCGAGAAGAGCTTTATGCTCAAATTGTAGCCACACCTGGAGTTGCGTATGCTGTATGTCTCCCTCAATCTTGCTCTAATACCTGTGATACTTTCAATTTCGGTGTTACATTCTCTTGCATAAACTTGTACTCGTGAGGAAATAGATTTTCAATTAATCAAGTGATTCTTTGCTTCAATTGTTTGTCAAACTGGGAAAACACAGTGTCAATGCACTGAAAAGTTTTCACACATGTATGATTTGAGAATGTATAGTTTTTGGTGAGCAGGTAGACGATATCATTTCCTTCACTATAAGAACTTGAACGTATGTAGGAGTGTGATTTTTGGATGTAATGAGCTGTAGAGAGATCTTTGGGTACAAGAGCCAAGCCCCATCACTACGAAGACAACTACACTAGATGTGTGTGTCGTTTGTATCATTAGCGATGAGGCTTGTTTTTTGGTTGAAGATGGATCATTAGTGATAGCCAACGATGTGCGGGTGTTCTTTGGGTACAATGAACGTCTGGTGGCTTGAGTTCTCTACTAAATGAACTAGTGTGGATTGACAAAATTTTGCGCAGGTACACGTGGTTGATGCTGCAAAGATTGATGAAATCAACATTTTACAGGTACTTTGCTTGTTTGTGAAATCTGTCGTTTGTGGTGTTTGGGAGCTTTGGCCGAAAAATGCCAAGTCCCTATCATTCAATTACGTGAGCAGAGATTCTAGGGTTGTTGAAATTGAGTGAAAAAACTGAACTGTAGTAGCCCTAGACAGGAAAGCAGGTTATTTCAGCACATTTTCTGGAACTCGGCTTGTTGTTTTACACCGAGTCCTTGTCATCCAGTAACTTGAGAGAGAAGAATAGTTTTAGAATGTGTAACTCATTTTTCAGATGTAAATGCATTCATTATATTTGTCAGTTGGGATGGCATAGGTAATGTGATGTTGGATTCCGTATGTGCTGTTGTAGGCAACTCTACTTGCAATGTCTACATGCATAAAGAAGCTCAAGGCTGAAAAGGGTGAAAAGACTCCAGACTACGTTCTTGTTGACGGTAATAGACTCCCTGATGATCTTTTAAAGGAGAAAGCACGGTTTGTGATTAAGGTACGCATCTCATTGTTGCAGTTCAACCTGAATCTTCTCCTCGACAATTAATTTTTTTTCATTTCTCTAAAGTCTCTTACAGGTTCTTCCCCTGCCTGCCATTGATAATCTCTTGATTGCTCTAATGTTCAACAGGGAGATGCAGAGTGCCACGTAATTGCAGCAGCATCGATACTGGCGAAGGTCACTCGAGATCGCATGATGTTGGAATATGACAAGTACGACCTTGAATGATACTACTTCTCTCAATCCATTATTTGAACAATGGAGTTCTCAGTAAATTGAGATTGTTTCAAAAACTTCTAGTAAGACAGCAATATATCTTCCCGTGATTCATGGGTAGGCCTCCCTAGGGTTGCACTGATAGTATGCAGGCGTCTCTATGATACACAAGAAAGCCTTTGAATGACTCATTGTGACCATAGGGAGATCCCCCCGGCTGCAATTCTCTTTTATGATGTTGTCTAAATGTTTTCTTGAACAGTCTTAATTTTACTGAATCTTGTTTATACGTATGATAGCATGCTGCTGATTGACTTCTTCGCTTTGTGTTGTACTAGTCAAGCCTTTACTTTGGGGACGTGATCCATATGCAATTGTGCTGATCTTTTTCACCTTGGCTAATTGTAGAAGACACGTGGCATTGACAGGAAATGGCCGGTGTATGGGTTCAAGGCTCACAAGGGCTACGGTACAGCAGTCCACATGGGTGCACTTCTGAAGCATGGGCCATGTGACATTCACCGTCGCTCATTTGCTCCTCTCAAGGATCAAATACAAAATGGAGACTCCTGATTCTTCTGGAAACATTCGGGTGCAATTCTTTACTTAGACCCGCTGATATTGGACATTTTTATTAAGTCTGCTGCTTGCTAATTGTCTTCAGAGCTTAACTCTTTAAGTGCCCAAATAAAAAATGGGAAGTTCATTTCAGAAACTATTAATTGATTTATGGTAACTTCCAGAAATATAACATATTTTTTTGGTCCAAATATCTAGGACATGATTTCTTCTTTCTGTTGATACATCT
Organism: Antitrichia curtipendula; assembly: GCA_951230915.1. NCBI lineage: Eukaryota > Viridiplantae > Streptophyta > Bryopsida > Hypnales > Leucodontaceae > Antitrichia > Antitrichia curtipendula. Next base: position 52,979,772 of record OX579633.1, on the reverse strand, counting down.
TGTTACATCTTGTTACCTTGAAGCTTCCAAAATGATTTACTTCCTTCACGGACCTATTGATATATTGATATGGAAGTAGCCACGTTGGGCCAGTTGGGCGCTGTAAATGGCTGATCCTGGAAATCAAGGATTTGAGATCAGCTTGCGGGGTACCAGCGTTAGAGAATTGTTTCCCTTTTTTTTTTCTTTGACTGCAGTCAATCAACAGGAGAGACAAATTGAACGTGTTACAGGATTTTTGAATATCGAAATGAGAATAATTCTCATTTAAGAGTCTTATGTTTTATCTCATCAGTGTTAGAATTGATACATTCCAGTATCTACTGTAGCTGTTTGTTTGGATGTACTCTGTGGCTCCCGTCTTTCTTGGAAACCTTTCTTTGAAACAATCTTGTCTCATGGTCTGCCAAGAACGCTTATGAATAGAATCTTCACAAATCTTGAGAGGTAGCTCTGGAATCTGAAGGGATGTGTTAATTATAAAACTTTAATCCTTAACCCCTAAAACCCCGAGGGTGTTTTCCGCCCAAAACCACTCAAAACTACCACTTCTGTTGAATTCACATAAGGAAACCAAATTTTTGTTTTTTTTGGTAATTCAACCGTAGGATCTTGTACTTAACTTGTCTGAGATCACGTACTAAAAATTTCATCAAATTTCACCGTACGGATTGGAAGATATTAGCATTCAAAGTTGAACAAAAAGTTTTTTTTCAAGAAGATGCTTAAATTGCCCGAAAACCTAAGATTGTCCATAACTTTCTCATCCCTAGTCCAAATAGAATGAATCAAATCTCCATGTATAGGTAAAAACATAATCTTTTAGGAAAAAAATTCAATTTTTTTTTTTGATTTTTTGTAATTTTTTTTGGGCTGCCCGCCAATCTCCATTTCTTGCTCATTGTGCCATAACTTTTTCATCCAGCATTCGATTGAAACAAAAATTATATATCCACAAAGCTCTTACAAAGCTACACAACCTCAAAAAATCTCAAAAAAATCCACTTCAAATTGAGACAATAGGAACCTACCCGGACCCAAATTGTCCCCCAAGGGGACAAGCGGGGTTTTAGGGGTTAAAAGGATGTGACTCCCATGATCAAAGTAGTCACCAAAATGTTTTGGATTGTTTGACCAATAGGAAGGTGCATTCTTTGTTTTTTCAGTGAACAGTCAAGTCATCCATCGGACACAACTCATCCATTGGACACTTTTTTGACCTAGGCGTCGTTTAAGGGTAAAAGGTAGCATCAGCAATGAATGCGTGTCACCTAACTTAGATCCACTCCGATACCTATTAACCCTAGAATGATGTCGAGGACCCAAAGTGTTGGACGAACGACTTGGTCACTGGTCACTAGAGAAATAAAGAATGCCACCTATCTTATTGGTCCAATAATCAAAGCATTTGGGTGGACTATCTTGGTCATGGTGGGCTGTGTGGCTTTCCAAGCTTAACTTTGTCAACTGATACCACATCAATCACTGACCACAATCCGGGGAGATTTTAAGCTTAACCGGCTAAAATCCTACATTTGTTCAGACCAAACGATTGTTTGAAGCATTCTCTTGGCTAGGCCTTTATAAAATAGAGAATATTCTTTGATTTTCCTCTTAAATGATTGGTTTTTTTCCAAAGATTTTGAAATCCGTTTTGAAATTCTCAAAATCAACTGGCTAGCTCGTAACTAAATGCCGGTACTCCCCGTACATTGTCACAGACCGAAGGGGCTTTGGAAACTGGCACCTCAGTCTGTGGAAAACTGGAAATTATTATTCTGGGGAGACTCCGTCGTCGGCGTTTTATTGCGTGAGTTTCTATTTGAATTTGAAAACACTCGTCCCCACTCGCCACACAACAGAGGGCGTCAGAATGGAGGGCGGGGGTCTGCTCTAACTGTTTTCATTTCTGAAATGAAAACAGACCCTAATACTGTAGGCCACTCAGCCGGCCGGCTACTCTGTCCGGGTGTACATTCATCCAAAACATTCATCTGGTCGTCCGTCGTCTTCGCGGTTCGTCGTGTTGCAGAGATCCCAAGGCACTGAATCCTCCTGCACAGACAGAGCTCCCCAAGCCCTACCACCAAAGTGGAGGGAGCGGCGAGGCATTTTGTTTCCCTTTGGCGTCGGAGTTTCTGACGATGGAACGTGCCGCGGCCTTCAACAATCCTGGCGCTGTTGCGCCGGAGCAAAGCGTTCAAAACGCGATCAACGGGTCTGGAAGTCTTGAGCAGCGCCTCGCGGAGCTTAGCGTTGAAGGTACGGCATGATTTTGTTTTGTATGTCGATTTTTCCTTCTTGGCTTGTGTTGTGATAGAGATCGTAGTTAGGAAGGTTTAGTGAGGAGGTGAAGACTTGGGGTTTTGGTGTGGAGTTTATAACTTTTCAAATTTTCTTTGTTGTGCTGGTGTTTTTGAACTTGTAAGAGAAATTTAGCTTATAATTTAGATTTTGTTTGGTGTATGAATGTTTCTTTGGCTTCTGTTGTAATTGAGCTTGTAATTATTAAAATTTTAGTGAGGAGGCGACGACATGAATTTTGGTGTGTAGGTAGGAGAGACGAAGTTTCTTGGTTGTTCTTGTGTTTTTTGAACTTTTAAGTGAAGTTTAGGTTACAATTGGGACTTCGTTTGGTAGTTGAATCTTTGTTTTGACTTTTGTTGTGATAGAGCTTGAAATAATTAGTAAATCTTAAGTGTGAAGGTGAAGACGCAGATTTTACTGTGTAGTTAATAATGACAAGTTTCTTCATTGTCCTTTTTGTTCGTTTATTTGTAGTTTAGATTTAGGTTACAATTTCGGATTCTTTTGATGTATGAATCTTTCTTTTGGCTCTTGTTGTGATGGAGCTCATAATTATTAACTAAAGACTTTAGTGAGGAAGTGATGATATAGATTTCGGTGTTAGTTAGTAATCACGAAGTTTCTTTTTTGTCCTTGTGTTTTTGTAACATTCGAGTGAGATTTTGAGTGAGATTTTGAGATTTAGGATAGAATGCAGAGTTTGCTTGGTATGGGAATCTTTATTTTGACTTCTGCTCTGATAGAGCTCGTAATTAGTAAGGCTTTACTGAGAAGGCGGAGACGTTGTTTTGTAGATAATAATTGCGAAGTTGTCCTTTTACTCGTAGGGTAGTTAGATTTAGGTTACAATTCATATTCAATTTTGTGCCCGAAATTGCTGATTGAATAGTGAGGTTTTTGCGTTTGGTAGCAGGCCGGATGTTTTGGCACACGAAGCGAGTTCATTGCTTTTCTCGTTGTCTTTTTTTACCTTATTTACAGGAGAGCTGTACAGTGTCCTCCTTAAAAGACTACCACCCCTCCCCTTTTTCCTATTCAAGGGAAAAACAGGTTAGGGGTAGCAGTCTTTTGGGGAGGGCACTGTACAGTAGGTTTTCCTGATGAGTTTCGGTCCAGAATTGACTTGCTGAATACGCTGGACAATGCATGTTCTCCGTCGTTCGAGTTGTTTCGTTGTCATCAGTTGTCTGTAGCTTTAGAAGCATCTGAACGAAAATGTGGGTACGCGCATTCCAATTTGGAACTGATATTGGAGTGCCCAGATTGCAGGAGTGGGCATCAATCAGGCAATGCGGAGCCCTGGACACCACCTATTCCAGTACATGTCGTCACATACCCTGCAGAGCTTCCGGTGGCCTTCCTGAAGCCCAATTCCAATCAGCAACTTGTAATTGGTTTTGATTGTGAAGGTGTCGAACTCGCCCGCTATGGCCGCCTCTGTGTCATGCAAGTACGTCTCACTCACTGGTGCTCACACCCTACGACTTTCCTCGCTTGTCCAATTTTGGATGCCCGGACATTAGTTGCATTTTCCACATTTAAGAATGCTTTACTTTCCTACAGAATCAAAGTAATCGAATCTTTGCATGTCTAATATCGTCATTGCTTGCTTAGAGTGTACAGCGCCAAGTGCTCTCTGTGCAGGGTGCTGATTTTTGAACTCTTCTTGGCCCGTTCAACCTAAAGTTGTCTTCTATGAACTAATAATATCAAACCTGGAACAGTATTTTTAAAAGTCAGTCAGCTAAACTCTGGTTATTCAGAGGAACGATTTTGTCACTTTCATGTCCTTGAATGTGCATGTTAATTTAGTACGCTTTCCAGGATCCCAAAGACAATAGAAGGTTGATGCTACCAGTTTTTGTCATTTACTCATATCCTTGGGGTCTTGCATTTCAGGATACGGTGGGCTAAAACGATGCCTAGAATCATCTATAAATATCTCATTGGCATTCTGATTGACTTTGTGGATGGTTTTGTCTCTGTTTAACAGGCCTACAATTTTGTATGTTGCAGTTGGCATTTAACGACGCCGTCTACCTTGTAGACGCAGTAGCAGGAGGCATCGCGTTGATTCAAGCTTGTAAGTTGGGTTTGGAGTCACCATACGTAAAAAAAGTTTGTCATGACTGCAAGCGTGACAGTGAGGTGCCATTCATCTCTTATTTGTAGTTACTAGCTGCTCAGAATTATCTTTTTAGTTTTGATCTGTGATTGGTGATACGGTAGAAATCGGTTTTAGTTTTAGTTTCAATATTATTTCATAAGTTCTGCTTATATTACTTATGAAAGAATGACGCTGAGTGCGTTTTCGTTTGCGCAGCCATCTGAAATGTCAGTGTCATGTTCAGCCTCTTGACTGTCTTAATTTAGAAGTTCCGAGTTTTTAGGGTTCCTATGGTGACCTTTCGAAAAATTGTTGAAAAAATATCTTTACCGGTATTCTTTTGCTAACATGCAATTTCTAGTTTCTCTCTTAACTGACAAATGTAGTTTCAAGATCCTGTGTGATACGATGTGCTCTGTATCGAAGTGGCAAGTACCAATAAGCTTATCTGGGTTGCACTGCAGGCTTTGTATTTCCAGTATAATATCAAGCTGAACAATGTCTTCGACACTCAGGTGATTGCAGCTTTCTTGCTGGGATATACCATTATAGCTCTATGTAGACTATTTCTGTACTATGAGAGCAATAATAAAACTAGAGGAAGCATCGACTTGACAGTTCATTTTCTCTCATTTCGTTTATGAAGAGTGTTTGGTTTATTCTATCGGAGTCTGATCAGATTAGTATTAAAGTATACCTTAGTGGTCCTTAGTGCAGTCTTGCGGTCATTTGCAAAATGCTCCAAGAATTTCTATCTCATTGCATCGACATTTTTGGAGACTAACAATGTCGGGAGGAACAACATGGGAAAATTCCAGATCGCTTACAATTTGTTGGAGGAACAGCATGGGAAAATCTTGAAGTCAGATCACATTTCCTTCGTAAATCTTTTGGCTGATGGACGATATTGTGGTACGAAATGCCCCTACTTTTCACCAGTTCTATTGATGTAGCTCGTGTCTGACTGTCGGTGTCCTTTACTCTATTGAATCATTTCTTTGCGAGGACGTCAGTACTGTATTGTAACTTACGTTTTGTAACAAGATTCATATAGCCCTGACCGTTCTTGAAAATTTCCAGGTGTACATTACGATGAGAAAGAGGAGGTCCGCCAGCAATTGAAGAAGGTCAGTTGCTCATCATGCAAGGTCTTTGTAGGCTTATTCAGGTTATTTGGGGAGATTCTAGTTCATGTGAGCCTTGGAAGCTGCCATGTCTACTCTTTGTCATATCGGTATTGGCGAACCTCATGTTCTATCCTGTACTTTTTGTCATATCTCTCCAAATCAGTAGCTTTGAGCAAGGCCATTGACGTAGTCTATTTTAGTTCTCATAACAGTAGGCAAGTTTACCTGACGGATTGTAAGGATATCATACTGGTTTGAGTATACATTCCAAAGTCCTGAAGAAGCATTGCGTCCTACAGAAGGGCACATGTTTAGGAGAATATCATGACAATTCGGTTGCTTGATATTGTGCGTAGGATCCGCAGTTCTGGACACGTAGACCCTGGAATGAGATGATGAAACGGGTGGCAGCCGATGATGTACGATTTCTTCTTCATATTCATGAGCGAATGTCGGAGTCCTTGACGGAGCTGTCCAAATGGCGTCTCAGTGTTCGGAGCTCTCTTTACTGTCGCTGCTTCTGCTCTGTTGATCCTAATTTTCAGCCTTGGCATGTTCCACCCTTTACAGGTGAGAAGCACATTATCAACCTTTTTTTTTTTCCACTTTCAGTTGTTTTTATTTGTGTCCTCGTCAGTTTAGACGAGGAATGCATCGTCTGATGCTTTGCCTACTTTAACCTTGAGTGACCATAGTTTAGTGTTGGATATCAGGTGAATTGGACGGGAAACTCCCAGAATATGAGATACTTTCAGTGATAGATGTTCCTCCTGGGAAAATGGGTCGCGTGATTGGTGTACAGGGCGATTCCATCCGCCACATCAAGAAGTCCTTCAGGTAATTTTTATCTTATAATTAAAAGTTTGTATTACCTCTCTTTCAGCCTAAAAATGCTTACTCAAGGAGGTCCTTGATCAAGTTCTTGCAGATTGGGGTGCATTGTTATTGCTGCCCTATTGTATTTGTGTTTGTGATCTTCAATTTCTTTTTGCGTAGCATACATAGTGATACTTATATCTCACAATCTCATCGATCAGTGCTTCGTCGATTATTTGGCACTCATTCTCTCTCTGTTTAATACGGATGATTTTGGGGAGTTTCTTGCCACCCTACTTGTGTACAATGTGTTGCTCTAATATTCCTTATGATTGACTCTGAAAAACTGTGGCTTAATATGCAGGTGTGACATTTTCATTGAGAAACAGAGAGGTCCTCCAGATAAGGCAAGACTTTTATCCTAACATTATTTATCTAAATTTTGTTCGAATCATATCCTTATCTTACGACGGATTATCAGTAACCATGAAATACATACGTGATTATTTTTTAAAGACTTCCGGCAGTTAGGATCCGGGGAATGTGTTTCAAATATTCAATTTTGATTGCATCTAATTTTGTTGATAACTCCCTTAAGTGGCCCTCCGAATTAATTCATTTCATATTGAGGTCAATCATAAGCTAAATTAGGGACCACTTAGAGTATGAGCTTCTCAGAATTATAACGGTCATAGAAAGAGATTTTCTGATTGATTTTCTGACTCGGTTGGGATGTTTGGTACAGATATTTCTCATTGGAACGGCCGATGAAGTGTTAAAGGCAAAGAATCTTGTGGATATTATAGTGGGACGTTTAGCAGATACAGCGACTTTCAATCCAAGTTACCGCGGCACAATGCCTTCAAGGCCTATGGTGAGGCCAGGGCCTTCACTAAACAGGGGCATCAAGATCATTGATCCTCGGACAGGAGCTGAGATCCAGTTTCTGCGGCGCGAGGGGAACCCCTAATAAGGTTGCGTGAACTTGGCTGAGTGGAGGGGTGTAACGAGGGCCAAGGGGCGTTCCGATCTTTCAAAGCATTATGTACCGGTATTGTAAGCCCTTTAAAAACGTCAGTTAAAAAATATATTTTTTAGTTTACTTGCTTTCGCTTGATTGTTTTTCCTTGTCTGCTTTCCAAAGCTGGCTTCCTCTTTAGGATTGTCGTACATGACTCTGCAAACAACAGATTTGCACTGAAACTTCATATCGGTGCAATACTTTACTGGTTAACCCTTAAAACTGTCTCTGCATGTCAATATCAGCTCTTAACACATGGTACATCAAGCAAGTAAGATAGCACTGCACCGGTCATCTCAACCCTGTAAGGCCGGCGCGGACGATTTGGGTCCAATTCACGAATGTGAACAGCTCCATCCAGCTGCTGCAGAAATTGATGTGTTCATCCGATATCTTTTTGAGAAATTGTGCCTGCTGAGACGCAGGTGGGGGTATTAAAAAAAATCCCTCCACGATGGTTGCAATATTTTAGAGAAATGGGGATAATGAAAACACTGTTGCCACGGCAGTAGGAATGCAAGTCGGAGATTGTGCTTGGAGCTGCAGTTTTCTATGTAGTAAATGACCCTTCTTTGTAGCCCAGCACTTCGGGCACTGAACCAAAAGCCTTGGGCCGGCCAAAGTTTTCAAGGGTGCCTCACATACCGGGCAGCTACTGGTCATGGTCCATGCCTACATAGCTGTGACTTCAGTGCAACGAGGATAGTGTGCTGCCTGAAGAGCCAAAAGCCCCTTGCAGATGTCCTGATGTTGATTCTGTTTCAATGGTTCCCGTTTTCATTGAAATAATACATGTCTTGTATTAATCATGCCAAGTGTTGTACAATTTTCATAAATTCTTGTATGGAGGAAGAATCTTTCCATCGAAGAATCTTTGTGATTGACATGGCGTGGTCGGCAATGCAAGGGATCCCGAGTGCTAATGTAATTTCTTGTGGGCTTTCACATCTCAAAGCTAGTCGAAACGAATGAAGGACACATGGTAGTCGTTTCAGATTCTCATTGACTTTGAGCTTCAATTTCATACACCTGCCCATGTCTGTGTCCAGTTAATTTCATGGTATGTAATCCTTCTCTCCATTGATTTCAGTCTGGTTCTCTCAGTATTCAATGTATTTCTGTATCCTACAAATCCCAGCTACTAAAGGACTATCACACACACACACATTCAAAGTGGCAGCTATGGTAATACAATCAAACCCACATAATTGAACACGGTCTTAGGCCCGTTCTTACAGGCTTAAGAGTTAGGCTTGGGATAAGTTCCCATTAGAGTAATGGACTTGGTTGGTCATTAGGCTATATAAATTCAGACCTCAAGAAAGAATACATTGTCATATAAACACCAATAACTGGATTGTGCAGTCATTGTGCACAATCCATGGATTCAAGCAACATCGTCATTCTCTCTTTGCTTTTGTCAAGGTCCTTGAGCTCCCATTTTACCTTACAAGATTGCAAAATTGCATTCTTGTGTTGCTTGTTATGTCACTGCCTTGACTGCTTTCAGGTTTTCGGTAATATAAAATTTTCACCCTTTTTGTGATTTGTGACTTGAAATTGCATGGATGGGACTAACACCCAAATTTAGGGGAAACCAACTCAATGTGTTGTGTTTTTGAGTGGATAGTCACTGTGAGGATGTCTTTTGAGTGGACGCCTTCACCATCCACTCAAAAAGACCCCCACCTGATTGATTTTTTTAATTAAATTTTTTTTTACCCCACCCCCACCCCTCTAATGCATTTTTATTGCATTTTTATTGTGTTTAAGTTTTAAAAAATCAATTAATTTTTTTTTCCTCACCCCCCACCCTCCCAGCCCTTTTGTAATTTTGAGGTGGGGTGGGAGTGGCAATGGATATGGGATATATCCATTGCGTATCCATTACATATCTATATTTGTACCAGGTGTATATCCGTATCCATACTGTATATACATACTCGAGTTCATATATGTACTGTACATGTATTCGTACATGTACTACCTATCCGTATATAAATCAACGGCAAGAATAGGGGGAGGATTTTTTTCCCAAAAAAATCAAGGGCTGTCATTTTTTTCTATGGGAGGGGGGGGGGGCAACTAATTTCCAGGAGGGTGTTCCTGTCTTTTGAGTGGATAGTCACTCAATATGTCAAAGCCTCAATAAATAAATTGAAGCCTATCACCTTGGTGCAACTTATTAATTATTTTTTCAAAATCTAGGAGTTCAAGTACTGGTTACTCACATTTGTATGTGAGATAATTTGCATCCTTGTCAACAACTATATCCATATCTATATCCAATCATAGTCATATCCTTACTTGTATGTTGTTGGATTTTTTAATTTTCAATTTTTTGTAACCCCTTAGTGTGTTCTCGCTATAGGTACTCTTAATAATGTAATTACAAATTGACAACTTTGCAATTTCGGAACTTTGACACTTCTTTGTGAAGTCTTAGCTTTATAAATTGTTTATTCATTTTGGACTCTATATTTAGATATTGATTTTTATATATTCCCAAAATTTGATAATTTTTTGAAGTAGGGACCTACCAAACAGAGTCCTTTTATGGCTTGTCACACTTAAAAAAATATAGAAATGTAGTAAGAAATCAAACTTCCTTTCAAAATTTAGTACTAAGAATTCACTCCTCTATATTTGAAGGAAAATAAAACATTTTTTTCAACTGAAAATCCTAAAATTATACTCCAATTTTATTATATAATAAATACATGAAACAATATTTTGGGTGCTTTGAGTCTAAATTTAGATTTTTCAAAAAATTGACTCTAAAAGTTATCTAATAATGTAAAAGATAGGTGTAAGAAAATTCACCTTATACATATTTTTCCTCTTTATTTGTGATTAATTCACTTTCCACTTCTAATTGGAAGTTATTTTGAATGAATTTTGAAATAGTTACGAAAGGGAGTTTCTAAATTCCTAAATGTTTGCAATGAAGCTTTTTTTTAATTTTCTCAAAAAAAGTATAGCTTATATATACATTAAAGTTTCTATGAAACAATTATTTTGTTTGTAATTTTTTAATTTTGAAACAATATTATATTACAAAACATGTTACAAAATGGTCATTTCAATAATGATTTTTTTATATGCAAACGTGCTTTGAAAGTGCAATCTTAGCTCCAAGGTCATTAAAGTACCCATAGCCTAAAAATACCCCCTAAATAGGATGGCCGGTGTTTGTGAGTGGATAGTGGATAGTAATTAGGTTGTAAGCAATCCATAACTGCTGTATTTTCTAAGAAATATCATTTGAACCAAAAGTCAATTATAGTTTATAAAAAGAGTTCATAAAGGGATCAAATGGAGGACAAGATCATGACTTATAGGATTAATCTTTTGGCTAGGATATTCTCATGCTACAAGTACTCGTAGAAGTGCATTCACAAAAATGTACAAGATGCACAGATTTCCGAGCAAATTTCTCAATCGCAAGCTCCAATGTACCTTGGAATTAGAAGTGTTTGTGATGCAATTTGTATTCAAATTAAGTAAATATAGTTAAATTTAGACTTTTTTTAGAAAAAAATAATTTAAGGCCCACAAAAATACCCTCAACATGAAGATTCCCTCTTTCTAGCTCCCCAAATTCTATCCATTGAATGCAATTGCCGTTTGAAATTTTTTCAATTTATTAATTGTTTAGTGAAAAGCATCAACTAATTTTAGAGAATCCATTTTAGAATAAGGTCTAGAGCATATATTATAAAATTGACACCAATCCTCGTAAATCCTAGTATAGCATTGTCTATTTTATATACATTTGTCTTTAGTGCGTTGTGACATGTTAGAAATTCACTAGTTAAGACATGGACTCCAAAAATAGGAGGTCCAAAATTCTTGAGGAGTAAAATACTAGTGAAGACATGTCTTTTTTGACAAAAGCTTGAAAAAAAAGCAAATCCAAAGAATGGAGGATACTTCCAAAGTTCAATATTTTACAAAATTGTCAATTTGTGTTTGCATTTTTGGAGTACCAACAGCTAAAAAACACTCACTATTGTTTATTCTTTACATGCAACAATCTCAAGTTGCAATGTGTCACATAAAAGTTTAAACTAGCCTATCGTTGAGTGATTCTCATTTCAATTATTATGTGAATATCAAATGATTCACATTTAATTTCTAGTGTTTAAAGGTGTCATCTAGAAGATTTCACTTTTTAAATTGATTTGATTTGGAGGCGGTTGACATCTTCTTATTGTACCAATAAAAAGCACAAATTTTCCCCTCTCTTTTTAAAACAACAATGTGCAAAATGACATGATGTGGTCTCACTTTCCTCTTTGAACCTCAAAACTCCCTTTAAAGAAGAAAAGGTTTTGAATCCTTGTAAAGTTGGGGGGAAAATATTTGTGTTTCACACAAGGAAGATTTGAAATAAGGCTTCCTTGTGATGGTATTTCAAATTAGAACCTTCTAAGATTTAAAAGTTTCTTGTCTTAGGATACTTTGGAATTTTTTAAACTATCTTACATTCACAAGGCCTATACTATGCATCTATCCTTGGGTGTAACATGGGTCACTATGGCCCCCGTTACACTTGCATTAAGAATGGGAGCCTTCTTTGCACGAATGTGGAGGACATAAAATAATATATTTTTGGATGTCCCTTCATAGAAACATTCCTTTCTAGTGTGGAAATAGACCGCAGAAATTTCATCTCAAGATCGTTAATTTTGGGTGGTCACCCAATACTAAAAACCCCTATACCTCTAAGTGTGACAAATTAGCAAAATTGACTTTTAATATTAAATTATTTTTAAATTTTCTAAAAAATATGGGATTTCAAAACCATTGAAATTTCAACTTCATTGGCTTTGATCTCTAAGAATTATAGCCAAAAACAAGTTGAAAATGGCATGTGTGATGCCAAAATCGACCACCATTTCTTGCAATGACCCTTTGCCAAATTTTAAGTGATCGTCATCCTGGCACTTTCTCAAAAAGTAAAAAAAAAAGGCTGGAGGTAAGACATCATTGGTTCAATCCATAGGAATCTAAAGTAGGAAATATTTAATATTCAACTTGTCATGAAGCTTGTAGTTAATTTTGATGATTTCACTTGACTAACCAAATCACCCTTTAAGGTAGGAACACCCAAATGCACCACGGGCCTTAAAGCACCACTTGATGAGCCATACTCACATTGTGTACATTTTCTAAATCAAAATGTACCTATTCTTGAAGTAATGGTTTTAGAACACCTATCAAATAATCTTTTATTCTTCATAACTTTTGCATATGGCATCCAAATGATGCGTTCTTTGGTGCATGAAAGTCTTCTATCACTTGCCAATGAGAAAATATAAAATTTCACCAGCTTAATAGTAGAATGGTCCATAGTAGAAAAAGTGTCCCTACCTTATAACCAACTACCAATCTTTGTCTCCTTTTCAACCTTAGTCTTGAGTTCTTCAAATGTTAGTTTCACGAACTTAATATCCATGTTAGTTGACTTTCAAGCCATTGTTGACACAGACAACACCTTTCCTTTTACCCTTGTGAACAATCAACCGAGCAAAGTATGGAGCTAAGAGTGACCAGCCGAATCACTGCTGGGGTTGGCCTTGTGTAAGTACATTACTTGGTGATGTTCATTCCATCTTCTATATAGATGTAGAAGCACTGGAACATTCTAGCTTCTGATCAAAATAACATTCAAATATGTAAATAAATGTAACATGCGCGATAACATATGGGATAACATGTGTTCCGTGACTTCAAGGCTACACTGCACTTCTTCAATAAATTAAAAACTAATCCTTTATTGGAGTTGAAAAATGCAATACAAAATAGTTATTGATTATGCAATTGAGCTGAACTGTGTACGAACTACATGACCACTGCAGCCCATTTTACAAATCAGTTGTCAACGCACATCGTAGCCTCTCATCCAAACCCCCACTTGCATAAAATTATTCGCATTATACTTTGCCGCCACTCCTGCCAGCACAATCTGGTGCGACCAATTCACTCTCGCCGCGGGCGACGCGCCAGCCCCAACGTTCTAATACTCAGCAAAGTAAATAGTGTACAATCCGAAGTTGGAGGCATTCCACTGCAACCATCTTGTAGGATCAATGTGTCCCAGAAGCTCGGATTTTGTCACCACACAGATAGAGTAAGGATTCCATGGGCGACCCAAATACGTTTTGTACAAGACGGAAATGATGAAATAATACCACTAAATCGGACATCAAGCTAAACAACTACATATTATACTAAGTTAGTAGAATAAATATCATACGTATATTAACAACGTTACATATATGTCATAACAATACGTATATATACGTAAGATATCGGCGCGTCTATGATCACATACGTATCATATGTATGATGTATATAATCATATAACGTATGATGTATGTAATCACATAACAATATACGTGATCATTGTATATGTTTATGATACGTATTATTATTCTTGTACGTTGTATTAATACGTATTATATATAACATAGTTATAGATTGGTTACTATTATACATGTTACTAACGTTATTGTATAATAAACTTAATGTTAACTATGATTTGTTGTCACATATATATGTGCTTAATATAGCTTATTGTGTCTGGTGCTGATGAAGGCGTCCGCTGCATCTAGCACTTCCCGTCTTGCTCTGGCCTCTTTGCATAAAACAACTCTCCACCCTGGTCTGTCGAAAATGTAAGAGAAGAAGACTTGGGTGGCCTAACTAAGGAATATGAAGGGCTCAGCTAGCCAAGGCAATGTGTGCCGGAAGTTCACCACTAGGAACCTAGCTTCATCTTTTGTAGAATGTTGTCATGGCTTTTCACCCACTCACACCGTAGTAGAATGATTGGGTGGTTTAGGGCGCCGTAATTCAACTCTAAGACATCCTTCAAGACTCCAACATAGTTTACTGATGTGGATCCTTCATTTTCAATTGGCTCTTGGAAAGCAGAAGCTACTCCGTTGTTGTAGCTAACTAATTCCGTGGTTGTCTGATCTTCCACTCGGAAGTGGTTCCCAAATGCTATGATGCGGGATATCGAGTGGCTTTCTGAGACGGTATCCTACTCAGCAATAAGCAGTCCATGTCATCTAAGTTGCGCAGATCCAGATTGGCAACTCGCATTGTGTTGTGCATCCACTCGACCAATGATGGTGTGCTTGGGTTTGTTTATGATTCGGCAATCCACTTTCTGCGCACCGAAGCAGAATTCACAATGACTGATTATAACAGGTTGCACGATGACGGGGTCCAATATTCGACTATAGAGGCAAATAAGACACGACAGGGGATAAGCATGGAACATAATTCTGGGACCTTCTCCTCGCTCCAAGTACAGACCTGTCAGTCTAAGTTACTGTGAAGTCGATATCCAGTAACGCGAAGTCATTCTACAGTAATTCACAGTCACTGTCAAGTTCCGGACTTCCTTTATATAGTCAATCAAAGCTCGTTACGACTATGGAATGACTGTATCGCATCTTCTGCGTTACTAGTGCACAAGCATTAAAACAGACGTGCATTAAAACAACCCTACATCACGACAATACACAATACACTATACATCACGTTGCTTCAGACACACTTTACTTCCGGGACTTACGCATGGAACTCCTCCATAGCCGCAACGTTTGACAGCACATACCGGTGGGCTACATCACGTAGCTCAAGACTCATCACATAAGACTTTCTAGCACCTTACAAGACCTCCTCAGCATCACCGTATTCTTCATCTTTATCCCACACACGTCTTTGCGTGTGCTCAAAGTCCTGCAGGTACTCTGTAATGAAGCCGATGCACTCATCTTTCAAGTACCCTTCTGCCATGCAAGCCTCGAGACGTGCCATATTGCGAACGTGATTCTTCAACACTTTCATTTACCGTTCCACTGGATAGATCCACCTTGCGCTAACCGGCCCACACAAGTTCATCTCCTTTGCTAGATGGTAGGATAAATGCGTCATAATGTCAAAAAAAGATGGTGGGAATTCCATCTCCAACAACACCATGCTCTGTGCCACATTAGCTTCTAAAGACGGAAAGTCTGCGGGATTATAAACCTTTGTGCAAAGCCGCCTAAAAACCTTGTACATCCTCATCACTGCCAAATGAGGACCCAGTTGCACTAGGCCAAGAAGTGCAAGGGGTAACACTTGCTGTATTAAAACATGATAATTGTGGGACTTTAGACCCCCAAAGTTCTTCTTCCGAATGCACTTGGCTAGGTTTGATGAATATCCGCTTGGCGTCTTCAGATTCTCAATGCACTTGACAAACTTCTCAAACTCCTCATCCGTCAAAACATACGATGCACAGGGCTTCACCATCTTGTCTGCCTTTTGTGGGTGTGGGATCAACCACAAGTGCTTCCGGACATTTTGCCGTTGCAAGTCTCTTCTGACTTTCACTGTGTCCTTCTTCCCTGTGATGGTCTTCAGGAAGTTCTTCGCCAAGTTCAGTTCACAATGCATCACGTCAAGCGTGTACCTAATAAGAAGTTTCTGAATGTACATGCACCACGAAGGCAGAAATGGCATGATAAATCACCCACAAGTCATTCACTACGATGCAGTTCAAGGGCAAAAGGAACAACTCTTTACGGCTAAACACATAGGGACTCTGTCATGTTGTAGTCACTGGATGCAATTTTTTCGCTTTTGATACTTCTATGAAACTAACGTATGACTTCATGGTGCCCTTGAAGTCACAAGCTAGTCAACTTAGTGACTCTTGAATGACTTCAAAGCCCATTGACTCTCACCTTCCAATACAGCAATCTGAAAAGAATGCTTAGTTGCTTGATGCCATGTAGTTTTAATGGGTCTCCTACACCACCCGCATTGCTTCCAGCAGTCCTCCAGGCCTCGCACTCTAGTGCATGCTGGATTTGTTCCTCAATTGTCACTGCGCGCAGGTTAGGACGGTTCTCCATAAACCCGTTGAAGTGGTCCTTCATTTCCTATGACTGGTAAGGATGATTTTCAGGCAGCCATCGCCTTGTCCCCTGTGAGTGTTTCTAACTCCACCCTTGAGTCAGAAAGTTACACACGGGCTCTAGCGGTTGTTTTGTTGGAGATTCACTCCTAATTGGGTGGTTCCTAATTAAGTGTTTGCCTTCCAAGTAATGAACACTTTTTGTGACTGATAATTCTATAAAAATTCACTAATTCTAAAAAAAACTATTGGTTAACTAGTTAAAAAGGTTATGGTTAAGTAAAATGGAAAAAGAAAGAAAAATCTAGTCTAACTAATATTGTATCTAAATTTCCTTTTAGAATATAATTTTCTCTTCCCAAATTGGTAAAGAAAGTTAGATTCTGAGATTCCTAACAAAAGTTACCACGGTCGAAGTTTGGCCCTTTATTGGCTAAAATTTCATCCACTAATCTAAAATAGCAAATTAATTCTAAATAATTCTAAATTATAGGGTTAGGTTATTAGTTCATTTAAGTTCTGGATTATTAAGATTATTTGGAATTTTGACCTATTTGACTGTTTTTCATCCAAATTTAGCCTCAAACTTCATCCAAACTTTTACCCTTCAAAAAATAAAAAGGGATTTTAAAGTCTTTATAGATTCTTTTTTTGATTCCTACCTTAAAGATTCCTTTGGATGAAAATCTTAAATTTTCATCCAACTTTATGGTTAAGTTTAATTTTTAGTAACTTTTTGTTGTTGGGTTAAACTTTAAGTATGATTTGATTTTTGAAAAAAACTCTAAATTTTACCTATTAGGTTCTAAATTCTAATCTAAAATTTGACTTCTAAAAGCAATGATTCTAATTTCAATTTAAGAATAAAAACAAAGCAAAAGAAAAGGGAAAGACTAACATACCTTTGTGTCTATTTTAGCCACGGTCCCGTCATTGCAAATTACCAACATAATGGATTCAAAAATACCCGTTGTTCTCCATCATGTGTGCTCCGTCTATTGATGAAGACTTGGTGTCAGAATGTTTGGAAAAATATTCTTTTCTACATTCTTTCTAGCTAATTTCCTACAAAAGGTGGTTAGTTTAAAGTATTTAACTTAATTCCTTTAAGTTTAGGAATTTACATTAAAGTTCTAGTGGTTTTTAGTTGGTTTTTAAACAATCTTAGAAATAAAATAAATTTCAAGGCCCTATTACCAAATACCTTTGAAGGTTTATTTTATTTGAGAATTAAAATAAAAGATTAACATCTTTCAATTTAATAATATTCTAATGAATATTTGTTATTCACTAGTTTATCAGTTTTTGTTGGATTAATCTAATATTTTTGTTGACTTTTTGTCTTTTTCTATTTGGCTTATTAGGTACAGCACAACCACATAGGTTGAGTATATATGTCATAAACTAATCATGCTACGTTTAATATGATTAGATAGTATTGAAAACGTACTAATACGTATTACATATGATACGTATCAATAGGTATCTATGTAACGCATACAATACGTCTATCATCATCAAATCATGTCATATCGTAACGGCCAACACGCATAGATGTATATGTACATATACGTATAGTGAATATGCACATATGCATGTATGTACGTAGCATATGCGTATATCATATGATGATATATATATCATACATATGATGTACGTATGTATGACGATGTACATATACGGTGCATATGTTTACGTATGATATGTACTATATGTTATTACGTTACGTATAATCGACGTATATACGTTATACGCTTAATATATAGTTTGCTTGATTACGTTGACATAATGGCGTACATACGTAATAGTTCATATATATATGTTGATTATTATAACGTATATACGTATGATAGATTCCGTGATAAGATAGTAAGCGATAAAATCAAATACTACGTTGATAGTGTTATACGTAACTATGTATATGAGCATAACTAACCAATGTATATGATGTCATTAATTTGTAGCTGTCAGATGTGAAGTGCATGTGGTAGCCAATTCGTTACGTTATTGGTTTTGGCTTTTAGGTGGGACTCAATTCATTGGATGTCACGCTGGGACAGAAAAGAGGTTGCTCAGGAACTTACCATTCTTGCAGCCATCAAGGTAACACGTGAAGCACGATGTCTCAAAGGAGTTCCCCTAGCATGGGTGCAAACTGATTTGTTGACAGACTTGGCACCGTGGAGTGGGCAGGCAAAAGCCAATGCCCTTATCCAGAAGTGGGCAAGAGTGCAAACTTTTTAGGAACTAAGGGACGAGTAGAAGCTAGGCCAACAAGCGTCACCATGCCCCAAACCAAAGCGGATGAAGAAGGCACATGAGGTGTTGGAAATCCTACTAGACATAGCATCAGGATTCAGCTCCACTTAGCGAACAGGATGATGACCTACCATCACCCCAGGAGTAATGGACTAGGGCTTCTCCATGGCGACCCTTAACATACGCGGGGCCGGAGTGGGCACCAAGGGGTCGTAAAAACAAGTCCACATAAAGCATATTTTTGACAGAATGGAGGATCAACCAGGGTTAATTCTTCTTCAAGAACATTGGATGTCAGACAACAGATGTAAGAAGCGTTGTCTCAGCCTTCCCTTTGCAGGGGGATTTAGGGCTTGGAATTGGGCCATCCAAAACCAGGGTGCAGTGGCCAGATGGCGTGCAGGCACCGCCATTTTGGTATCCAAACAACTAGTGGGTAGGATGAGACAATTGGGTATCCTCTGGAAGGGATGAGCACAATTCATCACCCTCCAATCCAACTCGGAGGAACAACTCACCATCATAAACATATATGCTCCAATGTCCTTGGCAGACATAGTGGAGCTCTGGCACCACATAATCAATACAAGCGTGATCGGGAATAGCTACATTCTAGCAGGTGACTTTAACTTTGTGGAAACTAATATGGATAGACTTGGCAGCTCAATGAATTGTACAACTTCCAATCGCAAGGAGAAGGCGGATTGGGTCAGACTGCTTCACCATTATAGTCTCAAAGATGCTTGGTCATCAGACTCCGCAAAGAAGGCGTTAGATTTGTAATTTATATGGAACAACAATTGCCCAGGCCCGGCACACAGAGGCACTAGATCGAATAGACAAGATATATATTTCAAGCTCCCTTACGGGCAGGGTTGACAAGACATCCCACGGACTTGGGCACTGACCCCCGGATGTCTTTTGACATACATGATTTTCAGGGTTGACCGTCCAGTGGACAGTCGGACAGGGCGTCGCGTGGACGGGCCGTCGGACGTGCGGATTGTCCTGCCGACAGACTGTCGGGCGGGCGGACTATCGGGTGGACATACCGTCAGGCACGCGGACTGTTGGGCGGACGGGATCACGCGAGCAGACGGGGGGCCTGAAGGTCCAACTGGGCGTTCGCTTGCCCGTCCAATGGTCCAATCGACCGTCCGCTACCTCCGTCCGTCGGTGCGACCGCCTTCAATGGTGGCCGTGCAATACAACGGACGCCGATTTTTGTCCGCATGATCTGCCTGTTCGATTCGCACGTACGAGTCCATATTGCTTGGTCCGCCTTTGGACTCCATAAATAGCACGGACGGCGGACGGCTGCCTGAAGAGTCAAAAGTCCCTTGCAGATGTCGTGATGTCGATTCTGTTTCAATGGTTCCCGTTTTCATTGAAATAATACGTGTCTTGTATTAATCATGCCAAGTGCTGTACAATTCTCATAAATTCTTATATGGGAGAAGAATCTTTCCATCGAAGAATCTTTGTGATTGAAAATAATGTTTTACTTTCAGTGATTCCTATGACAAGAGGAATATGATAGATTCGTTCATTAGAAACCTATGTAGTAAGACAACATTCATGAAGATTGTGGCAATGCATATGTGAACAGGGATTTCTTTTGGATTTTTGGTCACCAAGCCTGAGATTGTCTAGCCTCTAATTATGATTGAGCAAGGTGCTCTACATGACTGTTCACATCCTGACTATGTCACAAGGAATGCCACAATAAGATCAAGAGTATGATCATACACTAGAAAACTAGTTTCTACACTAATCCATTCTATCACTAAAGAACTACTAATAGACTCTAAATCTGGTAAGAAGAAAGAGATTTAGTTGATCACTCTCAAAGTCTTCCACAACATCTTTTGGTGATGAAGCAAACAACTCTTGAAACATATCAAGAACCGGTGGAATTTAAAAGATTGCATTTTTTGTAAGACTTAGGGCAACATTCAAGTATGTTGTTTGGTGGGCGGTAGTCATAGAAACTACAGTTGAAAGATGCTTGAATACCTTCATCCTCTCAAGAATGTCGAGAGTGATACGGATATGCTTGCCAAAGATCACCATCCAATAGCAACATGTAGCCTCAAAGTTTGCCGCATCTATAGAATCCGACCACGCTCTCTTGAAACTATTGTCACCCTCCATCAAATATCCACGAGCTTGGGCCGTTTCATAAAAAGTAGCAATACACTTATCAAAGAACGCACGGCCATATATGCTAAAGGTTTCTTCCCAAATAGGCTCCCAACGCTTGAAGTGCAAATCCATGGCATTCAATTGTGCAGTGAGAGAGGCATATCCACCTATGTAGATACCCAATTGCTTATCGAGATTTTCTACTTTCTCATTAAGCTCCACAATTAGATTTGTATCGACTTCCATTTCCACAAATGTAGAACTTTGGCTACAAAAATCAGGATTGTCCCCGTCACACCACGTCCGGACGTCGGGATTGAATCCCATCGTTCGTCAGGATGAAATCCATCGACAAAATGTGGAAAACGGATGAAAATCTACAGTGTGCGGATGAATGTTTCCGTCCATAACAGATGTGGACGGCCTGGACGGACTTCATCCACGGCCTGGACAGTCCATGAGCATTGCAAATGGATCCTGCCACATCCGGTCTCGTCGCGACGGATGCGTCACGACATCCAGACGCAAAAGCCAGCGTCACGTTGATTTAGACAACCCTAACAAAAATGGGTCTCGTGAGGTCCCAAGGAACGTATAACTGTCGATTGGGTATTCTCTAGCAAAGCCTGTTTGACTTTAGGACCCGTTGCTTTTAGAAGCGTACCTTCTCCTTTGGCAAATCGTCCAATGCGATGCTTAGCCGTTCGTGCAGGTTGTCGCTTTGGAGTATTCTCGAGATTGATTTCTCCATTCACCTTCCACCTCTTTTGAATTGGGTTCTCTTTCCCAGACCCTCTCATCCTTTTATAACCTAAAGACATAGAAAGTAAAAGAGATAAACATAAAAGACATAAATATAAAAGACATAAACGTAAAAGAGGTAAACAACCAGCTATGAAATCCTAAATCAAATAATCTTTCAATCTACCCCTATCCCCAAATTCACTCTTAATTGCACTGAAAACTAGAATTTTAGGAAACAATGCAAACAAAACTCGGTCTCATCTGAAGAAAGTTCAACAACTACGCACCGCACCAATCAAATCACACAACTCACGAATCGAAGCTCATACACACCGTATGCTTATAGCATCACACCAACATCAAATTGCAACAGAATCCAAAAGTATAAGTCACATAAGTCAGCGCCAGCTGCTTTCTAAAGCTACAAAAATCATCACATCGCCAAAATGATTGCTCACTGCTTACAATTAAAGCACAACTTCCTCAATACTCATGGTTGTTCAAGATTTGATACAAAAGGGCAATCTGAAATGGTAAGAGCCGTGACCAAAAACCGAGATAGAAGGCCAAATGCTAATAACACAGTCATCAAGACCTCAAAAAAAACACAAAATCTCTTGAACATCCCAGGCTCGCTGACAGAGTATGATGCTTCTAGTACTGAAACATCTCCTCACCAAATGTAAAATAATCTCGGTGTCTCTTACCACGAAGTCAGCACTCTCAGTGCTATACGGTGATTCTAGATTTTTTGCGCCAGAAGCCTATCCTGCACTCGCAGCTGGAGCACATTTCCTATTCCCAAACTTGCAACTAAACCATCCGTACGTCTCCAAACTTGCCAGAGTTCCCGAATCTCGTCGCGCACCTTCGAACCCAAGCCCTCGCCCTACGCCTCACATTTCTCTCTTGTTTCTCACCTACACCTCCTGTCTTCCTTGCCAAATGTGTCACCCTGCCGCTACGGCCACAAAAACACAAACAAAGAGACCAAACAATGAGCCGAGTCACCTTCGTCTACGGCCTGTGCAAAAACTCTGCATACAGAAGCAATTCGTCCATCCTCTCTACATCTCTTCAGGGGAAAGCCTTGCAATCACCTCTACCGGCAAGAGTAGCACTAAGAGATGCCCGAAGCAAGGCGATCCAAGGGAAAGCAAAACTAACAAGGGAGATGTGACCTCCACAAGCAGCAGAATAAAAGGCCAAACGAGAATAAGCGGCGAGCGGCAGTGCCTTCGAAAGCGAAAGAAGAGTGGAGTAGAGGAGCAAGGGAAGACGAAGGGCCGACACACATGCCTTGCCTGCGCCCCGCCAGGTGCCATCCGCCTTTACGGCCAATGGTGCATTGCCACGTAAAGGCACCATTGGCCAGCCCGTAAAGGCCGGGCGGATGGCGCCAGGTGGGGCGTAGCCTGCATGCACTTGTGTAGTGCAAAACGCTCCACTCCGCTCCCCCTTCCATTCCAGTTCAGGGTTTTTTTCTCCGTTCCCCCACCCCTTGCAGTTGTGATTTAGAGGCCGAGTTGTTTTTAAAATTTTGGAGAGCAGTTGGAGAGGGCTTCCAATTTTTGTAGGCATATCTTTTCAACATGACCCTTCTCTCTTAAAGGATTATTTGGTTTTTTGTTTGAAAGTTGAAGATTGTAGACACTACATTCAGAAGATGGCCAACCACATCGTACTCGTTTTTTTTGCTTTTTTAGTTGTACTTCTAACCTTCTCAAGACGTAGACGTCGTCGTACAGTGCCATTCCATCCAATTGAAATTTTAAGATCTCACTCAATCCAACGTTTGATTCCTATAATTGCTTTCATGGTTTGGAAGCAGCATTTTCCTCGTCGCATGTGGTGGGTTGAGCCACGCCAGTACATCCACCAGACCACCACGACATTGTTGAAGCTGATGTGTAGCATACATCTCCCCAAATGCTAAATATGAGATATTGGCAAACTTACAGAATGAATTTTATAGCTTTTGAGTCTTTGATTGATTTATTAACACCTTTTTTGCATCCCATTGTTGCTACATTTGTAAGACCCCCCATCCCAGTTAGAAAACAAGTGAAACTTGTTTTATATCGATTAGCACACGGTGTAAGTTGTACTAGGATGCACAACTTATATGGGTGTGGTGAATCTACTATTTGCAAATCTACTATGATTGTATGTTAGGCATTAGGGAGTGGACAATACGGTTTGTTCTTTCAATTCATTCACACACCGCATGGTGACCGCCTACAGAATATAATAGAAAGTTTTAGAGACACCACTAGCTTACCAAACATTGCTGGTGCAATTGATGGCACACACATTCCTTTGACATGCTGACCAAGCAAACAGAACACTTCCATGCCTTAGGATTTTTTCAATAGGAAAAAATTTCATAGTATTGTTTTACAAGGAGTATGTGACACAAACAAAATGTTCTGGAATATTTGTGCTGGCCAACCTGGAGGTGTATATGATGTTGGGCAGTTCGCTATGTCTTTTCTTGCAACCCAATTAAGCACAAGATAAATTTTGGCAAATCCGGTTATCCGCTTGGGTGGATTGGATATTAGGCCGTACCTAATTGGTGACATGGCATACCTAAGTAGACCATTCATGTTGAGGAATTTCAAATTGGCTAATCCAGCAATGGTTGATCACAACAGATTTGTATTTTCCTTTTATATTTCATGAATTGCTTCAATTTCATCATTTCATGTATGGTGTTCACAACTTTTCATTTCCAGTTATATTTTTTTTTTAAATTTGCTTTCATTTTTTTAGGTTTGATTCTTCCATTAATAGTAGCAGAGTTGTTATTGAACAGGTGTTTGGATCTTTGAAGAATTGTTGGTGAATTCTTAAAGGATTCAATATGTCTGTAGACAAGGCTGCTCTTGTTATTCTTGCATGTTGCGTTCTACACAACTACTGTGAGTTAAAGAGGCAACGTATGCCTCTTCCAGCAGATGTTAGACTTTAACCCCTAAAGGACCAAACACCGTTTTTTGACAACATAGCGTTTTTGGGCAGCTCACCACGAATGGAATTTTTATTTTTTTTCTTTGAAATTTTCACACAAGATGTGCCCAAGGAGTAGCTTTAGGGCCCAACAATTTTCATAACTTTTGACCACATGGTTAAAAAGTTATGGTATGATATGTAGTTTTCATTGTTCGGCGGGCAGCCCGGGCAGCAAAAAAAACTTCTTTAAAAATCATTTTCTAGAGAAATACAAATTTGAAATTGGTTCTCTAGATTTATGTGCACAAGGAAAGCTTTGAATCATTCCACTTTGATTTATGAGATGAAAGTTATGAGGAATTTTAGTTGTGGGTAGTTTGCGGGTAGTTATGAAATCTCTACTCTAAAATAAACTTTGAAGTCCTTTATTTAACTCAATTTTCAATATTTTTGGAAAAAAATATAAACACAAGGTGTAGATTGTTTATTACAACATTACAATCGTTTGGATTGGCATTTTTCAATTCCATAATTAAATCCTCATTAGGAAAAATTTGGGGGGTCCAGAAGGCCGTTAAGCCTGGACCCCAGTAATACTACAGAAATTTTGTTCGAAAAAAAAAATGCTGAAAATGAAATTCCGACGTGGTCGAAGTGCCACGTCAGCGCTGACGTCACGCCACGTCCGCGCCACATCAGCGTGACGTCACTTTTCAAATATTTTTAAAAAAAAGAAAAAAAAAAAAGGGATTTTTTTTTAAAAAAAGATTTTTTATTTTTTATTTTTTTTCCGTAATATCACCCGCGGGTCCCGAAAATCACCACTCACAGCCTCGTTGAGGCCTCATATTTTTTGTAATGTAACAATTTAGTGTTTTGAATCATTTTCTACTTCTTTCTACTTACTATTTTTTTCCTATATGTTGTACATTTCCAAATGATCTGAAAATTTTCAAGCATGTAGCTAATTTGCTTTGAAGAATGAATCCTAAGAGTTACCACGATTTTGGACATTTTTTCATACAAATGTGACCATGTGAAGTGCAGCTGCCCGGATTTTCGCAGGGACAAAAAAAGGGTTTTTGTCACTTCAAATGCTAATATCTTGCAATCTACACGGTGGAAATTTCTGAAATTTTTTCCACATCTTCTCAAACTAGTTTACTACAAGATCATACGGTTACATGTGTCCAAAATTGTTTTTATTCCAAAATTTCGTACTTGTACTAGAAATGGCAGTTTGGGAGCATTTTTTGTGAAAACATAGTCAAAAACCTTTAGGGGTTAACATGACCCTCATGTTGTATTTCATGTTGGTAGAATGCAACTACCTCGTGAAGGTTTAGCTGCAAAAGTAGTAGGAGAGGCCATGAGGGACGTCTTATTTGCTTCGTGGATACAACGTAATCCACTGTGATGTATGTGTTTATGTGTATTTCTTTATAGTACTTCACCTTTTTCTATGAATCATTTTTAAAGCCTATTGTTGCCATCAAAAATCAAAATACAAATACAAATGATTAAGATACTTCTATTCAAATTTGAAATGCAAATATTTACATTGCAAATGTTAAATTCAAAAATTTCAAAATACAACTTCTATCCAACTTCCAAAATTCATAAGTAATTCAATGAAGGTCCAAAAAATATAAAGCGACTTGGGTCATATGTCAATTCCTTTTGATTGTCCACAAAAATGTACCCCCAAAATTTTATATACAGTTGAGAAGTCCTGAGACCTAAACCAACTAAATAAGGTCCAAAAAATAAATAAAAAATGGTCATTACAAAAATATAACTTCATGTAGCTATTGAGAATTTAAATTAACAACGTACAAACAACAAGTCTTGGCGTTTTTGAAAAATGAATTTCCTTACATGAACTTATTTTTGAAAAAATGAATTTCCTTACATTTGCATAATGAAAACATTCAACACTTAAACCTGAATCAACAAACGGAAAATGTAATTGAGTGTCGAGAAGCAAGAGTGAATCCTAATTTCTGTAAGTGCATTGCAAGCTATAGTACAAAACACCTTTCATACCAAAAAATAAATATACCATAATGAAGATAAATTTTGAAGCATCAAATACTACATTTAATCATTTAATACATTAAGCCATTCCATAATGAATTCAGTATGCTATAATGAAACTTTAAAATGAAACAACATATAATAAAATGAAAGGAAGACAATGTCATGAAGTAGGAATATCATCACAGCTAATCTGCATTCTTTTTCACTACATCTGCAAATAAGGCGGCCATGCGCTCACTACTTGCCTGCTGTAGTTGAAACAATTCGAGCTCCAGTTTTTTGTTCTCCTGGCGATCAATCAAATTGTCTTTGTGCATAGTCATGGCAGCCTCAATCCTAAGCTTCTCAATTTCTGCAGTTGAATCTAACAACCTATCAAGGGCATCCATCAGATTCCTATCAACCCTGGCCCTCTTAGGTGGTTTCGGGGTTGTACCTTTGCCACAACAATCGGGTAAGTTCGCAGCCCGTGTGCATGGGTTATCTGCAAAGCTCTCGTGACCGGTTGCAGTGGATGGAGGAGGAGTTGAGAGCGATGGTGATTGAAATTGAGACGCCTCACCATCTCAATCTTCCTCGTCACCAAGATCCACTGGTGCAGTCAAGGTCCTTGTTCCCGGCATTGGCACGCCTTAATCCATTGCTCTCGGAACTCCGTTGGCCTTGGCCGTGAGGCTAAGGATTTTGTCGATGTTGTCATACCAAATGAATTTGCAAGCGCCGTCTCGTGCTCCGCCACCCGTTTGATTGCACAGTTTCTTCATCCTAGAATATGCGCTCCACAAGTTCTCCCACTTATCGGACAAGGACTTCACCTTCTTCCCAGATTCTACAGGGAATTGTGCAATCAGGAGCTTGTGGATTCTCACCCACTGATGTTGTTGCATCGTGATGGTGTTGTGAACCTCCACATGCTCCTTACACTGCGACAACAAGAACTTCACAACACCATTGCTCCAGTGTGAAGGTGGAACTGCAGGAATACAAGAAACAGGTGAAATTTGAGAAGAAGTTTCACCAAGCACAACCGAGGGAGTACTTGTGAGAAACAACCTCCCTGAACCTCCTCCCTCCATATTCACGGAAGCCTAAATCGTCGCTTCAAAGAAAGACCAAGCAAAAATTAGTATACCCTAAATCCTAACCACATGTACGACAACTTAAAAAACAAGAATAAAAAACGAAACACAAACTTCCTAGACACAAACCTGCTGGACCTGTGCTCTTCAACATTTGGGGAAGACAAAGCTACACCTGCCTGGAAAGGGAGCAAAAGTCCTTTTTTCCTGCAAGGTCCCACCAAATTATTAATTAAAAAATTAGTAAACGAAGAGCGCAGGCTCTGGCGGGGCTCAAACCCGCCAGGGTTGAAAGTCGAAACCGCTTGGCGCCCTACCTTCCTCCACCAGTCTCCGCCGGCACACGCCACGTAAATGTGGCATGTGCGTCGGCCCAAAGAGACGAGAGTCAGGAGACGGGTTGCGAGAAACCAGTTGCGAAATTGGCAGCACGCAATAAGGTGACCAGGCTTAAATTGGTCTGAAAGGCGCCATTGTGAGCAATCGCGATCATGGTTATTGGAAAAAGTATTTTCTACCTTTAACCCCTAATGGTATGTTCCCATCTGGTGTTAAAGGTGTTGTTAGAGAGGGTCTTAGGAATGAATTTTGGCCTCCGTCTGGACCGGATTCCCATTCCAAAGAACACCTAATACACCAAATGGGAACATATCATTAACTAAATTATAGCCTAGGCTTCAAATAGTGCAGTGCTACACTTCAATACTTGAGCAAGCTCAAACAGTAACATTCTAGGAATGCCAAATTTACGTTGGATGCCGGCTATGCCAAGGTCATATATGTCACCTCTACCAATATGTCCCATCTGCCAATGCCAAGTAGGTTCTCTCAAGCCCAAATCGTCACTAAAAAGGGAGTTTTGTTTTTTTGAATTTGAAATTTGGTACATATGCATATCTGCTAAGTCTCAAAAGAGTAGGGTGACTTTGAAAGGCTATGCAACAAGTTTTTTTCTAAGAGGTTGTAATAGTATTAGGGGTAGAGATATGGAAATCACTAAAACTTATTCAAAATCCTTTAAAAAAATTAGATAAATTCAAAATCATCTATATCATTGTTATTCCATCTATCCCAAAACGAGCTTCCATTAGATGTTTTTGAAGCCTCCGGAAGACTATTTTAAGGTTGTTCCTTTTGCTGAAAACTAGCATATTGCTGTCAAAATAATAATAATAATAATAATAATAATAATAATAATAATAATAATAATGTTTGACGTGGTAGTCTCTCGACCACATCAAATTACTGATGTGGTAGTGTTCCCATGTTCTCCACAGTCCGGGAACTTATGGTCTTTCGAAGGACTCAAAAGACATCTAATGTTGTTGGACAAAATATTCCAACTTAAGGCTAAAAATAACATTTAAAAAAACCATTTCACGTTGTATGTAGAATTTGGTGCACTCCTAGCATTTTAGAAATTTTGAATTTCAAAGCCCTTTTAGAAGTGTAGTTTTGGAATATTGAAAAGTAGAATTTTTGAAAATTTTCAAAGATTGCCACCGATCAATTAGTTGTTGACTTTGAAGTCATCATTTTATAGGCATTTAGTATATGCCCAAGCCCATGTATGATCCTTTGTTCCGCCTTCCAAAGCTTCATCTTCTTCAATCAGGCAGTAATCAAAGAGATACTAAAAATAAAAACAAATAGTGTTGATTGACCCCATTAACCCCTAAAGTCCCATGACTATGTTTTCACCAAAAGTGCTCCAAAACTGCCATTTCTAATATAAGTACCAAAATTTGGAAAAAAATTATTTTTGGACATATGTATCAATAGGATCTTGTAGTATGCTAACTTGAAAACAAGGGGAAAAGATTTCAGAAAATTCTACTGCGTGGATTGCAAGACATGAGCTTTCAAATTCACCTAAATCCTTTTTTGGACCTTGCAAAAAATAGGGCAGCTGCACTTCACAAGCTCACATTAATATAAAAAAATGTCCAAAATGCTAGTGCCTCTTTGGATTCATTCTTCAAGGCAAGTTGGCTACATGCTTGAAAATTTTAGATCATTTGAAATTGTACAACCTATAGGAAAAAAATAGTAAATAGAAAGAAGTAGGGAATGATTCAAAATACTAAATTGTTTAGTTATGGAATTGAAAAATGCCAATTTCAATGGTTGCAATGTTGCACTCGTCTGCCTCAAAATAATATCGGTGTTTCTTTGTATTTTACAGAGGAAACACCAATATTATTTTGAGACAGAGGAGGTAATAAATAATCTACATCCTATGATTTGTTTTTTTTCAAAAAATATTGAAAATTGATTAAAAATAAAGGACTTCAAAGTTTATTTTTGAATAGAGAATCCATAATTGCCCACAAACAAAAGTCTTCATAATTTTCATCTTATTGATCAAAATGGAATGGTTCAAAGCTTTTCACATATCTATAAATCTAAAAAATCAATTTAAAATTTTTGTTTCTGAAAAAAGTGATTTGCTTTTTATTTTTCCATATTGTCCGTATATGAAAAAAAGTACTACCTCTGTTCGAAAATAAATCAGGGGTTTTCTAGAAATGGCTAGATTAACAAGTGAGTTGCTTCTATTTTCAAGGGATTGCATAGTTACTGTAGCTTCTACTAAAGTCCACTAGACGTGAAAGAATGGAAGTCAACAGTGAAGTGGCACATGTTGAAAACAAGGAGCAAAAGTGACAAATTATTCCCCTTTTGGGAACTGCTCCAGTGGTATTAATTTTGATCATTCTCCAAGCAACGTTGATGCAATGACGTCCACTGATGTCCTTTGGAATCAATTTCGACAATGTATTGTGATTCAACTCAAGGAAATTCTCAACAAGAGATTTATTAGTAGCAATTTTGTATAGTTTTGGGACGCATTCTTCACCTTTGGTTGGTTAGAAGTTGTGTTTTGATTCCCTTTGTAGGAATTGAATTACTGTGTAGTCTTTGGAGCATGACATTTGCAGATTCTTTTGCTTCAAGGTGTTTGAACTAAGGTAAGTATACCCAATTCCACTCGTTGACCTTTTGCCGTTCAAATGAACATGCTCCACTCATTTTACAACATAAATGTATCTGTGAAGTACATGCCTTATTTTTTAAGGGTTCAGAAATAAGGTATGTATTCAGGAGGTACATTTCTGCTTGAACATGAGATACAGGGGTACATTTGAACGGCAAAAGGTCAATGAGTGGATTTGGGTATACTTACCTTAGCTTCAATTGTTGTCCATCAAGTTGTGAAAAGCCAATATTGAATTTAATTTGGGACAAGTATATTTAGGAACCCTGGATTTATTTCGGGACGGAGGGAGTAATATATTAGGTCATAACTTTTGACTCATATTTCCAAGAAGATCATCTTGGGACTGAGGGACTATTAGTAATTCTGTAAATAGCGTAGGCCAAAACAAAATACAAAAGTGTCACACACACAAGGATGAGATTCATCCGCACACACTCCCACCTCTGCCACGTGGCAGAGCCATGCTCTCGCCACATGGCGGCCAGCGAGTGATTTTACGGCAACTCCGTTCACATTCCAGTCTTCCAAAACATCGCCGATGCAGAGAATCCTGTGAGCAAAGCAGTTTCTTGTAGTTTCAAAGAATCCCACAACGCTTCCAAGCTTTGATTAGAGCATTGGAATTGAATGTTTCTTTCTGAATTTAGCCAGCTGGTCAGTCCATTGTAACCCTCTTGGGGGTACAGAGAGAATCGATTCAAAGGTTCGGGGCTTGATCACGTAGTGGAACTCGCAGGAGAGATCCTAGATGATTTTGTGGAATAGTTACTAGAACAATTTACACTCTTGAATCACAAATTCTAGTTCCGTTTATAGGTGAATCATTTATTTAAGAAAAGAGGTCCCGTAGGAGTTGATCACATTGCTCTCTAGGGTTTACGAATTCGCCAAAGTTTCCGCCAATTTACTTTCCTCCCGTTTTTGGATTGTGATTCTTTGGCCATGAGGCATCGTGGACTATCGCGCAGGAACCGGCAGCAGTTTCAGGAGGTGTGGGTGAACCTGGTGGACTTGGTGAGGACGATCTTTGTGAACGGGGTGATGGTGATGTTGGCGCCGTTTCTGTTGCCGATCTCATTGGCTATCCAGCTGTGGAATTCGCTTCCGAGCTTTCGTCAGGTGAAGAAATCGATTCCGAGGAGCTTCGGTGAAGTGAAGAGAATTCCTTACTCGATTTGACACTCGATTCCTACTCCTGGCGAGGTTGGGAACATGCTCCTGCGTTTGCTTCAAACGCTGGTGAGAGATTGTCTGCAACGGTATAGTACGCAAGACATGGCACGGACTTCACGCCAACCCGTCTTTTAATCCGATTCCAGTATACAGAAGCCTCTGGAAACGATGCTTGCTGCTGTGAAATGCATGCGGAATTGGCATTTCTTAGGATCTCAAACTGGCTGCGTCTTTCGAATCAGGTTCTAATGACCAGCTGGAACAGATTGAGATGCGAAGTGCGAATTTTGGATGAGATCTTCAACTGGTGCTGCTGAAACCCTAATCCTGAGTAAGAGCATCCCTGGACCTTATTGCGCTCTCATTATGTGAGATGTACGATTCCTGTACAGTATTAACACATGTAGGTTTGAAACTGAGCCTGTCCCTGGATTATGGTGAAAGGTGTAACATATGATCCCTTTCTTTGTGGTTGAGGATGATCCTTCCTTTAGATACTGTTCTTGTAGAATGCTGCTTTAAGGTAACCACTTTTCCAATCGATTCTACAGAATGTTGAATCAATTTTGATTTTCAGAGGATTACGATATGTCGTGATTATTATGACACGAGAGGTTTATTCAGAGTTGCAAGCTTCACTGTTGGTAAATGTATTAGATCAAGGAAAGGTGTGGTATGTTGAGAAGCAGTTTGATGTTGGTACAGGAAATTTGTCAGCTGTCTTGTTATAGATAAGACCTTGAGCAATGGATTTAGAAGAGTGTTCTGGTATCGGAATTTAAGCCTTTACGGTTTAATTTTGTAATGCTGTAGTGTATGATCGCTTTCTTTGGGTAGGGTTCTTGTAGTAATTATACTTTTTTAATGAACTACCTTTTCCCGATTGATTCTGCAGTGTTTTGAACCAAGGTTGATAGTGAGTTACAAAGTTTTGTGACATTATTTTATAGTGATATGTTCTCTAGATACTAATGTAGTTGTTGACTTGTGATCTATGAGCGAAGCACATTCGGGCAAACTATATCAAGTTTTCAAGGGAGCACAGCGTGATGAAATGTATTGAAATTTTAACCCTAAAAGATCTTGTCTTGTCTTCTGCTTGATCCGAATAAGTTTACAAGCGAGAACTGAAATTTTATAGCTTCCGTGTGTACAGACTCTGCATCAGTTACCTCTTGATCTTGTGATTTAATTGCATATAATTGATTTTATTGTACAATACCAAGCAACTCTCAATTATCCATCCTATTCTGCCATTCAAAAGAATTTTGTATAATATATTATATGATTGACATTTTTGTCTTGCATAATTATCATTCAATTCTTACGCAATTCCAATCAAATATACTAAATTTGGCTTCCAGAAAACCAAAACTCTATTTTTGGTGAATTGTTTCATTAAATTTTAATGATTTTACACAATCATTCATTGAAAAGCATTTGATGATGGATTTTTTTTAATTTGATTGCGGCAATATGTAAGAAACATCCATATGCACATCTTTCATTCAATAAATATCTCCAAAAAGTTTCAGAATTTCCTCACAAAGGTTTCAAAAGTTGGGGGTGATAATGTCCAAATTTTGAAAAATAGATATTTCTTCACTGTAAATACATTTTGGCAAAGCAAATGTACCTTCATGGTCAAATGTACAAAATTAGTATAAATATAAAGGTCAAATAGCAAAATCTAATTACAAAAAAAAAATATCTATTTTCAAAATTTGGACATTGTCACTCCAACTTTTGAAACCTTAGTGAGGGAATTCTAAGATTTTTTGGAGATGCTTATTGAAAGAAAGATGTGCGTATGGATGTTTTGAACATATCATTGCAATCAAATTTAAAAAATTCATCACCAATGGTTGTCAATCAATTATCATGTAAAACTTTGAATTTTAAATTAAATAATTCACCAAAAATAAAATTTTACTTTTTTGAAACCCAAAATTGGTATGCATGATTGGAATTGCTTAAGAATTGAATGTTGATTATGCGAGACAAAAAATGTCAATCATATTATATATTGTGCAAAATTCTTTCAAATGGCAGAATAGGGTAGACAATTGAAAGTATAGGGTGGACAATTGAAAGTTGTCTGGTACTCTACAATCTCCTACCAAAAGTTTCCGTGATTGCAATTAGGATCAATCTTTTTCCTATGCACAATGTAGAATGCACTTTGATCTTTTTTGTTTTGCACAATCAACATTCATATCTTATGCAATCCCAATCAAGCACATTAAAATTTTGGTTTCAAAAAACCCAAAACTCCATTTTTGGTGAATTTTTTCATTTAATTTTCATGGTTTTACATGATAATTCATTGAAAAATATTGGTGACAAATTTTTTTAATTCGATTGCAAAAATATACATGAAACATCCATACGCACATTTTTTCTTCAGTAAGCATCTCCAAAAAAGTTTCACAATTCCTTCTAAGGAGATTTCAATGTTGGCATAAGAATGCCCTAAATTTGAAAAATAGATATCTCTTATTGTATTTAGATTTTTCTACTAGTCCTTCACATTGTAATTGATTTCGTACATTTGAATGTGATGGTGCATTTACTTTGCCAAAATCTAATTACAATAAATAAATATTTATTTTCCAAAATTAGGGCATTGTCACCTCAACATTAAAATCTCTATTAAAAAAATATTGAAACTTTTTGGGAGATGCTTGTTGAAGCAAAAATGTAGGTATGTATGTTTCCTACATATATCCGCAATCAAATTTAAAATATTCATCACCAATATTTTTCAGTGAATTATCGTGTAAAACCATGAAAATTAAATGAAAAAATTCATCAAAATTGGAGTTCTAGTTTTTTTGAAACTAAAATTTGATATGCTTAATTGGAATTGCGTAAGATATAATTGTTGATTGTGCAAAACTAAAAATTTCAACTTTGTTTTACATTATGCAAAGAAAATTGATCGTCCAAACTACCATCACTTATCTTTTTGGTAGGCCACTGTATGGTTAGGTCTAATTCATTTATGAATTGCCAATGTGACCCATTCCAATTTTTATTGCATACTATAGGAAAAAAAATGGATTTTTTTGTCTTGAATAATTAAAATCCAATTCTTATGCAATCCCAGTGAAGCATACCAAATTTCAGTTTCAAAAAAGAAAATTTTCATTTTTTGTGAATTTTTGAAGTCAACTATCATGATTTTACATAATATTTTATTGAAAACAATTGGTAATGAATTTTTTTAAATTTGATTGCGTAGATATGTAGGAAACATCCATATGCACATTTTTCATATTAAAAAATACCCTATTAAGTAACAAAAATATAAGCTCCTAATAAGGGCTCAATATGAGGCATCATAATTATGACCAAACTTTGTGAAATAGATACCTCTACATTTTAACTAGATTTTGTCAAAATAGTTGTACCATCATGTTCAAATGTACAAAATTAGTTATCACACGAGGAAAAAATAGAAAACCTAATTATAATAAAGAGATATCTATTTTTACAACATTTGGGCATTGTCACCTCAACATTGAAATCTCTATAGAAGGAATTTTAAAACTTTTTAGAGATGCTTGCAAAGGTATAGATGTGCGTATGGATGTTCCATACATATATCCACAATCGAACTTTAAAAAAATTCATCACCAATTGTATTTAATAAAATACTATATAAAACCATGAAAGTTGACTTCAAAAAATGAAAATTTTCTTTTTTGAAACTGAAATTTGGCAGGGATTGCATGAGGATGCAATGATAATTATGCTTACCAAAATATAACAATTATACTACACATTGTACCAAAAAAATTGAATGCCTCAAATTGGTAGTTTGTAAATGAATTGGACCTAATTGTACAATCCCCTCCCAAAAGTTTTCGTGATGGCAATTTCAACCATTCTCATTTCTTTGCAAAATGTACAATACAGTTGGAATTTTTTGGTTTGCACAATCAACACTTGTATCTTATGCAATCCCCCTCAAGCATACCAAATTTTCAATTTCAAAAAACCCCAACTCCATTTTTGGTGAATTTTTTTAATTATTTTTCATGGTTTTACATGATAATTCATTGAAAAACATTGGTAATGAATTTTCTAAAATCAATTGCGGAGATATGTACAAAACATCCATATGCACATCTTTTCTTCAACAAGCATTTCCAAAAAAGTTCTACAATTTCCTCTATAGAGATTTCAATAATGTCGTGACAATGTTGTAATTTTGGAAAATATATATCTCTTTATTCTAATTAGATTTTTGGCAAAGTAATTGTACCATCATGCTCAAATGTACAAAATTAGTGAGAATGTGAAGGGAAAATAGAAAAATCTAATTAGAATAAAGAAATATCTATTTTCCAAAATTACAACATTGTCACGACATTATCAAAATCTCTATAGAGGAAATTTTGAAACTTTTTTGGAAATTCTTAGTAAAGGAAAGATGTGTGTATGGCTCTTTTATACATATCTCTGCAATTGAATTTAGAAAAATTTCATTACCAATGTTTTTCAATGAATTATCATGTAAAATCATGAAAAATAATTTAAAAAAATCACCAAAAATGGAGTTTTGTTTTTTTTAAACTGAAAAATTTGGTATGCTTGAGGGGAATTGTGTAAGATACAAGTGCTGATCATGCAAACCAAAAAATTCCAACTGTATTGTACATTTTGCAAATAAATGAGAATCAGGATTTGGGGGGGGGACTTGTGTCCCCCTTACTGGCTTCACTGGAGAGGCCAGTTTTGAGAGGGATGAAACCAGATAGGTCAGATTTCTGACAGTCTGGCGAAATTTTGCCCAAAAAAAAAGTTCTCATTGAGAATGGTCGAAATTGCCATCACGAAAACTTTTGGGAGGGGACTGTACAGTACCACTGCTACTCATTTAGAAATAGCAAGCTTTTGCTTCATTAGAGTTATTCATAAAGTACCCAAAACTGGGGTTTAAATCCCGCAGTTTTGTGAAAAAGCAGGTTTTGGGCAAAAAGTCAATACAAAAGTGGGTATCAAACTTTCTTAAGCACCCAAATTGACCAAAAAGAAGTTTGGTCCGGACTTTGCCTGTGGTTTAGTGGTCGCCTGCGGGGTACACTTTTTGTTGTTTTAACTTCTTTTCTATGACATGTTTTCATACTATTAGTACCATTTCTTTGCCTGTGGAGTCATCCGCCGGAGGAAATTTGTCGGAAAAAGTCCCCTCCAAATTGTTGGGGACTTTACGAATAACTCTATTGTGTAGAGGAAATTCTATGCCAATGTTTTCTCTTATGAAGTTTAGTAATTTATGCTCACCGCTTCTCTTTATCCCTTAAAGAACAGACCTATAGCAACAAACTCAATATCTTGCGCCATTTTGCCAAATAAAGTAACTACACCTAAAATTGCATGAATAAGCTTTGTGGCATAATCAATATGCTCTAGAAAATGAACAACAATTTTTGCACATTGGTGAAGGATTATGAATCAAATTGCAAGTGGTTCCATGATTTTTGGACACATTAGTTACAAATTTTTAAAGATGCAAGGTGTAGTGTGCTAGAAGTGCCATGTAGGTGATGCCAAAATCCATTTGATGGACATGAAGAAATGGTACTAATAGTATGAAAACATGTCATAGAAAAGAAGTTAAAACAACAAAAAGTGTACCCCAAAATCAACCACTTGTAAGGTTGCCACCTTCACAAAATTATAAATAGAATTGTACATTATTCAAAATGGTCCCCAACTCCACCTTACACTTAAAGTCCTTGGCATGCGCACCATTTTGAGTATCCTCCCTATTCAATTTCCATTAAAAAATAGGGTCGGTTTTGAGGGGTAGTCCATTTTAGATGTAATCACTTTAATTTTAGCCCTATTATTATTTTCATGTACATGTACAATGACTTTCAAAATGTTTAGGATACTTACCAAAATTGCCATATATAACTCAAGAATTAGAGATTTTCAAATAAAATTGGACATGCTGTGGTAGAAGTAGATCACTATGCATAAAATAAAATTTTAAAGTATTTAAAATAGTTTTTTATTTAAAAAAAAATTAATCAAATTCATGAGTGAAATTTTTTTTTTAATACCAGAATTTTTTTCTCAAGATCCTTTAATAAGAGGAATGAGATTTTTTTTTTAGGAATTTTTGGTATAATTTCACAAATTTTAAATTTTTGTTGAAAAGAAATATTATTGGCTAAAATATAATCAAAACAGTTACATTTTCTATAATTTACTTCAAAAATCTTCAAAAAAATTTGAAAAGTGTATAAAATATTTGAATATTATTTCTCATAAACTTTTAGATATTTTTGGAATAAATTATAAAAAAATGTAACCATTTACAATGACAAACAAAACTGAGTTCATATTAGAAAAAAATTCATTCAAACAATTATACCATAAGCATCAATGGACAAAGTCCCAAAGTAGATATACAAAAATTGTAGTGTGCTATGGAAGTTTGAAGAAAAAATTAGTTGTGATTTGAATAAAAATCAGTTTCAAAGTTAGCCATGTCTAAAATTCAGTTTTGTTCAATATGATTTGGAATTACTTTATCATTTGTTAATTATTTTTTAGAAATCCAAAAAAAAATTTGTACCTTCGCATGTTGGTATACATCATTTCAAATTGTTGTACACAGAAATTTGAGGAAATTGACATTTATAGAATTTAAAACATCAACAATTTGACAATCATGCAAATGATTTTGATTCTCACAATATTTGAATATTTTTTTGGGAATTGAGAATATGGGATAGCATTAGCCATTGTAAAGAGAATATAGGTTGCAATATGGACTATTGTTACATCTTAATGCCCTTGCATTTAAAATATTTGTTGAATTGGACAATGCGTTCAATTTATATTTCACAAAAGTATAATGCGTTTTAAGGTTCAATTTCTTTATCCAAAGACTAGAAAGCATGATGCACATAATTGATCCAACAAATCCAAAAAAAATTAAATTATAACTGTCAATATTGTCAAAAAGTTGAAAATGTGGAATTATGAATGTACATTTATCACCTTTATGAAGGTGGTCAAATGATCAAGTGCAACTCCTCATATAAATCACTTTAGAGTAATTTCAATCAAAGAATCCAAATTTGGAGTTATATAATCTCAAAATAGATTATAAGATATTGTCTTGTATTTTTATTATGGAATTGTAGGATAGATGTGACAAACTTATGACTTATTGAGTCAAAATCAAATAAAATCTTATTCCTATTATGTGTATTATAGACACTTCATATAGACACTTTGTTTCCACATCTTTACACCAAATTTGAAATCACTATAAATGCATCAATAAATGCCTAAAATAGAAATTTAATGGTCCCTGACAATTCTTGTGTTTTATGTTGGCTTGAATTAGAGTGCACGTAGGTTTTGAATATAAAGACCTTGAGAAGCTAAACAACATGATCTATTATCTATCTTTGAGGTCAAATTTGAAAAAAATGTATGAATCTATTTTAAATTCATTTTGAAGCATTTAATTTTAAAACTTCATCTAAAGCGCAATTTTTATTTTTAGCATTTTAAATGTTTAAATTGCTTAAAATTGCAACTTGACCTTGAAAACATCAATATTTTTCTAAGAGAGTACAAATAAATTTCTTAATATTAGACAAACATTTAATAGTTTGTCATGTTTTGTTTTAAAAAACGGTATTGACCATAGCCTTCTTAATTTGGAATTTACCAAAATAAAGAAGTGTAGATTGAGTATGTGTAAAAAAAATTGGAAAGTTGAAGAATGTTTGTTTTTTCAAATTAAAAAATTACCGAAAATTAGGCATTGACCAAAAAATACTTGATTGGGCTTATGTAATGATTAATCTTACTATTCTATTTGTAGCTAAATATCACAAGATTTTAATAAATATTGTGGTTTTGCTACAAACCTATATAGGAAATATAACATTGAAAAAAGGGCCCAGCACCATAGAAAAAGAATTGCAAAATCCTTATGCTATATATGGTACCATGTTGTGACTATTTATTCTTGAAATTTTTATTTTTATTTTTATTTTTAAGAGATGAAATCACCGTTAGGAAAAAATTGAATTCAAGAAGGGGCTACTTCATAATGCAAAAATTTGGGTGGGAAAGAGCCTTCTCAACTCACTAATTGGGCCAACATTTGCATGATAGGCTCAAATATTTTTCATGATTACCTAATCCATCTCCACAATCTCATCTTCATTACCCAATCCATCTACTCAAATTCTTGGCTTAGTTATGGAGGATGGCTAGCACATGCCTCCCACAAATTTTCACACACTAAATAGCCACTATCAACTTATAGTGGTCCTACATAATGGTACTAATGAGGATGTGGACAACGTCATGTACTCACTTCAATTAGTACTAAAATTAATAAGATTATTCAAAGTCCTTTGATGAATTCAATTTCCTCTTAATGATGTCATCTATAAGTTCGAAAATTTTCAGATTTTTATGAAAAGTTGAAATTACTATGGTTTTATAAAGGAAAAAGTGACAAAAAATTCATATCAATCCAAATTAGCTCAAAAAATTCGAAAATTTCTCTATGGATGAACATGATAGTGTAAAGCATTGTGGAATAAATTTTTTTATCATGTCATTCTACAAGTAAAAAATTAATAGACCACTATTATTCATCCAAAGTTCAAATTGCAATAAAATATGCTATTTTAGAAATTTTAGAAATTTTCAAGTTGGAATAAAAACTAAACTTCATTATTTTTATTTCATTAGTTGGATTTTGTAGAAGAAAATTTAGAAAAAAATAATAAATTTAGAATAAAACTAGCTACTAGGGGCCCTTTCGTAGGAAAAAATAGAAGTAAAGTAAAATATAAAAGTTAAAATGCATTTTGTAGTATAAATAGGTTCATGCACAAGAATGAATGAAAATGAAAATGAAAACTTGGATGAATGAGGTGTGACTTAGGCCACATCTCTTCATAATCACACGGGGTTGTTTTTTTAGAAAACTATTAAAACCTAAAAAAACTACACAATCATCGACATTGTGTAAGTCCCAATTATATATATAGTAGTAGTATTGTATTTGAATTATTAATTGATTGTCGTCCTCATTTTAGGGATTGCTTATCTTTGAGTATTATATTCTTGTATGTATTTTCTGGGATTTTGTGTTTTCATAACCTATTGTGATTGCGTCTAAAGAGTCTGTAGTCGATTGTTGGAAATTGAGATTGTAAGTGATTTTTTTGAAATTCATCTTGAGAGATTGGTAGAGCGTGGCCATTGTGGATTGCTTGTCTTATAGAAGGCTGGAGAGTGAAACTTGGGAGATTTGGGGTACATTGACGTTGTCGTTCAGGAAGAGGTCCGATCGGTAGAAGGTTTGAGCAGCAAGTGTTGAAATTCAGAGCACTTCGGGAGTGGGTTGCGGTGGAATTGTACGAAGGAGAAAGACTGGTCTGTTGGAGGGGAAACAAGTCAAAAATCAAAATTTGATCAATTCGTCGGCGAATCTTGTCCTGGTGAGTAATTCTTCGTTGTTGTTGTTTTCAATGATCAGTATTTGGTGTGGATTCACAAGGTTGAAATCCACAATCAAAGCAACAAGACGGCGACAAAACACAACGAGCATTTCGAGAAACTTGGCAATCTGGAGTGTGAACAGCGCAGCTCATGCGATAGAAGCGACGGATCAAAATTTCTTTTTTCTTCTTCTTCGATTGTCGGGAATTCTCAATGATTGTAGTCGATTGATTGAGAAACCCCACCACTCATAATCGCAGAATTCCACAAACCAGAGCCGATTTGGATGCAAAAATTGTGAAATTTTAGATAAAAAGCTGCGCTTGATCCAATCTCATTGCAAAAGAATCAAATTACAAAATTTTGGGTGAATTCGATTGTTGTGGGCTTCTGATGCACTCATAGATCAGTTGCGCAAGCAAATCCTCAAGAAATTGCAGAAATTGCACCCGAATTGAATTTTTTTTGTTGATCGAGAAGCATCGCAGCAGTTTGTGTAAAGCTCGCTGCGCTGAAATCAGGGTTCACATGGTCTTGGGGGCTCCATCGCACAGTCATAGCGTCCCAATCTCCACGGCCATAGGGGCTGCAATCCACGGATATAGGTCTTCTGATCATTAATTTGTAAATTTCAGCGTTTTCAGGGACTGTTTTCAGATTTTAAGTTTATTTGCATGGTCTTGAGGGTTTGTTCCACAGGTTTGGGCTTCAAGCGTGTCTATAGGGCTATTCACCATGATTATAATATACATATAAATATATATAGTTGATTTTTAAATATTATTTTATATGCTTGTGGTTCTAGATCCTTGGGTTATTACGTGTAAATTTATATATATACATATATCTACGTTTTGGTTTATGTTTTTAAATCCTTTGTGTCTTGCTAATTGCTTTATTCCACTTTAAATCTTATGTTTGATATGATTACATGAATTGTGAATTGTTTTTTTAGTTTTGGTCATAAGTTTTATATGTGGTGAAATTGCAAATTATTCCAAGGGTATGTTTGTATGTTAACACTTGTTGGTTTGGATTCATTTGACATAATTTGGCAAAAGCGAATAAGAAACATTTGACATCATCATACATTGCACAACTGGGAATCATTTGACATAGAATATAGAAACGCTAGACATTCTTGGCATGTATTTTCTATGAATTTTCAAAGATACAATCCCCTAAACCATTGGAACCATCCTGTAGGTGGACCTAAATCTAAATTCTGACAAATTGAGCACTTATTCGATGACAGTGAAGAGAGGAGAAAAATTTATGACATGTGTCAAAGACCATTCAATGGAAGTCTAGGGACGGTTTAATGTCCATCTAGGAACAACGATTAGGTACAAGGACGCTATTGGGTGTTTCTACTTTAATCACAAAAATAAAATTTTACAATAAAACTGGAGAAATTCAAAAAAAGTATTTGATTATTATGCAAAAGTTATAAGAGGTCAAAGTTGAATTGGTAGATTTTTTGAAATCATACCCTTTTTTCAATTTTCACACCTTGAAAAGAGTGCAACAAATATCTACTTTTTCTCTATTTTTTTCTACGACTTTCTTTTGGAAACATGCTTGGAATTGGATGATTGTCCTACCTTAGGGCCACTTCACACTATAGTCGTCCAAGTTGAGAGGTTGTGGGATTGAGTGGCCAAATTTTGTTGAGAGTCCAAATAAATGAGCAGTAAATAGGCAATAAAATATAGGAATTGGAGCCTTTGGCCAACCATAGTGTGAAGCCTCCAAAAGCCAAGCCCAAGGTTCTAACCCATACCAATCTAACAGTTGAGATCTTTTCATATGTCTACATCCACTCGGCCATAGTTTGGGTCTCCATTTTTAACCTTTAAAGGACCGTAACTATGTTTTCACCCAAAATTCTCTAAAACTGCCATTTCTAGTATAAGCATCAAATTTTAGAAAAAAAAACATTTTTGGACACATGTGATTGTGAGATCTTGTAGTATCTAGTTTGAGAACATGTAGAAAAAAATTCAGAAATTTTCGCTATGTAGATTACAAGATATTAGCATTTGAAGTGACAAAAATCCTTTTTTGGCCTTTTAATAAAACATTTGAAAAGATCACATTTGTATGAAAAAATTTCCAAAATAGTGGTGCTTCTTTGGATTTGTTCTTCAAGGCAAGTTGGCTATATGCTTGAATAATTTCAGATCATTTGGAATTGTACAACATATAGGAAAAGAATAGTAAGTAGAAAGAAGTAGAAAAATGATTCAAATTACAAAATTGTGAAGAATTTAGTTATGGAATTGAAAAATGCCAAGCCCAATGGTTGAAATGTTATACTCAACATTCTACATTCTATGATTTTTTATTTATTTTTTAATATTAAAAATTGAATAAAATAAAGGACTTCAAATTTATTTTAGAGTAGAGAATCCATACCTGCCTGCAAACTAAAACTCCTTATAAATTTAGACTCATTGATCCAAATGGAATGATTAAAAGCTTTCCATATATATATACAGCTCTAGAAAACTAATTTCAATTCATTTTTTTCTAAAAAATTTGAATTTCAAAAATCTGCCCAGACTGCCCATTTATGAAAAGAACAAACATATTAGGCCATAACTTTTGACTCATATTTTCAAATGTCATGAAATTTAGTGCATCTGAAAGATATTCCTTGCCCCACCTTCTTTTAGAATTTTAGTCTAAAATATGAAAACCTCCAATCATAAGTACCTACCCAAAAAATTTATGTTGCCAAAAAATGCATGTTGGTCCTTTAGAGGTTAATTGACCCAAACTTCCTTTTACAGTCACTCACCATGTAGGCAATTTTTTTGCTATATAGATAGTTGGAGGGTCATAGCCTTTGGACTTGCACCTTCTAGTGTGAAGGGTCAAAAAGACCAACTCTTGGTTTTTTGAAATTGAACAACCTCTTGACCTTTGGCCATAGTGTGAAGTAGCCCTTAATATACATTACTTCACTACAAGTCCTAATAGTTTTACTATAAGTCCCAAAATCATCAACATAAGGTAGGATTCTGTAACACCAAACTTGTAACACATTTTAGGAGGGGATGCTTTTAGTGATCACTCCATTACGACTTCAAAACTTTGCAACTTATTCCACAAATGTCCAAAAATTATGAAACGACTTGGATTACATATCAATATCATTTTTCTTTCACTGAAAATTTACTGGAAAATATTTCTAGAAGCCAAAACTCCTTATAATCCTGAATCAGGGTCGCATTATGAGCAGCCTACCTTCCCTGGCGACCAGTACATAGCCAACAAATCTTTTGCAGGACAATTCTAATTTGCAAAACCAAGGACAACAGTACTGGCAGGTCCGTTTTGAATGAACAAAACGTAAAGAAAGATGAGAAATTGGCCATGCAGTATCCACGGAGATTGGAACAAACAGAAGCCGGCAATCGTAATATGATCAAAGAAGCTTGGAGGTCCATCCAAAAATTCAGGACCGATCAATTGTCAATAACCTTGATTTACAAATGCAATAAGGTTTCATCTCGAAATCTGGGCATGCGAGAGCAGCAATGACTCATGAGCACTCCGTTTGGATGCTCACACCCATAGCACCAAACGAGGCGTTCGGTGGACTAGATTATACGCCGCACAAAATTCTTCTTCCTCTTCAGGGAAGTAGGGATCGCTGTGTTAATCAAATTCAAATAAAAGCCAGAGCTATTTATAAACGCCCAAGGGATTCTTTGCGTAGCTT
The DNA here is from genome assembly GCA_951230915.1 of Antitrichia curtipendula. Lineage (NCBI taxonomy): Eukaryota > Viridiplantae > Streptophyta > Bryopsida > Hypnales > Leucodontaceae > Antitrichia > Antitrichia curtipendula. The sequence continues at coordinate 52,934,841 of OX579633.1, read as the reverse complement.
CCCAAGGGATTCCCAGATAGGGATTCCTTCCCATAGTTACCTAACGGATTGGTTTGCTTCCCATAGCTACCCAACGGATTAGCAGAGTTAGAATTGCTTTGGTACGAAGAGATTAGGTTACCAGTAGCTTCTGATGAAGGAGGGTCGTCATTTCCAGTGTTTGTTGCAGCCTCAGACTCAGGTGGGATGGAAACTATGGGTTCGGATGCCGATGGCATTCTCAAATCCGGTTTCATCTTCTCCAAGACCACAGCATTGGCAGGAGCTTCTAGATTGACCACCTCATCCACTTTATCAGCTGATGAGCTCGCTTGAGTTCCAGGCGTCTGCAACAACACAAGCACGTTCACGATGTCAAAGCTTGTAACTGTCACAAAGAGGTCTTCGGAAAAATGCTTCCCACACTGAACCAAAACGCAACCCACCTGCTGGGTGGTGACTGATCCATCCATCACCGCAGGTAGCAGAAGATTTTCTAACAGAATGTCATCTTCATTTCCGCCATCGGGCTTTTCTGTCTTCAACATTTCGATGATGGCTCGATAGTGGTGCGACTGATCTGTTTCAACATAGCTCAAAAAGTTAAGACATGTGTGGCAAGAAGAAGAAGCCTGGCTCTTGGTGTGAGGTCGGCGTGAATCAAGAGTCTATTTGTTAAATATCTATGGGCAGACGCAGTAATGTTCTAGTGCAGTTGCCTTGGTATGACTGCATAAATATTTTGCAATACAATCGAATAAATTATAACATATACTAGTACATAAAAGAATTTGCAAGGATACAATGCCACCCTACACAGATATGCAACAAGAGATATGCAACAACTGTACAAACCTTGTGTCTTGTGGCCAAGAGCATCAGCAAGGCGAACTGGATTTAGTTTCTCTTCATTCTTAAATTTTGCTTTAACTTGTCTTCTGGTTCTTCCAGGGAATAAATTCTGTATCAGCTCAAAATCTGTCCCAAATTGCTGCAGTGCCTGCATAAAATGGAAACCAACAAAACTTAAGAACGCTTTTTCACACTAGAATTGCATGCAACAAATATATTGGATCCAACCTAAATTGGGATGAGTGCTGCTAAGGCGAAACCAACCACTGAAATGTTCAAATGTGGTACAGACCCTAAGTAGAACATAAATTTAGTATCTCCTGAGCAACACTCCACAGTTTACATTGCCAACATACCTTGTAAAACAAATCCGTGTCTTCAGCCTTCCACCTCTCCACAGGTGTTCGGTTAGAGTACGAGCTATAATTGAGCTTGGGTCTATCCTCCTCCACCCTGCGATAAGAGTCTGTATCCTCTCGTGTGCTGGCTTGAGCGGCAACAACCAAACTCTGTTGATTGATCACAATTCGCCCATTCACAATCTGCACTTGAGGAGTTAAGACGGAGGGAGCGGGCCTGGCAAAACACAACATGCAATTTGTCACCAAATCTGGATTCTAAAATCAAAATGAACGAAAGGACAACTTGCACAGCAAATTTCAGCAATTCCGGGATGAGTCAACCGGGCTGAAAGAAAAAGAAGCCAGCTTACGTATCCTGCGCTACCGGACTCTCCGTTGCTGCAGCGCTGGTGGTGGACGAGGAGACCCGTTTCCCTTTCTCCTCAGCTTTCTTCGCCGCTTCCTCTCTTGCTTTCTGCATATTCCAGAATAAAACTCTCATTACTGAAACTCAAGAAGAAACAGAACCTCAAGATCTATATAGAACTCCTTGCTTACAGGAGCAATAACTGAGGCATTAGTTTCTTAAAGGAGAAGTGTCATTCAAACTCGATCATAAACCCTCCAACTTTCTGACATCAAATTGCGTCCTAGTTTCAAACGGAAACAAACATATTTCAGGCAATTTGTTTATTACAGATGCAGCATAGAGGCTGAGGTCACATCCAAATCTTTTACAGACATTACCGCCTCCCCGTTCACCCTCCCCCATTCACATGATAGACACTTACCGCCCTTTCAATCGCCTCCGCCCTCCGAATGATCTCCTTCATGGTCAACTGCGACGGATCGGACAAGTCCAACGATGCAGCAGCCTTCATGTTCCTGAGCGGTACGGTCTTCGACTCCACATCTTCCATATCCCATCACCACCTCATCATTAATTCCACCAATCCTTAAACCCAAGAATCAAATCAAATCAAGACCAATCAGTTAGTCAGTTCCATCGAAAACGTACCTTTCCTCCTGCCCGAACTTGTACGATGTACAATCTTGCGCTTCTTGTTGTTACCAGTATTCACAGCACGTGCCCGAGTAAGAGGCGCCACGGGCACCACGGGAAGCGGCACTTCCTCCTCTTCCTCCTCCATCTCGTCCATTTCTTCTTCACCTTCCTCAGCTTCTTCACCCATGACAGCGCTATTCATAAATTCCCCTATAGCACATTGCTGGGTTTCCTAAACTGTGTAGAAACACTTCATCTATGTTTCTTGCCCAGCAACCCCGTGGTTCAATTCAGTCAAGGAGCAGAACTGGCAGCCAATTGAGGTCCATTAGTCAACCCGGATCTGCACTCCAACAACACAAGACGTTCAGAACCTCTATTTGCAAACATCCGAGAGAGCATCAGAGAGTCTAGAACACCGTGTTAAGGAAAACTGGTAATTCCAATGGACGAATAAGTATAAGACGGAAATCCAGATACAGAAACCAGAGCGGTGGTCTCAAACTCCCACGAAATCAAATAAATACTCCTTTCAAACTAATTCAGCTCTTCCAGCCTTCAGAAAGGAAATCTAACACCTCAACAATATCCGCTACAAGCTATCACTTCCCCAAAGCAGCAGTTTATACGACGTGAGGAAGAAAACGTGGATCCCAATCGCTATACTGACGCTTCTCAACTCTTGATAAAGTCGAATTGCCAGAACCGGTCTGTTCGAGTTATCAATCGTGAATCAAGTATATCGTAACGATCAAACCAAGTCGCAATGTTTTTCGATCCCACTGCTTCACTCAAGAAAACTAGGCGACACGTTTGAGAATCAGAGCACAATGTATGCATGATATAATCACTCTTAAACTCTATCAACTCAATCTGTCGATTCCGTGCTACTCGTATCCAACCAAATAACCCAGGAAGCGAGGAAGCCGAGAAGTGAAGCTGACGATTCCCAAGCCGATCAATGCACAGTATCCAACAAATGCGGCAATCCCTAAACCCTAAACTGAGGCCTCGCACATGGCTGGCCGTGGGGGCTCTGTTCGGTCCCGTACCGTTCAGGGCGGGCCCCCACCGGCAAGGGAAAAGTGATCCCCCCGTATTGCCGGTGGGGGCCCAAACCACAAAAAGAATCCATTATATGCAACTCATCAAAAAGCTTCCCCCCCCAAAAAAAAGACTTCTCCAGAGAAACGCATAATGCTAGCACGGCAAACTGCATTTCCAAAATTTCCTGAGATGAATACGCCGCACATAGAATTTGATCATACAAACAAAAACTTGATTAGGAAAGCATAGAAGAACAAATGTGAACTCCTTGGCGGGAGTTCGCTCTTCCAACCCTCTATCTCTCAATCTTTCTCCGTGTGAGAAGTGATCTTTCCAGCACAGTTTCTTAACCGATTCGACGCGAGACATATCACCCCGTTCTTTTTGGAGAAACTTCGGATCTCTATGTTCAGAAGGAACGAAAGAAGTTGAGGAATCACCTCAGCAAGTTGAGCACGTTCTTCAAAAGGTTGCAGAAGACTTGCAATATCCTTGCTGCCACCCATTTTCCTCACTCAGCGACTCGCCTCCAGATAACAATTCACAGAACTTACGGGAGGCAGCAACACGCAATGGTAGGGTTGGTCGTAGGAAGTCTGGTGCGGACGTCGAAGCCTGAAGCGGACCAGAAGGAATCCCCAAACCCAAAACCCTAAAACCATAGTACCGTGCTATAGTGATGGTCCGGGTACCTATGCACTCGAACAAGATACCTGCAGTACGTCATAACCTGTCTTCGAGCAGTGACGGTCCGGGTACCACAAGGATTTCTAAAATGCAAGATTTCAAGTAGCAAAGAGAAATCTGGAATCTGGAATCTTCCAAAGTACTCCATATTAAATTCAACTTGCTTTACCGAGTCCATCACTGGTCCATATGCACACCTCCCTTGTTGCAGGGTTTGTTTTTTTCATTTTTTATGAAGTGCTAAAGTGGCTATAATAAATGTTATAGCAACGTGTCAAATTTCAACATTCATCCACATATTGGATAGAAAATATCACATTAGTGCATACCTATATTCAAAATCCTCTTTTCGTTCACAATCTAGCAAGTTCATTCAAGATTTTTTTTCTTATTTGAAGTTCTTTTGATGATTTTCTGCCCTTTCAGTGCCATTTTGTTCCAAAGGCTTGATGTTGGGTCCATTACTTTGGTGCAACTGGCCAAAAAATCACCTAAAAAAATGTTGCTCCCTTGCACCACAATGGATGGGAATGAATACAATCAAGGTCATGATAGAACTAATGTGAACTGAACTACCGTACCTTACTAGCAAGTTTGTCAATAATTATTTATGAAAAATGATGTCAATTTTTTTTGGAAATTCACCCTCTACCTTGCCTAATATTTAGAAATTGAGAATAACTTGTTATCCTCTTTGAAAACTTAAAATGAAGTATCTAAACCTAACCAAATGACTATACTTTGTTAAATTTTGAACCAGGGAGAGCACTAACCTTAATGTATCTACAACAAACTACTTGTGTTCAAGTGATTTTTTGGCCCCCTATTTACTTTTAAAATAAACTATAATTTCAACCTATGACTTTGAGCTTTGTCTAAATGACTATAGGTTTCTATTGCCGAAAATTTCCAACTCAAACAACATGTGAAATGATTTCTAGAATAGATTGAAAAATGAACTGAAATGGCATGTTTTTCAACTCAAATATTTACAGAGAATGCATTTAGATGACCATTGCATCATTGTCTTAGAAAAATGAACTTCCAAAAGAGAGTTATTTTTTGAAATTTTTTGTTTATTTTTTAGATAATTTTTTCTTATATAAAATAGGATTGTGAAAGTTATTTTCAGCTCTACAGTGTATTTTTTAACTTCAAAAATTTGTAACTAATTATAATTAACAAATAAAAATATTAATAATTCAAGACATAAACTTTCAAAGTAAGAAAATCTACTCATATTTTTTTCTTTTCCTTTTATTTAAATTTCAGGACATAATATAGAGGGTCTAAAATCTTAACACACATAGTTTCTAATGGACACTCTAAGTGATTTCCCCAGGGATTTGAATGGTTGTCTAAATAGCATAAATTGCATTTTAGTCTTGATGAATTTTGAATTCCTACTTTAGATCAATATTTGGCACTGATGTGTTGAACTTGCTAGTAAGGTACAATAAATACCTGGTGAAGATTTATAATAAATTATTATTGGATAGGTTCAATATAGTGTTATTCGAGGTACCGTAGAAGATATTTCTACAAAAAATCTTAGATTGTGGTTGATTTTACCTTGAGAAGTACGGTGACGGTATTTCAAAAGAATGTACTTCAAATTGACATTTTTTTAGTGTACTAAGAAAAAATTAAAAAAATAAGTGAAATAGAATTTTTTATAAAATTGTATACCTTACTAAACTATGGAAATGCATTAATTATTTTCCCAAATTTTTTTGACCTTATAGATTGGATGATCTTAGCGGTCAAAGCAAAGGAACTAGTTCATTCAACTCTTTCTAATAAAAAATAAGTATGTCTTGCAACTTGAAATGACCAACAATATATTGAAAAAATAAGCTTTGAAAATGTATTAAAAAATTCAATAAAAAATACTTTACATTCAACAAAAAAAAACTTGCATGAGATAATAGAAAATACTATCTTATTAATAAATTATGTAAAGATTTGAAAATGTAAAATCTAAATTTTCAATAATGGTAATGTTGTATTACCAATTTACTGTAATCAATTTTCATCTGAAATTTTATTAGTTTTCAAAAATATTGAAATTTGAGTAAGAAAATGAATCTCAAACTTTATCATTTATAAGAGATTCCAGTGAATACTTGTAGAATAAAACTTTTCATAACTTTCATCTCATTAATCAAAATAGAATTATTCAAAATTTTCCGTAAATCTAGATAAAGCAAAATGCAATTTTCACCTTAGTTTAACCCCTAAAGTCCCATTGTTCCATCCCTTTAGGAATAAATAAAAGTTTGGATAGGTTCATGTGAACTCAATTTTTAGTGCAAATTTTTGAAACTTCTTTTTAAGACAAAAATCGCATTAACTTCTTGGAATATAGCTTTTATTTCAATTGATGCCTCAAAACAAAAGTTATGCCACAGTAAGCCCAAATTTTAGGTCATCAATTCACAAAAAAAATAAACCCACAAAAAATTAAGGTTAAATTAAAAAATAATGTGTTTGTCATATATTATATATTTTTTCTATATAAATAGCTTTGATTCATTCAATTTGATTAGCAATGTGAAAGTTATGGAGCTCCTTGTTCATGAGCAATCATAATTTCTTTTTGAAAAAATAACATATTGGATTTATTTTTGAACTCAATTTTTACAATTAAAAAAAATCCACAAACAATTGTATGATTGTTAGAACAATCTTGTTGGGATTAGTATGTATTGATTCCATCTTAGAGCTATTAACAATTAAATTTTTTCATTAGAAGAAAATTGAACCCATTAAAAGGCTTTCAGTACTAATTGAGGTAAATATGAAGGTAGGCACATCATCTTATATCTCACCACTGTCCCACCTCACTTGCTTCACTTTGATCACATTTTTCAATGCATTTTTTATGTTTTTTGTTATTGATCTTATCTAGTTTGCCACTAGTGAGTTAGTGCCTTCTCCTTGATGGCATATAGGTATGTCCACACTTGGCTTTAGGCGCCATGCTTAGCAGTATTTTTTTCATAGTAAGTTCTATGGTATTCACACTTGTGTTTCTTAGGGATTACCAATCCTAGGTGGACGCATACTTGGCAGTAGATAGCAATGGTTGTTAGTCTAAGCTAGCATTGCACTATAGCACCTTAAGTACCAGTACACAAAAGTGTTAAGTAATTCCGTAGTGAAGCCATTATGTACATTTCAGAAAGTTGCAAGCGTTGCTAGTCCAACTTGCCCAATTAGCAAGGACTACAATTGTGACAAAGCGATATTACGGCCTCTATCATTACAACATATATTAAAGAATTGGAGAAGTAGCTTGAAGATGAAGTTGCAAATTGAATGATTCCATCCACTAATGGCAAAGGCGGATAGATAAATTTTGATTTGCCAGTCTTGTCTGCAAGTATCTTTTTGAGCACTGTTTGTTGATCTCCTATTGTTGTTTTGTTCTATTGTTGCCATACTTTGTGGGTAAGCTACGTGTACGAGGTGGGTTTGAGCATACAATTGTCATGGAATTCTTGCCAAAGTAATCATGCACTTGTTTTTTCCATACGTATATGCGCTATGAATATTTGCGGTATTAGAAATCATGCGCTTTCTCTGTTGTGAAAGGTCATAGAGAATCTTCTTGATGCGGCTACATATGGGTCCAATGGAACTGCTTGTGCTGGTCAATGTACATGTCTGTTGAACGCCAAATGTGCCGTATTTTAAAATCATGACATTCCCTTCATCTACACATCGGTAGAACACATTTTCTAAGTAAGATGACCTTGTCAAAATACTCTTGTATCCTTTGTTGGCATTATCTACATTCTAACAACTTTGTATGCTACAACATTCTTATTGCAAAGGCAATATCAAGATTGTCCAGAATCGACATTCACCAGTCCATATTTCACTTCAAATTGACGGTTACTGCCATGTTCTACAACCTTCTATTGGCCTTCTATGCAACCATGTAGACGTTCTTCTAGAGCAATGACGGAGTACAAGCAATGTTGTAGTTTATATTTTCCACTGTAGTACAATATGAACTTGCTTCATTGGCGCATGCCTTCACTTCTAAAGACAATGACCATCCTTTCTTGTTGTGCAGGTAGCACAGACAATGCATTGCCACGATTAGGCCAACGCAATGTTGACACAACATCGCCAGGTCTGCTGCTAACAACAGTGACATCTATGGTAGTTTGTAGTCGACACTAGGATCTCCGCAACTCACATAAGTACTTTGATGCCCAAGTCAATTCTAGTAGTATACTCTTGAATGTCCCTCATTATTTGGATTGCATGTGCAAGTACCTTGTATGTTGCGACTGAAAGTCTACCAACTTGCACTCGTTCAATAGTACCTCCTGTTGCGGTTGCCCTTGACAATAATGGCGAGAATAGTCCTGCCAAACGAGTAAAGAAGGACCAAGGTTGGTATTGGTTGCCCCAATAAATTATCGCGCTTGTCAATGCTAAGTGCAAATTATATCATGAAGAAGCAATTGTTGTTGATGAACACGACCTAATAAATCCCAATGCATCAAAGTGGATGCACATCAGTGTTGTAGTCATAAGCGCCAGATATTCTCCTTGCCAACGTGACGGACCTATATGTAAAACAAAGTGGAACCAAGTCATACCTGATGCAAACGCATTATCGATATTCAAAACTTACCAGTCGATGCTGTGCAGTCTACCACTAAATCTCCTTCAATGGTACTAGTCCCTTCTATAAAGAGGAGTGCTGTCTGCATGTCAAACTACTATTGCATGAACCCAATAGGTCGACGAAGCAAAGGACTATCCAGATATTTTCTGAAGCAATCTTCCACAACATTCACGAGTGGTACTGTGGGAGGCGCCCTACCATAACACCACCTCACACCATGGATCTACTAAGCACTAAAGACAGCAACTATGGCACCCCTACGTCTGAAGGAGATGATGCGGTAGTAGCCAAAGACAACGACACTCCCAACAAAGAACCTATGGACATTACTACAAAATGTCATATGAGTGATTCTTACCGTTGTAGCAAAAAATACCCCTAGAATTTTGTTGAGGGGAGTGTATAGAACCACTAAACTATTTAGCCTCCAAGCAATGGACTCCTAATTTATCACGCTCCAAATTGTCTTACAATTCTAATGCAATATTGAGGCAGCCCACCTAAAATCTTATAAAAACATACTCTAACACTCCAAAAAACATCCTGATCCATGTCTAAGAAGTAGGATAACCTCCTAGACCAAAAGTCCCCCCCCCCAATTCCCAATTTGGATCCAAAATGGCCAAATGGAGTCCTAAAAAAATGTTCACAGCACACAAATCATTCTTACCAAGATTGAAATTCACATTTACATAGGTCTTCCATTTTGATCCCCACTTAAGTTCATAGAATTCAACATAAAGCATGCACCACCTCAACTTAGGTAATTAATTTCTTACTTCCATTTCATCATTTACACATTTAACCCTATTTGTAGCCCAATTTGGGTAGCGCTTCCATATTTGGTCTAAAATCCTAAAAAATGAACTCATTCATCATGCATTCATAGATACACCCACAAGCATTTATAACATTCACCCACTCATAGATTCCAATTTCACAAGTTATTAGCATGAAATCATATAAGGTAGAACTAACCAATTCCTTCAGTGATTCAAATCCGTGGTCTACAGCTTTGTCCCAATTCTGTCAGAAAAACATGCAAATTCGCTTCAGATTCTGACAACAGTAGTTTATTAATGCTATTAAAAGATAATGTGTCAATTAATGATTGGTGGATCTTCAAGTGCTATTAGAGACATTGGAAAGCGATATTGAGTTGTAAGAGGACGTTTATGAATCCAGTGTAGTAGCGGTTGTGCAATTTCACTTCAGAAATTCACAGAAATTACAATTTTTATCAAAAAATTATAATTCCACTTGGGTTTGACTCCTGAAACAAAAGCACACCTCTGAAAAATATGTGTCTTTCCTAGAGTTGGCCCCAATATAGTTAGATTGCGAATTAGGGTGGTAATGGGTAGTTCTATCTTAGTCCCCCCCCTCCAAATCAGCAAGTTTAGGGAAGGTGCAATGAACATTGCAATTAAAAACAAGTAGGAAAGCTAAGAAAAATAGAACCTTGAATTCCACAGTAGACTACCGGCCACAAAAATGACCACCGTTGCTTTGATTTTGCTCCAAATGGGGCAATTCTAGGCTTCATAGAAAGTCACTTTCTACCCTCACAATCCCACCAATTTTCAGCTGCATTGCCTTTGTAGTTTGTTAGATCTCGCCTTCCAAAGTTGCGGCTCTAAATTTCTTGCGGCAGCAGACCTCTCTCTACAAAAACGTCCACCAGTTCTTCTTCCCTAATTCAAATTGGTCAAGACATATGATTTTGGAAAGCTGACTTTGAGGTGCACCACCCCTTCAAAATTCAGCTCCATCCAACTTGCCGATCTTCCGCAATCTTTCGTCAAAGATGTCAATCTCCTTCAAATCTCAAAAAAAACTTATTTTCTTCCATCCTTGAATTTAGTTTTCCATCTGACCTAAATAAACTTATTTCTCTTCACTCATTTTTTACCAGCAAGTGGACCTACTTCAACAAATTGTCCTACATGGTTTCCTTTCTTAATTTATCTCAATTCATGTTAAAAAAATGTCCACATCTTCAACATTCCTCCAAAAAACACACATACACACAAAAATTTGCAAAAAAGGAGAGACAAAGAGCTTGCAACCCTAATTTTGCTAATATCCCCACTCCTAATGGATTCCCTTTCCTAATTTTGTTCATCCATCACTTTTTTTACTATAAAAATGCTAAATTAGTGAAAATTATGCTAGTTTGGTGCAAATTGCGCCAATTTAGTGCAACCCCCCCTAAATTACTGGTTTTTTTTCCTAATTTTGTTGTTTTACTCTATTTTAGTGTTTCTAACACTATTCTAGTATTCTAGTAGTAGTTTTACTTTTATTAGCTTGTTTTGTGCTTTTTTCATATTTCTTATTTTTTGTGGTTTTCAATTTACTTTTAGTTTCATTCCTGCTTGTAGTATTTTGGTTTTTATTTTTGGTTTTATTTTTTTGGTTTTTACTTTTATGTCTTTTATCTTTGAGATTCCCTTTTGGTTTCTAATATCATTTTCTATTTGTAGGATTTTGTTTTTATTTTTTAAACATTTTATCATTTGCCTAATTTGGTTACTTTACCAAATCTTGTTTATAGTATTTTTAGACTTAAATCCCTATTTTTTTCCTAGACTTTTTCCATTGTTTTTTCTAATTGCATTTTGAGATTTTCACCCTAAGTCCTACAGTTCCTATCTCTATATCACAAAAAACTCCCTAAATCGTGGTTATGGCTTATTCTGGAATACTAATACTTCCGGACTTGCAAATTCACCTATAATGTTAATATTTTTTATAATCTAAACAATGAACTAGTATGGTGGTTCACAATTACGGACATGCTACCAAAGTTTGACAACAACACCACTCACACATGGTTAATTCCGGTAGTGGCAACGTAGGGAAGTCACACAGTCGCAATCCCTGTTGGAAGTCCAACTGCTAGTACCAATTGAGCGTCCAAAAACAACATACTAGTGGGCGTCATATCGCATTTCATAAGTTCTTGTGATTTTTTGGAATTCACAACCTGACACAAAACAAAAAGCACTACCGTTTATCGAAAGCATCTCAACGATCACAACCTCATTGATGAAGCCACTCGGGCTAGTGGAGACGTTATAGCCATTGAAATGCGTGACATATTGATATGGCACAGGTAAGTCATAATTTGGAGTGTACAAAGATAGATGTTTAGTTGAAAGTGTTTAGTGAACAAATGGAGTACCAACGGTATCGGGACCGCCATCTCCTAGAGAATGCTTGTGCCACAAATGAAAATGCCAAACTTGCAATAGAAAAACAAGGAGAGATCGTAATGTGTTTGTCAAAATTGTCCTTTGTTATCAGCTAGGGTATGCTCATATCCGAAGTATACATGCTTGTGGAGCAGCTATTGGCAATGGTCCCGTACACAGAAGTTTCTAGTCAGGGAACTCATACGGCTCCACCAACCACTGTAACTAAACCTTCAACATAGAGGCGTCTATATACACAATGCTGTCTACATATGGCTGTAGTAGTACCTTCCGAATTTTGCTCCTTTTTGTATAGAGTACTATGGACGTCCACAAGCCATTGGGGGATGAGCATTCTGCTCATGTGATGCAATGACATAGTTTTGATTAGCATAAAGTACTGCCAATAATATATATATGCGGCTTGTTCTTCAATATTAATACATAATTTGATTTCTGGGCCTTACCATGTCCTGTGCTCTGAACTTGAGAAACTTCATTCTGAACGATTGGTCTCTATTATTGTTGCTAACATTGAACGTTAATCTATATGCACTAGAGAGTGCAACGAAGCTAGTATGCGAGCGTAGAGCGTGGAGCGTAGAGCATAGAGCTAGAAACCCCAGCGGGAAACTAAATGTTTGTTGAGAATTATTTTTGTAACTAAAAGGTGACCAGTTTTTTGGGCAAATTTGAAAATATTTTGAGATTTTTCTAATACATTGTATCTATGACCGTGGATTGTTGATGCCCTAAGACCATGGAAAATAAGATATTTCATAATATCTAAAATAAAAACTTGAACCTAGACTTCTAGTGGTCTATGTGGCAATCAATTTTTCAATGCAAACAATGAATGTAAATGAAAAATTCCGAGAAATGTCACAATGAACCCTAAACCTGTGTTGGATAGTTTTTTAGATTAAAAAAATAAAACTAACTATTGCAATAATTGAATGTGATTTTATACACACAAATTTTTTTGGTCATGATATATTGGTATATTTGTTTCTTGATAAAAAAAAGGTGCTCTAACTATGAATCACATCCATTTAATGCAATAAAAAAATATTTAAGCACAAAATGGACAAAACCATAAAAGACAAGAAAAAAGTAGTGTCTCTTTTTATCTAAAATAGAAAAATAATTATAAATATGAGGTATAAAATAGACAACCTCTATATTCACCATTCACAAAAAGTTAGAGTTAGCGGATATATTCCCTTAGTCCCACTAAGAACCTCCAAATTAGTTTAGAAATTGTACCACTAAAAAGGTTTCATTTACCAATTTTGATTGTTGATTGTTAAAGCCATGCGAAACAGAGGGGGGATAAGATACACACGTGGTTTGAATTCTAGTTTTCTTGCTCAATGATCAAAATCAATATATGGAGTGGTTTAGTGGTACAAACCCTAAACCAATTTCATTGGAGTTTTTTAGTGGAATTGAGGTAGTAATGATGAGCTACTTTGCTACTTCAACAACTCAACAAGTTGCTTTCAAAACTATGTTTAAGCTCATCAAAGTTTTCTGTAGAAACATAAATGTAAAGATCAACTCTTGTATTGAGGCAATATATCACTTTAAATATAATAAATTACTTTAAATTTGTCCATTGGAATCTCTTTTCCAACATCTTTGTTAGCATTTGTTAGAAATAGGCACAAAAATATTTTAGAAATGATCCCACATTCAATATGTATTGGTACTTTGTTTCATTTTAAACTATAAATATATTGTTGCAAAGTATTGTTGATATCATATAGCTAACTACTTAATACATGTTTCTTGATTTTAGATAGACTTTGAATGGAGTAGGATGAGATTCAAGAAGTTTGGGCAATTTTGTCATGGTCTTTGGCATTTGTTTAAGTTTCAATGCATATGCTGGATTAATAAAATTTTAGATGAAATGGATGAACTTGGACGTCTGACTTTGACGCAGTTGGATACTTGAATATGCTTGAATTTAGATAAATCTGACCCACCTTAAACTATAAAGGCTTATATAGGCTTACTTTCTAAATTCATCTAAGTTTTTTAACTTTTAAATACCTTTTTAAGTTTCTAAAATAAATCATTTGTATTCATCAAAATACACCAAAGGCCATGGAAAGAATTAATCAATGTTAGCTTAGTTAGCAAGATTGAGGTTAAAAATCATTGATAATGATGAAAATTTTGGCATCATCCTTACATCTTTCAAGACTTTGGGATAGTCAACATCTTCCATATGTTTCATAGATATAAACATTGTTTTAAAGAAAAACAAACTTTCATCTAATACTAAAAAGTAATATTAAAAAATATCATCTAATAGAAAGTAATTGTTTCAACTATTTAACTCCAAATAAATACTTGTTGGCACCAAAATGTATTTTGTGGGTCACAAAGATACCAAATTTTTATAAAACAAAAATACAATTTTCTAAAATAGCACTTCTAAAGCATTGTAGCCACATAGTACCTATCAACAATTTAACATTCCCATTAGAGGAGATTATGGGGGTCTAGAGGGCTCTGAGTTATCATAGCTGCAGGAACAAGAGAGCAGCGCCATTGCTGCAGTCTAATGTGGCCGAACTTTGATCATCTAAAAAATAAAAATAAATAAAAAAGGAATTTTTTTCCAACTTCTTTTATTATTTTAAGAACTATTTTTTTATTTTTTTATTTTTTTTTAGAATTTTTTATTTTTCTGAGAGCGAGCCATTCTTTCATTGGACATGAATAGTAGGGGGAACAGGCCTAAAACAGCCCTCTAGACCTCCCAAAAAACATCTAATGTAGTTATTGTTGGAGACCCCCCTAAATTCAAAAAAATGTAAAACAATCATTTTTTTTATATCTTCTTTATAAAATATTTTTTCTTTTGGCACTCTAGAGTCTTACTTTAACTTGTACTAGAGACAACAAAAACTCATTCATATGTATTAAATAATTAAAATTTAAAATAAACTTAAAATAAAATTGCTCATCTCCAATCTTTCAAAGAAGGGAAAGTGTCCATATTGACAAGCTACTTTAGGAGACTGCAAAATAGGAAAAAAAATGTTGCAATCATTTGTAAGGATTTCTATTGGTTCAAAAAGGTATACTAAAGAGACATGGCATTGCAACACAAAAATTTCAAAAATCAATATACTTTATCTTTGAATACTAATGTTGCAAGTAAAGATGTTGCAAGTGCCAAATAATGCACTATGAGACTTGGAACCAACAACATTTTTTAAGAAAAAATTATAAAAGAAAAAAAATTTATTCAAAGATAAATTGTTCTTAGAACACAATCTTCAAAAATACTTGTCAATATTGACCAAGGTCCCTACAAGGCTGGAATCCTTCAACATTCTTGTCCAAAAAAACAAAAAAAAACATCAAATTTTAAAAACTTAAAAACTTGTTGTAGGAATTTAGGATTGTGGAGAGCTTATTGATACCAATAGGGTTCCTAAAGGTCCCATAGTCCTATAAATAAAATTGAAAAAATTAAAATCATTAAAAAAAATTATATATATTTCTAAAAGTTGCAACTATAGTTAGGCCTTCACTATAGGATTATTGTTGAAAAAGATATCATCCTTATGAGTCCTTGACAAAATCTACAACCTCCATAAACAATAGTTGATTTTATATTTTATTTATCTACTTCAAAACAACACTTACACTTTCCTAAAGGGAACCTTTCATTGACATTCCTCCTAGAAAGTGTGACAATGTTGGTACATATTTTCCTTGCATTCATGCCCTAAATGCAACTTAGGACCTTCTAAAGATTCCTATCTTAAGGCAAATTTGGTGTGCTAGATGCAGATTATTCATCACTGGTAAAACTATCAACTCCATTAAAATCTCCCTCTTTGCTTAAAGGGACACAATTTATCCAAGAATGGCTGGTAAAATTCACATTTTTAGCTTCACTAATGAGTGTAGTAATGACCATCATGCCTTCATACAAACTGAAATTAGCAATATTTTGTGTTCAAATAGGGTATTCTATAGCGGCGGGCTATATACCTCTAGGCATAAATTCTTTCCTCCAATCTTCAATCTAGTGATCCTTCCTAGAATATCAGTCTCAATTGTATTCTTATTTTTTTCAAAATCTCACCGTTTGTTTCAAAAAAAGAAGAAAGAACAGCAATTACACCTCAAGTCTCTAAATGTTGTGTAGTATTTTTACGAAAACAACTAAATAATCTTGAAAAATAAATTTTAGAAACATTTTTTAGAAAACAACAACTGCACCTAGGGTCCCATTGGAATAGTGTCGTTACCGACGGTAGTCTTAAGGAGGCTTGGGTACAGCTGCAAATTTTTTTTAAATTAAAAATTAAAAAGATAAATTTGAAAGTTGCAGCTGTACTTCAAGGCCCTTTGAGACCTTGTTGGCACCGACGGTATTCCAAGGGGTCCCTAGGTGCAGCTGAAAATTTTTAAGAAAAAAAAAAAAAAAAAAGTTTTTTTTTTTTTTTTCTCTCTCTCTCTCCAGCTGCACCTAGGGATCCCTTGTAATATCATCGGTGCCGACGAGGTCTCAAAGGGCCCCCAAGTATAGCTAAAATTCTATTATAAATTTAAGAAAACAAAACAAAGCAAATATTCTTTTGCGAAAAGTTGCAAGGTAGTCTCTATAGGGATATTGCTAATGCCAACTAGGTCTCTACAAAGTCTAAGCTCTTGTTGCAATTTTTTTTGAAGTGATAATAAAATAAATATATGCATATATATAATACCTAAAATTGAAAAAAAAAATTGAACTTTGCAATTGCATTTTGAATCCTTAGAGTTGTATTCAAAAATCTAATTTACAAAAATATTATTTAAATCTTTTTTTAAATCTTTTTTTAAAATTGCAAGCTCCAAGGATATTTGTTAACAAATTATTCACGAAGGATTGCAATAAGAGTTAGTAAAAAAGATCATTAAAGTAAAAAAATATTGGAGGCTGACAATGATATAAAGGTACATGTTGGTATAATATTATTGTATATAAAAATATTAGTTTTGTATGATCAATAGAACTTGAAATCTCTTAGAAGACCTAACAAGATAAATTGGTATTGTGTTGATAAAGTGAACATTCAAAGATAAATAAAATTATTATTAATTTTTTCTTATAAATTTTGAGTAGAATTATGGTGGTTGACAACTTGTTAAGTATACCTATTGGTGCAAAGTAGAGTTCAATGAGCACCAATGACAACATCTAAAAGGCTAAAGAATTGCATATTTTTCTACAAAATTTAAATTAATGAAAGATTATTTGAAATGGTATAAAAATGGATCTAACACTTGAGATGGAGCTTTAGTGCAAAAAGTGTAGTTGAACAATCAGGTCCAATATTTGTACAAATTGCCTATTGCAATCAAACTTTTTTGCATTATATAGTATACATTTGGAATTTTGGTCTTGCATAAGTAACATTTAATTCTTATACAATTCCAATCAAACATATCAATTCTCAATTTCAAAAACCAAAATTCCATTTTGGACAAATTTTTGGTTTGATTATTTCATTCAGTTTTTATGGTTTTATATGATAATTGATTGAAAAACATTGCTGATGAAATTTTTTAAATTTGATTGCGTGAATATTTAGGAAACATCTGTACTCATATATTTCCTTCAACAAGCATCTCCAAAAGAGTTTTAGAATTCCCTCTATATATATTTGATTCTTAAGGTGACATGCCTAAATTTTGTAAAATATATATCACTTTATTGTAATTAGATTTTGCTATTTGACCTTCACATTGCAACTAATTTTTTACAATTGGGCATAACAGTACAATTGATTTGCCAAAATCTAATTGACATAGGAATATTCATTTACAAAATATAGGCATTTTGGATTTTTGACAGAGGAACATTAAAAATTCTATAGAGGGAATTTTGAAACTTTTATGGAGATGCTAGTTGAAGGAAAGACGTATGTATGGGTATTTCCTACATATCTATGCAATCAATTTTTTAAAAATTCATCACCAATGTTTTTCAATCAATTATTATAAAAAATCATGAATTTGAAATGAAACAAATGAAATAATTCACTAAAAATGGAATTTTATATTTTTGATATTGAAAATTAGTATACTTGATTGGAATTGTGTACAAACCAAATCTTACTTATGCAAGACAAACAATGCTAATTCTATTTTATGTTATACAAAATTCTTTAAATGGTACAATAGGCAATTTGTAAGGTTATTGGACTCCATTGTAGTAAGACCAAATCATTGAGTTCATTTATCTTAGTGCTTGAGATTTGGTGAAGGAATTTAACAAGTTGGACTTTGACTATGCTAGAATGGCTTGGAGAATTTATTTTAATGTTCTTTAAAATGATGTAGTTTTTGACAAAAGTCTTTTGGATGCCAAGGTTCCTTTCTTGTAGTCAATATTGACCTTCTTGTTATTGAATTGGATTTTGAATCTATAAGTTGATTTTTGTTTGTTTTAAGAAAAAAATTAAATTTTAGTTGCTTCAGAGACTTATAGATTTATATCTTGTAGTTAATAAATGCTTCAAACTTTTAAATAGTCTTAGTCAAGATGCAATAAATCTTCAATTTTTGTTGTTAACTTTAATCATACCTCACCTTCAATTTCACAAAAAGACCATATTCAATCAAATAATATGGTCAATGATCTAATAGTCAATAAAAATAAAGGTAATTGATGATGGAATTAAATTAGTCATATGTCATCCAAATCTATATCATGGCTAAACAATTGTAGAGATATAATTTAGTTTGTAATAAATGAGGTTATTACTTATTAATATTATCAATGTGCATAATGTATAAAAGATTGAACCAAACATTTGAGACTCAAATGTTTCTAAATAGAATCAAATCTATTTAAGTGATCACATGTTTTTTGTTGAGGAAAAAATCCATATACATAAGGTAAAAAAAAACTACACCACAAGAATTTAAACCAAACAAGTCAACTTTGCTATATTTGGTAGGATCCAAGTTATTTAAACCTATCATAGCAATTTTTTTATACGATATTATAAGTGACAAAAGTATATAAAAAATATTTTGCATGTACCTTGTTTTTAAATCTCTATAATCTAATAAATAGTAGCTTGGGTTGTGCTTTAAGACTTCATTAGTGTGAAAAGTTGTTCTCTTTACTATGCAAACCATTGAGACTAATTGTATAAAGGCAAATTAATTCATGGGATACATTGTATCAAAACATATGAAATGTTAAAATTTTAAGAATTCAACAAGCTTTTGACTAAAGTTAGAGTGAAATCACAATGAAGGGAACCTAATGAGCCACTTACTTAGGACACCTTCAAAAAATACTTGATTTACAGTTGACTTTTAATTATCTGTACATAATATAAATGCCATTTAACACTATACTAGTATAGACGTGTGCCATTGCCACAATATAATGAAATAAAAATAAAAAAATAATTTTCTAATTTTTTAATTCATAAAAACTTTAAAATTCAGTATCTTTTCTATTGTGAGTCCAAACGTCATAAAATAAAGTCCATGCACCCTCTTTTCATAGAGAACTTTCTCACAATATTAAGAATGTAATAGGGGGTGCACAATTCTGGAGATCTCAAAGCAACAAACAAAATAAAACAAACAACTTCATTTAAAGATATATATACTTTTAATATTTTTTGCCATATATATCATTAGTATATAGTATTGACAAATCTATAGACTTCCTCTTTTATCTTCATCTACTAGGCTTTAGTTTCATTAATTCACCATAACTTAGATTTTAGTAGGAAGACTCATACAATCGATGCTTGTTTTTATTTCATTGATTTCCAATTCAAACTAAGGTATTCTTTATATTTCTATTGTGTAACAAGTTCAATATGGACATTACATACAATATAGAGGACTCAAAGAGTCAAATTATATTAATTGAATTATTTTGGCTTGACATCCACTCAAATTGTATGCACCTATTTTTTGCACGGTTTTAGGTCCTCAACAATCGCGGTCATAGGTCTTCACATTTCTCAACTCTAAAATTAAAAAAAAAAATTACTTTAAATCCCTGCCCTACACTCTGCGCTCTATGCTCCACACTCATGCGGCAGCATTCCCCCATGTCACAATGACATCGAGCAAGAACAAGACATAAAGATTTGACTTAACAAGCAACTTGCGGAAATATTGCTTTAGTAAATCAAAGGCATTCTCCACAATTGTTCTAGCCCTCTTCAGTTTGGCATTGAACAAATTAATAGCTATGGATAGTTGCGTTAGCACTCGGTGAGGCATAAACAACCAAGGCATATGAGGTAACCGACATCACCAACAACATACGGCGAGAACCCATGGAAATGCACATTTTCATCCTAGAGCCTGTTTTGCGTTGCTCTATGGTATTATAAAGACCTGCAAAATACGCGAGAGTCATTTGTGGAGCCTAGCATCCCTAAAAACAAGTCCAAAAAATGCTTACGACTATCAATGACAACTTGGCAATTCAGGGAGTATCTACAAGATTTGAAGTAGTAGTAGTCAGCAGAGGCATATAGCGAGGTTTAGATATGTTGACATGGGTTCCATCAATAGCACCTACAACTCCGGGTAGGCTAGATAGTTGCCTGAATTTTGCTTTTATTTATAGCAATCTCTCACATGTCAGCCAAGATATCTCTTGTTGTAGGACTATGTTGATGGCATGGACAACATCTTTGAGCACCATAGAAACAATGGATTGGCCAACAATAAAAAGTTCGTTGCAAATGAGCAAGCCACAATCATTGCTGAGTTTGAAGAGTGTATAAGCCACTTTCACCACCACAAAAATGGCCAATCTATATTCGGTATCAATTCTGTATACTAATGGTTTCAAAACTCAGCAAAAGAGAAGACAACAGATTTGTTCATTTGGAACATTTTGACCCATTGGTGTTTTTTATAGTGGTCAAGCAGAAATCATGAGAACCAAGTCGTCGGTCTAGGTTTAACCCAAAAATCAAGCTCGTCACCAAGTAAGGCCACAACATTACTCAAGTGAAAGTTGTATAGGGCTACATGGCTGACTACCTCTATGTCAGCTAACAAATTGTTTCCATTGTCTACACGAGCAACATGTCCTCATTGCATTCCGTTGCAACTTCCTCATGCATGTCGGAGTTCAGAAGCAAGAGCGCGGCCAATGCGAGCACCATGTACTTGGCATCCTTGGCCATCATGTCTATGGTAGACCTGCAAAGAAACGTAAAGGACATTAGAACAAAGAAGGCATTACTGAAAGTGCTAAAAAAAGAACACAATGAGGTTTGCAGAAGTGGGTGTGTTCACAATGGCGGATAATTACTTTGCAATGCTGCAAAAAGCACAAAAGCACATTTATTAATACCTTGCCATGTCAAGGGCAATAGTGTGCGACATGTACAATTAAAGAATTAAGAGTTAGGATACTTGTAGTGAAAGAGAAGAAAATTGACATGCTATGTTGCCGATCATCTACACAAGAATGCTTTGGCAATGAAGTAAACAGTTTTCGACGTCTACGAGAATTGGTGGACACTAAGTTCATGAAACAAAGACACAGAGAAAGCGTGGTCTAATATAAAACATAGAGCAAAAAGTAGTGGGTGAACACATTGCACACAGACAGGTTGGCGAATGCAGCCATGGCGAGCGCATCCTTAGAAAAAACAAAGTGGCATCCACGATAGCTACGTCAACATTCAAGTCTTAATGCAAGTGAGACAAAGCAAAAATAATACATGGCACCTTACAAGAACGTAGAAGGAGTCTGTCATTTACAGAGTATTTGTAGTGAACGGTGTGTCATCACCAAAGGCAGTCACACATAATTCGTTCTGTGTATGCGGACCAATAGGATTCTTCTAATCTACAAGTGCCAATGCCACGTACTAAGCACGTACATGACTTAATTGAAAGCAACAACGTAGCATGTGCACACAAAAATGCACAATAGAAATCATGCTTACTACCTCCGCAATTGACAAGTCCAATTAAAAGGATAGGAGTACCAGGAAGGGACAAAGACGACAATGGCGACTGCGACCAGCTACAAAGGTGGATCCCACTTCCATTGATTTTGCATTCACAAGTAACGTCAAGTGTAACTGGACGCTCCTCAATGCACAGTTGTTTCATTAGTAATTAGTGAAACTAGTATTTATAGACAACAACTGTGAATAGATCTTGCACTTTTATATGCCACATATTTTCTACTATTCACCAAACATATATATGCCTCATTTAATTATTATAAGGTACAGTTGAGGCATTTTTACAAGAACTCTTAAGTTCCATATCCGCTCTTGCATAAGACCAGATGCAAACATACCTTATGCAGCATAGTGCACAATATAACCTTAGTTTTGATCATTAGAATGAGTACTAAAATAATTGTAGAATTATGAAATCAGTTCTTAAATCACCTTTTAGATGCATATATATAAGAGTACAAATAGGAAAAAGTGAAGACATATTATCTTATAGAAATTTGACTCTAAAAAAACACATTGGTCAAAGTGGATACAACAAAAATCACAAAAATGAAAGTTATCACAAATATTCCAAGAAATTCCGTACATGTAAAAAGCTTTAACATCAAGAATTTTTGCTAATTAAGAATAGGTACCTTTCTATCACCTAAATTGTACACCTACAAACTGAGATGGAGACAAATGACTAAATGTATGTTCGTACTTGGTGTTATAGGTGTTGTTTAGAATGTGAATCTAATCCAAAGTATGTCTAAATTTGTTTCCAAGACCCTCAGTAACAACACTTTTAACACCAAGTGTGAACATACCTTAAGTGCACAAACTGATGGTCTTAGAAGATGGTCTCAGAAGACTTCACAGCTTATAGATAGAATTTCTTTCAAAATTTTCTTAAGCTTTCTTCTTTGTTTGCATCTTCCACCAATACTCATATGAATTTATATTTACCTTTCAAGTCTTCTACTAATGCTGAGGTTGAACTTCACTAGTAAGCCTATAGATTTTGATGTTTTTTGTGATATGAAGACATACTCAAACTTAATACCATTTTGCAATATTTCACATCTATGAATTTCATCCAACATAAGACTTGATTCTATATCCTACACATCAAAGGTGAAGTCCCAAGTTTGCATATCACTTCATATGAGAACTCCATGAAGGTCATGTTGAAGTAGGCCATACATCCTAATCCATATAAAATCAGTACATATTTCCTTTGAAGTGGTTTCAAATACTTATATGCTATTTGCTCTACAACAAATGCCTCTCTAACCTCTATTTTAAAAATCAAACAATTTTAATATAGAAGGTAAGCTTTCTTTCCACTACATGTCTTTAATCCAATTATTTGACTAATCAAATTAAAATCTACAAGGTTGTAAAAAGGCAGAAAACTAAATTTTTCTATAAGGCAAATATCAACGGAAAGTCAAATATGTCAATTTGAACAACTTGTTGTTACTTGTTTTCAATCATTTTCCACCCACGTACAAGATGATTGTGTTTTTTGGTCGCTTCCTTTTCCTTTTTTCTAATGAGCTTGAACTATTTATTCAAGGCAACTTTATGTGGTAGCCCCTTCTAGAAGAAAAGGGAACAATTGCTCTTGGCAAGTATTGCTAGGTGTCACTGTTCTAGTGTGTTTGAAATAAAATTATAAGAAATGCAGAGCAAGGCTGATTCACCAAGTCAAATAGTTGGTGAAAATTCCAAAGTCTTATTTAGTCCTTTATTTGTTCTTCTGGAAAAAATGGTTTGATATATTGTAATTCAAAATGAAATTGTATTTGGTTTCACTTAAAATCAAATCATTAAAGAATTATTGAATTGCCTTGTTTGTCTTTGCTTGTTTTTTGTTGGTAATTAATGCAACACCTTATGTAGACTAGATGGATAGTTGTAAGAATTGGTGTTGGATTTTCTAGCATTTTACCAAAATTCAGAGTTTTAACACTCAGTACTATGAGTACTATGGTTACTAGAAGGAAAACCTTGTTGGTCAATTTTGGTCCATTGATCATACAATAGATCTATTGTACTATGAACAATTGTCAAATTTGAATACTATATAGCCTTAGTTGTACCCACCAATATAATGTCCAATTTCTTACAGAAAAGGGATATGTCCACTTTTTAATTTATAATAAATCAGCTATAGTTTTAAAAAAAAAAAATTGGCCATTTGAAAGGACTTCATATTCATTGGATTTCACTAAAAGATAGGCCTTGAAATTGTCTTTTATGTTTAGGAAGTACACACACAAGGGACCACTATTTATACAAACATAGAAGATATAAAATAATATATTTTTAGATGCCCTTGATAATAACATGCCCACCTATTGTGGAAATAAACCATAGAAATTTTAGCTCTAGATCATCAATTTTGGACACTCACCAAGTATTTGAAACCCCTAAACCTTAAAGTGTAACAAATTAGAAATAATTGATATAATTATAATTAGAACAATCATCTTTAATAATAATTCCAAATTCATTGGGTTCATGTTTCAAAAGTTATAGCAGAAACCAATTCTGTCACTTTCTTTGTAACATCAAAATCAACCACCAATTTTTGCAATCACGTAGATGAATCTTAAATCTTCCATTGTCAAAGCCCCTTTGCTTCACCATAATTACCATAAACTCTACAAGATATTTCAATTTTCTCTGCTATTCTATGTAGTACATAAATGTCAAGAATAACAATATAGACTTGTATAATTATAGTTGTGACCATTACTGCTTGATTTAAAAGAAAATAGTATTCATAGGTAGGTATTGTACCAATAAGCCAAGCAATAGAAAAAGAAGGTTATCCAAAGCGCATCTCACAATGACCTTGCTAGCACATAGTGCTAAATAATAAAGATATGTTTATATAACATATTTTGGCATTTCACTATCTAACCTAAGGAAAAGCTAGTGCAATATAATGGCATTCTCTCTAAAGTTTGTACATTTCTTTGCATTTTCATAAATCCTTGCAAATACATGATTAGATTGAATGCTTGAGCGGCGTTGAAAGATTTACATAGGAAGATTTGAAAATTTGGACTCAATTAACTGCCTAGTTGTCAAAGCTGCAAGGGTGAAGTTTATCATTTGTAAAATTCTTTGTTGGTAATGCTAGCCTATAGTAAAAATTAGAAAAATTAATAATACAAATGTTTCTCTCTTGCAATAATATATTGAATAAAGCTAGTGACAACAAATAATTGTATAACTAAGCCATTAGACAAACAATGAACAAATCCCATTTGCTAGATAGAAAAATATATTAAACAATTTATGGGTCTTGCTATAATTGGGTCCAACAATTTTTTTACTAGCAAAAAATAGTCAATATTCAACATAGCAAGGTTGAATTCTCTCACCAATGGAAAATGAAGGAATAATTTTTATTTTTTATTGCCAGAAATTTGATAGTTGTCTGATGCGCGGTGGAAACCAACTATCAACCGATTAGATTGTGACACTTTCGTCACCATGCACAAGAGCAAGCTTTCCCTTTCACCTACGTTATTGGCGCTACTTTTTGTGAATAGTTGTGATTTCTTCATGCCTCTTAGCCAAAGTTTCATGCATCTAAACTGTTTTTTTTGCTTGCTTCTCTTCCAGCTTTGTACTATTGGAGCTAAGTAGGGTTCTTTACATCTCGTCACATTGCAACATTAATATATTTGTTGCAACATCAACCTGGGGATTGCTATTTTGCGTGCACAGAGCTGTGAGCGTAGAGTCGTGAGCGTAGAGCGTAAAAAGTTGTACTTTTTTCTGCTAATAGTTAAAGTTAAATAGAGACAAAAGATAAAAGTGAAAATAAATGTGAAAATAAGAATAATAGTATAGTATTAAGGTCCTATAACCGTGGAAATTGTTGTGATAATGGAAACTATAGTAACCTAGTGATGTAGCAGGAGGTGTTTAAATTGTAAATAGAGTAGTCATCAATTTGGATAGATTATTATGTATCCTATGGCCGTGGGTCGTAAAGGCTTATTGAAGCATAAATTTTTACGTATGGATAAGATCACAATACGAGTATAGGTCATTTTATCATCATTCTTGTAAAAGTGAAATTTAAATATTATGTCCCTCAACTGTCCGGGTAATAAATTGCTGTTGAGAAATTGAATTTTAGGGTAGGGTGGATGTGTTCATGAATGCGGACTTAGTTGAGTCGCTTCTAACTATATGATATTTCAACTTCCAATGTTTTAAATATGTTTAAGCCTTTGCAACTTGCAAGGATTATCTTCAGTGAAATTTGAATTATGAACATTTTGGAAATATTGATCTTCATGTCTATGTGGTGGAGTATGGGTGCATGAGGGAATATGCAAGAATGTGATGATAGTGACCAAGGGCTAAAGGACCCAGATAAAATAATGAGATTAGAATAAACAAAACTAAGGTTAACCCCTAAAGTCCCATTGTCTCCTTGAGGGACAATTTGGAGTTCGGGTAGGTACCTACGGGCTGAAATTATATTGTGATTTTTTGAAACTTTTTGAGGACGTGCATTTTTCGAAGAGGTTCGTGGATATATAATTTTTTATTGAAACTTGATGTCGGATGAAAAAGTTATGGTTTTTTTTTGCTCAAACCAAACTCGAGGGGCAGCCTGGTCAGGCACAATTCCATTGACTGTGGAAGGGGGCAGGGTTTGCACTCTAGACTGGAGGTCGGGGGTGGGCAGTGGGTGACAGTTTGGGACATGCAGTTTTCTGAAACTTTTTGAGGACGCCCAAAGAATGGGCTATGAAATCTCATTGCAAAAAAGTATTTTATTGTCATTTTTCACAACATAGTTGCATTGCAAGATTTTTTGGGAGGTGTTATAAGCCTCCAAATCTGCTGGAAATGGGTGGACATGTTCCTAACATGATCCAATATATGTTCAATTTTTGAATTCAAAGTCTGTAGTGCAAAAAATTTCGACAGAAGGCAGTCAAAGTCATCTGAAATTTCAGGGCACCACCCAAAAGAACTATTCTCCAAACTTTGAATGCAATTTTCTTCCAATCCGTATGGTCATACTTGATGAAATTTTTACCACATGATCTTAGACAAGTTAAAAACAACATTTTATGGTTAGATTTTTGAAAAAAAGTTTTTTCCTTTTTTTGGGATGAATGCAGAAAAAATGGCAGTTTTCAGTGGTTTCTGGCCAGAAAATGGCCTTGGGACTTTAAGGGTTAATACAAAGAATAGAATGAAAGAGTGGAAGGAAGAAGAAAGCGGTTTAGGGTTATCATTAGATTCACTGATGTAAATACCCAAAATTCAGAAATGTATCAAAAATCTCAGAATTCATATCCTCCAATCACTAGAACTGTTAGATGATGATGAGAGATAATGCATCTCAACAACGGCCTCGTCGTCAATGAATCTACGAACTTGGGGATCAATTTGCCGCCGTGGTGATGCCGAACTTGGGGAGGATGCGGCCGCTTGAAGATCCGCAACTTCAGCGTCCCATGGAACCATCACGTAGTCTTTCACTGGTGAGACAATCATTGCCCTCAGTCTGAAAAATCAGAAATACAATTAGTATGAATTATGTAAGTATTGACAAGCATAATTCAATTGACAAAATGAAAGAAATCCAAACTCACTTACTCAAACAGTTCTTCTTCTTCACAAAGCGGATTGGAGGGTCAATATCAATTCCAAGCAACACAGACGCAAATGCAACCAAAATCGGCTAAGGAGGCAGAGGCAGATACGGCTTCAGCTTCACATCAAAGACTTCGGTGTCTTCCTCGAGGGCAACAATGTGGCGGCCAATTGCCTTGCATGCTTGCATAGAATTACCTGAATTCAACAAGAAATTGAGTAAGTTAAAAGCTTCATTTTGGCAAAAGTGAAATTATCAAAGATGGGAAGACTATATACCGATAGACGCAAATGCATCAAGAACGAGTGACCCCGGTTTAGTTAGAGCTGATATAAGCATCTGAAGGAAGGCAATATCTTTCTCATGAGCGCCCCTCCATGGAACCCTTCCATTCATTGCTTGAGACTCGGCTGTAGTAAAATTAAAGAGCACATCAGACTCTGCAACTCCAAGTCCAACTTCGGTGAGGTCATCGCTAACTCCAAAAGAGAAGAGAGCCGGCGAAGTACTCTTATGCAAGAACAACCAAATTCTGAACCTCCTAATCTGGAACAAGACAAATTGAAACTGTTAGGGATCTGAGAAAACCAAAACATCAGTTACCAACAATAAGGAATAAATTTTTGCATTTGAAGGATATCAATAAAGATGGATTGTGAAGTACCTTGAGTTTGGGATTCATCGGGCAAGAGCATGGGAGGTCATTTATACCCCACCATTTTCTAATCAATTGAAAGTTGTAGCCATTGGCATACGAAAGGACATCTGTGTGAACATTTACTTGGTCTGGAAGAAACAACAGCAAGCCGCCAGTTGCGTGCACAAATTTCTCGGAGAACTCAAACACAGACTCCAACTGTAGCAAAGAGTACTCATTCCAAGAGGGAACGTCAGAGCTGTTTAATGAAATCCCTGGAATCACAAGTCCAGACTTCAAATCTGCGACAATAAGGTCAAACCCACTATAAGGGCAATGTGTTGAGAGGGCCGTGTCTCTAGTCTCCATTTTCACCTGCACACATATTTACACGTGAAGGTGCACTAAGAAAATGAAAATTGAAGATAGAAAAATGGAATGAAAATTGAAGATAGAAAAATGGAATAAAGAACACGATATTCGTTATTTTGGGAGTTTTCCTATCTCCCAATTTAGGTCGGTTCGCGCTGATCTGAATCACAGATTGGGAAACTGAAATTTTTGAATGGGCATAACTTACTCGAATTTTGTCCAAACTGGGCATATGAGGTGTTTTTTGACATCTAAAGATTCCGTAGATGTCAAAAAACACCTCATATGCCCAGTTTGGACAAAATTTGAGTAAGTTATGGCCATTCAAAAATTCCAGTTTTCTAATCTGTGGTGCAGATCAGCGCGAACCGCGCTGAACTGCATACTCCCAAAATCATGGAATTCTCCCAAAATAACGAGTATCGTGTTAAAAGGAGAATGAAAATTACCTTGAGAGCAAAATTGTTAAGTCCATCCAGACTTGGATGATGGTCAGGTAACTCAGCCATCATCTTCATGATGGAAGTGTTTGCGACAAAGATAGAAGACTGCAATGGCGGCGGTGATGATGTTGTTGATTTCCCTGAAAGCACCTTCCACTTCAATTTCTGTGTTGCAAAGGACAGAGGACTAAATCCTTCATCTTCAACTGCAGAAGGTGTTCTCTGAGCACGGAGTACACCTCGATTTGCTGTAGGAATGGGGGCATCGTCGAGGACCTGAAAGTCCTCATCCAACCCAGCTGCGGCAAATGATGAAGTGGCTGCTGCTAATTTGGCATTAGCATCTGCAATAGACGCCTCTGCAAGTCGCTTCATGTTGGCCTCAGCAACAACAATAGCTGCCTGAACTTTTGCCGCAGTCTCAGCTTCCATCGCAGCCTTCTTTTTGACAGCTTCCTCCTCTTGGGCCTTCCTCTTCGAACCACGCGTTTTCTTAGCAGGAGTCGTCGTGGTCACAGGGAGGATGACAACATCCGTGCCGGCTAAATCAGGTTGGATACTATTTCGGAGGTTGATGTCAAATGATGGTGGCCTGGTCACCGGGCAATCAATGTACCAATCACATTTTTCCCACTGCTCTCTCTTTCACTTTGCACCAATGGCATTAGTAATCATGCAATTCTCAGCTTTCATGTCAAGATAGCTAGTAAAAAATGCAGGTACTTTAGATAGTGCCTTCCTTGGGTACAATATGTACATGAAATACCTGTACAATACACGTGAAACAGCCTTTGATAGTTCCACTTGGAGCTCAAGTGGGTGGTTTTTGTGAACCTTCTTGTCCTTGAATTCGTCCTCAAACGCCAAATCCCACAGCTGAATTCGCATTTCCTCCACGTAGTCCGAAATCGATTTGATGGAAATTTCACCAGGCGGGTTGTAGTCAATTGTGACATCGATATCGGATAACGTTGCATCAAAAAGCAACTGCACTTCACTCGCAATCTGTAAAAAAACAAGAAAATAAGAAAACTGACACATGGAGAATTACTTTGAAATCATGAATGTGCTGGTTGAACAAAACCCACCTGACCCCACCAAGTAGCTTTATGCAGCCACTCTAGAAATGCATGGTCAGCAAACTTGAAGTTTGGGAACTTCACAGCCTCCCGTAGAGATGCCGGCTTGTTCCAACGCTCAAGCCACTTCACCTTCATAGAATTATCCATGGAGGATGTCGCAAGATACCAAAGCTTCTCCTGAGACATCTCAGGATCATCTTCCCGACATTTGTAATGTTTTTTAACTTCTTCAAGAAACTAAGGGGTTAGTTTGGGATCTGCAATCGGAAGTTGTTTCTTCAGTTCAGAATGAGTCTCCTTCTTTACCTTATCCACTGCCTTTCCAATTGCCTCGTGCAGCTTCCCAGTAGTCCACTCAATTGACTTCTCTGGGTATCTCTCTTTGAACCGCCTCGTTGCATATGCAACGGCTTCACCTAACTCTTGCTGGAAACAAAATTAACAATTGGAAAAAATAAGCGTTTGGCATGAAACAACAATGAACACGATATTCGTTATTTTGGGAGTTTTCCTATCTCCCAATTTAGGTCGGTTTGCGCTAAACTGCATACTCCCAAAATCATGGAATTCTCCCAAAATAACGAATATTGTGTTAACGTAGAAGTTGAAGCAGCAAAACCCAAAAACAAGTCTTTATTAAGAGAGTCTATAGTTTGTGCACCCTAGAAAGCGAAGCCGATATCGGCCTTACTTTTTGTTATATAAAACGTCATGTTCATCAACAGAAATTGAACAGATGCCCTCACTTCACTTTCAATTCAAGAATACTAAGAAATTTTACCTGATAGAGGACACCAATTAGCCCATCAATAGTGAGCGTGTACCATGTGTATGGCTTTGACTTGAGCTTCTTCTCAGCATCAATAATGTCTTCCTTGGATACCAATTTTTCAAAGTACTGCAATGGTTGCACAGCAATGCTTTGGAGGCGGTAGAGCTTGTGCACAAGGTTCATCTTCACGTGGCAATTTTGATTCCGCCTGCGTCGCACATACCATAATAATGAGACAAAGTTGAATGAAGCAAACATCAATTAAAGACTCTATCATTAAAATTGTAAGACATAGAGAGAAATAATATTTGAAGCTTACCAATTAACTTGATGAAGTGCAGTCAAAAGTGGTCCAACTTGGCCCTCAACTTCTAAGATAATTGACTCAACCGCGTAGTGCCAGGTTGGATCGTTTCCGTGATCTCTGTTGATGATTGGCATCCATGTTGCAAGGCGGTGATTTCCGTCCTACACATGGAACATTTTTCCAGAGAATTGTTGCCAACAGTCCTCCTTCTTCAACTCCTCCTCAAAGACATCGTTTGCTTCTTGCCACAATGGACTCCAGTGCCTTGTATCTTCAACTGTCACATCATGGACGCGGCCTTCATCATCCTGCAAGGCAACGTAGAAGACTCCATGGCCATCCATGTAGCTTGTACTAATAAAGTGCGATCCCAAAGCCATGACGTCGTTTCGGAGATGGGGCCGCACCGCAGCCAAAGGCTTCATCCTGCAAAGTGGAATGGATAATTTGGACTTGTTCCTTGGCTTAAAACGAAGCCGGTCAAGCACCACATTTGTATTCACGGACTCTTTCACAATTTGGGCATCCATCTCCTTTTCCAGTTCTTCCGCAGACATCTCTGCTGTACTATCATAATCCAAATCCATGGGCCGGCCATCATTGTTGTCATGATCTCCTTCAACACCTTTGTCAAGTTCACCAACAACAAAACAACTCCGGTCAATGTCAACAAGTGGAAGACAAGTAGACAATATGAAGAATGTCACCAAAATGGGAAATTTAGAAACCTGATGCAGCAATTTCCGGCTGTGAAGACTCTTGCTCCTCTGTTGCTGCGTCACTTTGATGGATAGTATCTTCCATTGCATCACCTACACCAGATGTTGAAAGTTAGGTTAAAACATTCCCAAAAAACTCAACTGGAGAAGGCCTCGATTGCTGGAGAAAGTGACCCCGAAGGCTGAAGCCGACATCGGCCATGGTTTCCGAGGGCTGCAGTCTCCACGTCGAGCGGACCCCAAAAAACGACGCCGATATCGGCGTTGCTTTTGGAAGGCCTAAAACCACCCAAATCCTGTTTTTATCCGAAATTAATCCGAATCAAAACCCTAATTTCCGCTACGCAAAACACAATCAATCATCAACTACTCTAAAAGGCCTGTTACAATGTACCTGCCATTGCTCCTGCTGTTTCTGCAGATCCTTCCTCGTGTCTGCTCCAGTCCGAAGGCTCGCCTCCTGCGCACACAAAAAAATTTCAGTCAAATGGTCGACCGTGCGGTTCAACAAAACCGCAACGCCCCAAGCTATCTCACGCAGCTCATACAAGTGCAAAATTTCTGAAATGTGAACATGACAAGATAAATCCACCTACCGCCCAAACACACTCAATATGCACTCTCGATACTCACAATCTCACATCAACGCCTCAAAGGAAAACAAAAACAAACAATTGCCCACAATGTCACTTCAACACCTCGAAAGCATTTCACTATTCACGATTAGGGCCCACGGTTGGTGGAGACCCACCAAAACGTAGTTTCTGAATTGCAGTAAAGACACAAGTCTCGGCCTCACAAATATGAACGGCACCTCAAAAAAATACTCTAATGATACCTCCACAAGCTATCCAAATACTTGATGTAGGGGTCACGTCTTCATTTGGCCCCCCATTGTCAGCGTTGTCGCGTCTACCATTGTTACTCCCGCTCTCACACGCCCTTGGGCTTGAAGAATTTGGATGCCCTCGAACCATGGCGCTTTCAGCTATTTCTTGTAAGGCTGTAGAATTATCCTCCTGCATTTGTTTATCCACACAATCAATATCTGGGAACTGCAATACTCTGGCTGTCTCTCCTGCGTCTAATCTCCTTGTGTTGGATTTCAACTCCCTCATCTGCCTCGACCTCTTCAATTGCTTTGGATTCGTAAAGTAAAGAGCTTTTTTCTTTCCTTTTGGCATACTTCTACTATGTGATTCCTAGCCAATCTCTACAAACAGCCGCCCCGTTACCTTCATCTATGTATGTTCTATTCTAGGATATTAAATTTCATCATTCCACAATTAGGTTAGCGCCTTGGTGCTAGGTATTAATTCCATCCAAATCCTCCGTCAGTACTGACATGATCTCATTATATTAATGCTTAACCAAATAATTGAAGATTTCATTTAGACTAACAACCTCAATTTAAATATGCATTGCCGCCATTGTTTTAATTGAAACCAATTTTAGCTCTGTACTTTTGGATACTCTGTCTTCCGATATTCACTTTGAATCTTGTACGTTAGCCGCTTGGATAGACACGTCAATCATCAATCCATATTCTAATATAAAAAGAATAATTTTGAACAAACAACGGCTAACTCATCGGCCTCCACTCTATTCTAGAGACTAGCACCTAATTATAATCTATCAAAGTGGTTACTATTTTATTACCCATTACGGCCGCTCTGCTCTTTTAAACTTGACTCATGTACCAGATCACAATCCACCCTATTAACTGATTACCTGTTATACCATATTTCAATCAATTACATCATCTCAAAAAGCAATGACTTTCTAAAGTTATAAGTGCCTCTTCACTCCTACCCACTTCCTCTTTACCCTTGAAATTGCTTTATCTATCTTCTCAATTGTTTCGATGGCTGCCTTGCATGATGGCGGCTCAGTCAGTGTTTTCATCAAGGGAGAGGGGCACACTATCCCGATTTCTTTCATTGTGGGGGAAGAGGGTTACTCGGTAGTTAGTAGTAGCCGTTTAGCTTCACGATTCAATATTCTTGAGGGGAGTTTGCATCTGGACATGGATGTTGTTGATCCAATCTCTAACATGGTATCACATATTGTTGCTCAGTTGTCAACTACTCGTGCTGATGGTCAGGTTTGGTTGTTGATGCCTGGAAATTATCGAGTGTATGGAGTGAAGGACGTTCCACCGGTTACTGGTTCCAACACTTTAACTCCTGGTCGTTCTACCACAGCTACTGATGTCACTCCTTTGCTCCAGAAGGTCAAACTAGAGCCCCCGGAGATCTCTGTTCTAATTCTTAGTGACGATTCGGATAGTGAGTGTATTCTACCCAAACCTGCTAATTGTCGCCCCAAATTAGAACCTACACATGTTGTTCATAATGCCCCCACTTTACATCGTGTAGAATCTGTGCATGTGAAACCTCCACTCTGCCCTGTTGATAGTATTGTGCAGTGCCTCCGCAATTTGAGCTCTTGTCGAGGTGCAAAGTCAGTACTCAGTAAATTAGATTACACTTCCATTTTGATAAAGAAGGTAGATTTTCTGCCTCCGGAATTTGATGGGGACGTCATATTTAAACTTCCACCTATGGAAAAGTATCCATCATCAAACAAGGCCGGGCAGTTGCATGGAATGGATAAGAAAGATGACGGACATGCATGGACCCGAACAGTGACGACGCACATCCAGTCTGACTCTCACCTTACTTTCCGAACTTCGGCTTGTTTGGGGCACCTCCGATGCACAAACAATTCATGCGAATATTTAGACCGACGGCACCGACTGTCACCGTTGAATGAGACTGAGTGGAATGGTACCGCCTCGTCCCCCTTTGTTCCACACTCTGATCCTCCATTGCATTCTACAGTTGTGTGCTCAATTTGTCAAGTTCCGCCGACATGCATTGGAAGTTGCCCGTGTAGGATCTACTACGTACATGGCTCTAATTTGATGACCCGAGCTTGTGTGCATCTCGGAATCCATAGCCATCCAGTGAAGAAGGGAAATTATAGAGATTCATCTGCAAAACTCTGATCTCTTATTGGTGAGCAGGTAGAACGGACTCCGTCGGCGACTAATTCTGCCATTGTCCTTGAGGCGAGTAAGGAGTACCTCGGTGAACTGCTTTTATGCGCAGAAGATAATCCCCAGAAGATCTTGGCAGTGGACGAACTTCTTCCTATTTTGGACAAGTTCAAGCAGATGTCATCACCCAGTATTCGTAATGAGGTTACCACATTCCGATATCTGCGACGTTTTGGGGTAATGGACAGCATCACTAGGTTGCGGGGCTCCAGTACGTGGGCCTTTGTCCAAGAAAACCGTTTCCCTGGACAAGGTGCTGAGTCTGACAAAGTTTTCATTTTCAAGATGGCGGAGGTGGGACCCGGGAGCGGAGTAGACTTGGTTAAGCGCATGCAACCAGGTGGAGACTTGGAGGATGCTTGGATGATGTTTGACCATGTCAAACGCGTCAAGTCTTGGACCACTATGGCTTGCCACGTATACGATTCTACTTATTGCCGTATCATGACTATCGTTGTTTGTGATATGCAATCTGAGGATGTAGCAGCACAACAGGTATTCTGGAAAAATTTGAATGCGGTTTCCAGCAGGCATGATATTTCCAATCCAAATTTTTAAGGATTTATGGCCGACAGCGCCCAAGCAAATTGGAATGCAGTGCATATCGTCTATGGGAGTGGCGATCCATCTGTGCCTATGATAAATCAGGAGCGAACTTGCCTATTTCACTGGTCGCAATCCTTAGAAAAACACACCAAGGCGGATATCAGGGCAGACCTTCAGGAGCAACATCGACGACTTTGCAAACAACACAAAAATTCCACCTCCTTAGAAGAGGCACAAAGCAAATACTTAGCAATTCGGGCATGGTGGTTATCTTCTGGAGCAACCACTGAAGAGGCGCTACCAAGATTGGACCTATGGCTAGCTTTCTGGCACTTCAGATACCGTCAATGGGGCGGGTTCATGGAGTTGGTAAGTTCTATAATCACATTACAACAATTAGAAGTTCTATTTTCTAAACCACAGCCAATATTGGCAGCGCTTATTGTTTGTTCAAAATTATTGATTTTGCCTGTCTAGTAGTACGGTGCCGATATTGGCCTTGCTTTTCATGTACAGCCGATATCAGCGGCACTTCTCCTTAACACCCTAACCCTATCTAAAGCCAATGATGGGAGAGAGCTAACATTGGTGCTCTCTCCCATGTGGATGCCTGTTAAAGCTGCTATTTCAGCCCTAATTTAATCCTTCTTCTTTGACTATTCATTCAAACATCTAACTTTAGATGTTGCCTCACAGGATCTTTCGGAAGTTGAATTGGCTGAGATGCCATCTTGTAATTTGGCGGAGTCTGTTCACAACAAGTGGCTACAGCAATCTGGCAAAAAGGGGAATGACCTGTATGTTGCCGCCATAGACGACCTGGTCCGGGTGTTTATGCAGGTTGTAGCCTACTACCAGTTCCTCAAAGGTGAGAAAGCGGGGACAGGTCCTGGTAAGGAAGAACTCCGATTGCGTATTGCACATCGCACCGCTCAACGCTCTGAAAATGCTAAGGTCCTTCACGCCGCCTTCGCCCACATGCCAGGTGCTGACGACTTTTGTACACGCCAACCTCACCTCGAGGGTGAAGAAGTGTTTGTTTCCACAAAACGGAAAGCAGATCTTCCACCAGGTTCAGAATTTGATTTGCACCGTCCAGACAAGATAAGCATATCTCGCCCACGTGTCAGGGCTCGTCAAATTGATCCAAAGATAGTTGACCTCACTGTAGAAGATTCGCCATCCGAACCCGATCATGTGCCAGAAGAATCGGAAGATCTTCCTCCCAAGACACCTGCAACTTCCATTAGGGTGCACCACGTCAAATTCGTTCAGGAAACTGCTTGCGATGAACACCACTGGCATATTGCAAGGCTGCCAAAGACATCTGCTAAAGCTTGTTTTGCGCTGCAGGTCAAGACGAGGAAGAAGTGCGTGGCCAGGATTGTACAAGACAATCGCAATACAGCTGCCCCTACTTATATTGGTCTTATGAATAATTATAAGAAGACCAGATTGGAGAGAATGCGTTTTTTCTTCTGCAATGATGACATCCATCGCTGCGTGGAGGGCACTAGTCGAAAATGGATGGTTTCCAAACCGCCTATCCCAGATGTTTGGCCTGTTATTATGGGCACAAACTTAAGCAGGAAAGAGATTCTCTCTCTAGAAAACGCCGGATTCTCTCTTGCTGAGCGCGTCCAATTGTCTCCAAGACAGCTCTTCAATGACGGAATATCCGTGAATCTGGACGATTATCCTCCACCCCCTAATCCTACGGATCACCCCACAAAGAGGTATGGTAAGAATATTAGACGAAATCCTTCTGCTCCGACTACCAAAAATCATAATAGCTGCGCCTCTACTCTATCAGTTGTTGGAAAGATTTGCTCAATTCTGATGGTACCTCCTCCAGCTTTAGGCTGCATTGTGACTTTTGAGTCTAGAAGCATATCTAAGGTTTCTAAGTACTTGTTGACAATTGGCCAGTTCCCAAACTGTGACTGCCAATCTTTCAAGGATATGTCTGACAAGTCACTCGGCAAGCGCGGTGCATGGACGTATTGTAAGCACATCTACTTCATCTTCAACGTAGTCTGTAGTTTAGATTCGGAGGTTGATATCTTCATTCACGCTCCTAGTTTCAGCTGGAATGAGATTAAAAGAGTTCTTCAGATT
The DNA here is from genome assembly GCA_951230915.1 of Antitrichia curtipendula. Lineage (NCBI taxonomy): Eukaryota > Viridiplantae > Streptophyta > Bryopsida > Hypnales > Leucodontaceae > Antitrichia > Antitrichia curtipendula. The sequence goes on along the minus strand of OX579633.1, from coordinate 52,897,412 downwards.
CTACTCCTAAAGCATTATGGAGCATAATTATTGTCCATACTATTAAGAGATTATTTTCCACTAATACAAAAACGATGGTGAGACTAAAAGGGCCACCACCGAAGCTTGTACATGGTCATGTTGTTGCCCTAAATCATCTGCCCAATTTTTGTTTGCATGGCTCAATTTTCGTTCATTCGCCACTAACTCACCCCAACCTTTAGTCCCCGACTCCTTCCTATTCTCTACCCCAAACCTAAACCCAAGTATGTCTCCCTCCAACAGATCTGAAAACCTCAGACCAACCCCCCTTATCGTTTGCAGAATTTATCCTAAATTGCCCAACATCCTTCTTCTGGCCTCAATATCCGTCTCTTACTCCCACCCTAAACCCACTCCTTAATTGTTCTTCCAATTAACCCTTAACTTCTCCACTTCCAATCTCTGCCTCCAAAGAAAATGTCTACATAACCCTCGTTTATTTCCTTTGCTTTCCCTATCTGATGCCTTTACCCTCTTTGATCTAACCTTGGGCCCCCATCTCTCAAATTCTGTAAATCCTTCGTACCAATTGTCCCTCTCTTGAACTCTCTTATTGCCTCTTTCCCTCTCTAGAACTCTCTCGAACACCTCTCTTGCAAAGAAATCTCTTTTGTCCCTCACAATATCCACCGTTTCTTGTTTCCATGGCGCTTACATTCACAACCACATAAATTATATCTTTTAATCATTTTTATCCCTATATTCCACGGTTATAGATCCTTCATCTCGAAACTTGCATCTTTCCTCGACCTTAAATTACATATTTGGCCACCCTACACTTTTTATGTCGAAAAATTCTGCAAAATATTCGACGGTCATAGGTCTATCATTAATACTAATTTAAGAATTCTAAATCCTAAAAAAAATCCTAAACTTTCAATTCTAATTGCCTATTTCAATAAATTATCAAACTTTTTGTGCTCTACGCTCACGACCCTACGCTCACCGCTCACCGCTTACCGCTCTACGCACACAAAATAGCATCGTCCACATCAACCTTCAATTCCAGCATTTGTCAAGATAGAATGTGGATGAAAACAATTGTAATTTGGATGGACATGATCATTTGACTGAACGACTCGACAATTTCTAAGGCCATCCAGTTTGACAAACATGTTATTAAGCTAGACGGACAAGCTAACTAATTTGACAAACAAGCTGTCTAGCTAGACGGATATGCCATCCAACTCGACAAGCACAAATGACAGACTTAACAAACTTCATTGATGCTTGGATTAAAATAAAATAATTTTTTTTAACCATTTGTATTCAAACTAAAGCTAATGTATTAGGATACATCTCAACTGATGCTAATAAATATTCCAATGCAAAAGCTCACATCAAGTCGAGATAGAAAACCTTGCAGTTGAAGTTCATCAACTTCATAAGGCAACTCTAGTTGAACATGCTCTAATTGAGCAACGACAAATTATATAGTTCAAATATTAAGGTCTTATATGCAAGCTAACAACATTAGAGTATTCACTCCTACTAGCCTCCCGAGTATTGTTAGTAAATCTAGGTTCATTACTGCTCCAATTCAAGTATCAAGCAATAGTACTTTCCAGCAATGCACTACCTATGATTGATATGTGGGGCCTATTCAAATGTTTGATGCTGACAGTGGGAGTATGCAATGGCAATTATGTTATTCCATCAATCAAGTGATGATCAAATGATAAACATGTGGTATTGGAGATTCTTTCGGAGAGTGACACAAAACTTTTGGTGATCCATAGTCATCCACATCTAGCTTTTGTGAGAACATCTCTAGAACTAATGCCCATTTGGTTGTAGGTCATGTTTATGTTAGTAGAGAAACTAAGGAGGTGGCCAAAGAGTCTCTCCCAAGGGCTTGAATTGCTTTAGCCTAACTATGCACACAAGAATGGTAAATTCCTTGAGAAGATTATCATAGATGAAGAGTTTATTGCAAACAACTTTAGAGCAAAATCAATTAATGAAGTTGCTTTGGAAGACCTCCATTTGCTTGGTCAATTGCTTCTTTGAATGTAAACCATCATTCAGAGAGGCAAAGAGATCAATTTTTGATATATAGTCTTCAAGTTGAAGAAGATAGAAGAGCTTGATTGTTACCAACAGACATAAAATTATTTAACAAAGTGATTGCAAGAAAGATCGGTACTATTTTTTGTCACAATTGGAATGATGGAGTTGCCATCAACTATAACTTTTGGAAAATGAAGTCAACATACTTAAAATTTTTACTAGAAATGGATAACTTGGAAGTCATGTGATTCATTACTTTTCAAAAAAATTAAAAAAACATTCTAAGTATAATTAAATTTCAATTTAGCTAATTTGTCACACTTTTTACTTTAGGGGGTTTTAGTATTGGGGAATACCCAAAAGGAATGATCTAGAGCTAAAAATTTTGTGGTCTATTTTTACAGTAGAAAAACATGTGTTTATAAAAGGAAATCTAAAAATACATTATTTTATGGCCTCTTTATTTGTACAAATAGGACTTCCTTGCGCACGCACTTCTGAGCATTGAAGATGGTTTTGGCTTCTATTTTTTGGTGAAATGTGATCACTATCAAGTCTTTACAAATGGCCAATTTTTAGTTTTTTTGTGTTCATGATTTCCTAATTATTATTAATTTATATCTAGTTGTATCTATTTTTTGTGATGAATTTAAGTTTAATTTTTTTTCAAATAATACTTTTTTTGTATTTGCAAGTATTCAGTGGTATTAGTAGCCGTCAATTTTTCAGATAAACGGCTGAGATTGTTCTGTTTTATAGTACTCGTAGTACTCATAGTATTGAGCACAGAAACTACAATTTTGACAAAGCGCTATCAAAATTGTTTGGTCTTTCTTGCAACCACCCCACCATATTCCGTCAACATGTCCCATTTAGGCTCTTATTGAATAAGGGTTGAGAAAAATATTTGTAGCTAAATGAAAGAGCACAACTGGACTAGATGTAGTTGGATCAAAGAGTTCAACTAGACTGGGTGCTTCCGAATTGAATCAACAAGAATCACCACTTTATTGGTACTTTTTCTATTGATATAATAGTAAAATTATCAATCACCTCGTGGTTTGTAAAGCTTCATTGCTAGGTTTGACTTTGGTATTTTTTGTTTACATGGTTGATTGCAAATAATATTCAAGCTTTGCCAACTTTGAGCAAAGGAGATGTGCACTCCATGCTAACCAATGTCAAAGACTCTGACCTTGCAATTGGCACTATATTATGAGAACTTGTTCTTCCATTCTCCAAAGTCTTCTTACCCTAACAATTATATATTTGTTCCAGCAAAGCTCAAATTTGAGACTTTGTTGTAATAATGGAATAAGGGCCGATTTGGAAAACATACTTGCAACCACCTTAAATTGAAATATCAAACTTTAGCTCTAAATTGTTTCTTTTAAAAAAAACTACAATAAACAAAGTTCTAAACTAATAAACTTCAAGTACAAAAAGTGAAAGCCCCAAACATCCTAAATTATAGAATTACTAATTGAAGTGAACCGTGAGGAACCAAATTCCAAACCATAAATTACAAGCTCAAGAAATAAAACTACAAATTAAAAACAATGATAGTCAACATACAAGCCACAAACAACAACAATTCAAGCAAGAAAACCATACAATAATGGAGAATGCATGACTTCAAGGTTTAAAGAACTATGCTTGCATAAACGTAATTGTAGACAATTTATGTTGTAACACATTTATAGGCACTAAGCAACATTGGTTGCATTGCTACTTTGTCGTAGCTTTATACAATTTGTCAAATATTATGGATGATTCATAAATGAAAAAACATTACTGTTCAATTTTCACTTTCATCCCCACCCAATTCTAAAAACCAAAGTGCTCAAACAATGACCTACAAAGTTGTAGCTTGACACTACAATTATAAATCTTTGAAACCCTAATTTGGATCATGGAAATGGATATAGGATTTTCACAATGCTATTTTAAAGTTAAAGCAATCTCAAAAGCATATTCACATAACAATCTCTATTCAAATTTTGTTACAATCTCGAGCGGGGGGGGTAGTGTGTCAAAAAATTAAGGAGATAGGTGCGAACACCAAGTATTTTATAGGGGGGTGTTATTTTTTTATTTTATTTTTTAAACATGCTATCATTATATAATTTTCTACTTAAGGTTATTAGAGAAGGGGCTTGCATTACTTATAAATCTAAATTCATATGAATAAATGATATGGTTATTTAGAAAGAAAAAAAATGCTACTACAAATTCTGTCCATTGAACGAAAATTCATAAGTAATTCAAAAATGCTCGGAAAAATACAAAACGACTTGGGTTAGATTCCCCATCAACTTCTCTATGACTGAAAAATTAGCTAAAAACATTCCTGTCCAAGGAAATACATGAAAAAGGCGGACCAGCCCTTAGATGGTCGGTTTATGAGCCTCCTATCTTAATATGACATGTCTTCACAGTATTCACAACAATATGTAAGAACTATTTTGCATTATCATAATATGACATGTCTTCACAGTATTCGCAACAATATGTAAGAACTATTTTGCATTATCATAGTATGAAATTGAATGTCAGAAATATTTTTCAACAATCATGGTAGTATGAAATGGTATATGAAATGTTAGTATGCACTGGTATTATCAAATAGAATGTCATTGTGTTTACAAACACAATCATTAAAAAAAATGTGCATACTATGTTACAAAATAGAATGTAAGAAATGTCTAGTTATGGAGACCGAATCAAAACTCAGCTTGTACAACTGAGCTCACTGAAACATGCAATACTGTAACTGAGACTGCAATTGATGAAAAACTACAAAACAAATCCAGTCTTCGACATGAGAGGGAAATGCAAAGAGGAATGCATTTGGCCTCATTCTAAGAGTTACCTATAGTTCTACAAGTCACGGAGCTCTGTGGGACGGTGAAACCCACTTAAGGCTGGAAGACTGCAATTTTGCTCCAACAAACACCTGAATCTGGGAACAGTCCCACCCATCTTGCAAAGTGCAGCAAAGGCTCTGCAATTCAGCAGCAGACAACTCCACCAGAGGTGCACACCTCAATCTCTCATCCAAATCTGTGTACAACGTCCATGAACGAGACAACAAGAAAACAGCACGCTCATACATCGAGAACATGAAAGCCATATCCCTCTTCCTTGCTCGTGAGGTCCGACGACTGATTCCCCTTCCAGTCACCTACACCAAGTTTGCCTCTGCTATGCGCAATGCAACAAACTCCGTGAGCCTGTGCACTGGATCACGCCACTGTGTACACGTCGCTGCAAGACGTGGGAGGAGAGTCATGATTTCCTTGTCCTTGATGAACGCCCGCGCCCAAGAATCTTCAGGCAGTCGCGCAGCCAGTGGCGACATACAATCCCAGAGAATCCCAGAGAAGTTTGCGGACTCCATAGATGCCTGTAAAACTGCGCATTTGTAAGACTGAGCCTGAAGAAAAAGCATCGACAGACACAATCGTAGATAATTTTGCACTACCACAGTATGAAATTGAATGTCAGAAGTCATTGCTCCCGGTTTCGCCACAGATCTCCTGACGACATTGCTTTCCAGGTCCACCCTTGTCCTGCTCCACTATAGGGATCACATAAACGCGTTCCGTGACAGGATTCATCGCCTTGAACCTCTTTCAGATGTGACATTGATCCTCAAAGTCCCAAAACTCAAATGCCCAATCAACGCACCCGCCCTCCTCCAGACGCAATCGCAACTCGGCGTAAGTGTCGCTAGCTTGACAGAAGAATGGACTGAGGAGCTCCGGACGCGTGTTCTTGTCTACAAGGGAAAACAGCTTCGTCTTCAAACTCAGCGCCATTTTCGCCTGAACCCTAAACCGGCACCTTCAATCCTTGAACACACCGCAAGCACAGAACAACATCCAGAAAACGAAGAGGAAAAGACTGACTACGCAATCCCAAACCCTAGATTGGAACGAATAGAGGGCCCGCAACTTAAACTGCCAATTTTCAAAAATTAATTGACAAAACTAAATGCTAGACACAGCGCCAACGGCTACTATAGAAATTAGTCAAGACTATAAAATTATTGATTACTTTCAATATGCCACTCATAAGGCAGCAGCATTTAATATTTTTGGCCAAAAAAAAGAATAAAAAAGGGGGTATCCTAGGTCTAATTTTTTTCTAATTGGACCTATTTTTCTATACCCTATAGTAGTTTGAAGACATATCATGGCGTTTTAGTACCCTATAGTATAAAAAAACTAGTTATAATTTTTATCTCAAATGTTTTTTAGGTACCCTATCATTTGTTTGCACGTAGTTTTCGACTGCTGCCACTCACTACCTCCCCCCCCCCCCGAGGTTACAATAATATAAAGTATAAGAAAAGATTAGAATTTATTGAAATTTTTTTTTTTATAATACTAACTTTAAACCACCACAAATGAATGGCTATAAAATAACAATATTTGAAGTTCTACAAGAAAAATTGGCTAACTTGATCCAAGGTTGTTTGTTGAGCTGGATAGCCCTAGAAACTGTCGAGCAGTTTGGTCAAACAATCATGTCCATCTAAATCACAATTGTTTTCATCCATATTCTATTTTGACAAATGTTGGAATTAAAGGCTGATGTTGTGACAGACATACTGAAGTTGCAATGTGAAATAATGTAGAAAATCCTACTCAGCTAAGATTTGAATTGAAATGAATAAAAATTCCTTTGACTAACTATCTAATGTGGTTGTGTCTATTTGTAATGTTTCCTTGTTACAAAGAGATCACTCCAATTGAGTTCCTTGGCTTTGTAGGGTCTAAAAAACCTTGTTCAATGACCACTCATGACGTAGACATAATTTAAGGAACTCATCTACAAAACCAAGGATGAAAGAAATGTCTATGAGAGTCTAGTATCCACAACTAGAATTGATATTGGGTGGTTGCAAGAAAGACCAAATAATTTTGGTAGCGCTTTGCCAAAATTGTAATTTTTGTGCTAATACTATGAGTACTACGAATACTATGAAACAGAACAATCTCAGCCGTTTATCTGAAAAATTGACGGCTACTAATACCACTGAATACTTGCAAGTACAAAAAAAGTATTATTTGAAAAAAAATTAAAGTTCATCACAAAAAATAGATACAACTAGATATAAATTAATAATGATTAGGAAATCATGAACACAAAAAAACTAAAAATTGGCCATTTGTAAAGACTTGATAGTGATCACATTTCACCAAAAAATAGAAACCAAAACCATCTTCAATGCTCAGAAGTGCGTGCGCAAGGAAGTCCTATTTGTACAAATAAAGAGGCCATAAAATAATGTATTTTTAGATTTCCTTTTATAAACACATGTTTTTCTATTGTAAAAATAGACCACAAATTTTTTAGCTCTAGATCATTCCTTTTGGATACTCCCCAATACTAAAACCCCCTAAAATGAAAAGTGTGATAAATTAGCTAAATTGAAATTTAATTATATGTAGAACGTTTTTTTTAATTTTTTTGAAAAGTAATGAATCACATGTCTTCCAAGTTATCCATTTCTAGTAAAAATTTTAAGTATGTTGACTTCATTTTCCAAAAGTTATGGCTAATGGCAACTCTGTCACTCCAATTGTGACGAAAAATAGAACCAATTTTTCTGGTAATCACTCGGTGGCAAGTGAAAGGCAACTTGGAGGAATACTTTGTAGATAGTGGTATATAGCTATTAACTGTAAGCACCTCTACAATAAGCTTAGGTGGGTTGCAAGAGGAGTTGCAATTCCAATACAAGATCAGCTAGTCAAACTAAAAAAAGGTGAACTAAGAGGACATAATCGCATTGAAAGATATTAGTACCAGAACTCTTTCCAAGCAAGGGACTACATAAGGCTTAATGATGCTCTCCAATATAGTCGATGATTCAAGGTAATACCATTTTGAATTTGGCATGAGCAACCACCTAATAAGATCCTTTCCTCTCCTTTTACCTCAATCTAACACCATCCTCTTAACCCAATTATCTAATATATAGGGTTCTTTCCCCCTCCTTCTATCTCAACCTCTTATTATCTTTCGACACTTCCACTTTACAAATTGCCAAAGTTTATATACTCATGTCACATCAATTATTGATGCTGATCATTTGGGTAGTTGCAAGAAACACCTGCCATTTTGGCTCAAAATGCCTTACGTACTAGAGTTCTATGACTTTTGGAATAAATTTTTTTTAATAAAATAAAACATGAATAATTTATAAAGCATTAAAAATAGTACGTGCATGAAAATTCAAGCCAAGAAAAATTTATCCCTAAAAATTATGCACAAAAAGAGTGATGAAAAATGCAAGAAAGTAGATATTTTGGAATTTGGTTTCTAGAAAATAGTATAAAAAATTCAAGAACTTAAAAAAAATTCTAATTTAAAAATGCTTCTTCTCAACCACTTTTGTTTTTGAAAAAAAAAAATGTATTCTCTGCACGCGTATAAAGGTAGTGCACTTTGAACATATGTGAAAGGTGTTCACTTTGATGTTTTTTAGAAAATCTATTTTTAGGCTTATATAACTTTAGTTATAATCGTTACATCCCAATTTTGACCTTCAAATTTGTATTTTTAGATAAAAAAAACACTACTAAATTCCCCCAAATGGCCATGGTAAACATCCAATTAGTGACAATTTAAAAATAATAAATTAATTGGAAAAAATTATTCAACGTAAAAAAATACTACATGTACCTTCAACTCTTCAAGTGTACCTTCATTTCAAATTTTATAGAAAAAAATCATATGATGTAAAAGGTATGAGCAAAAAACCACATGCACATCTAAAGCCAAGGGGACTAAAAAAAGGACAAGTGTTTCTTGCAATGACCCATTTACAAGTGCTTTCTTGAACATGCCCGCCACCATATCCTTTGTTAGGCAATACTTGAATTCTATCTTCTTGTCTTCTACTTTTCCTTGAATGAAGTAGTGTTGCACATCGACGTGCTTTGTGCACAAGTGGTCCATTGGGTGCTTTGCGAGTGAGATGCATCCTTGGTTGTCATACAACACTAAGGTCGCTTTGCTTTGCACATATCTAAAATTGCCCAACAATTTTATAGCCATGTTGTCTCCTTCGTGCATATTGTGGACACCATGCACTCCGCCTCCGTGACAGACATTGCAATGGTGGGTTGGCACTTTGTATTCCACAACACCGCTCCATAACCAATGAAGAACACGTTCTCCATTGTCAACCTCCAATCGTTGGGTTCTCTCACCCACTTCAATAGAATGTCATTGTTGCTAAGGCACAACTTGAAGTCCAACGTGCCCTTCAAGTACCATATGATCTTCTTTACAACTTTCCAATGTATGTAGACAAGCTTTTATATGTATTGACTCACTACACTCACTGAGAATGCAAGATCCACTTGTGTTGCCACTATTGAGTACATCAATGCCTCCACTACCTCCATATATGGTACTTTGGCCATCTCATCCTCAAATTGTTTGTACTCCTCCATGGTGAATTTGGGCAACTTGAACAATGTGTCAAAAGGTGTTCTAATAGGCTTGCACTCTTACATGTAGAAGTGCTCAATCTAATACATCCTTGAAGTATTTTTTTGGCTTATGGTAATGGTGTGGGCATTGCAATCTCTCACAAACTCCACTCTGAGTTTTACTCGGCCTTGAGTTTGTTCTTCAATAGCTTCATCATGGCCATGTCGCTTGCTAAGATAATCAAATTGTCCCCATATACACAATATCTACCAACAAGTACTCTTAAGCTTGCTTGATGTAAAGTGAGTGGTTCACATGATTGCATTGCTCCTTGTAAGGTCTTTGGTGACAAACATAGCACCGATATCCTTCTACCACGCCTTCTTAGATTGTGTGAGCCTGTAAATGACCTTCCTCAACTTACACTTAAGATGCTCGTGTTGACCATGTACAAATCCCTTGATGGATCCATGTAGATCTCTTCTTCAAGGTTTGGATTCAAGTATGCCATTTTCACATCCATTTGGTGCATTTCAATCCAAATCAAGGCCAGAGGGCTGCCTTAATGGCAAAGCCAAATTGTATGGTAGTGAACTTGGCAACCGGTACAAACACCTTGTTGAAGTCCACGTCCACCACTTGAAAGTACTCCTTAATTATCAATCTTGACTTGCGACATGTGATCTCCTCCAAAGCATTGCGTTTGGTGCAAAATACCCACTTACACCTAATACCCTCCTAGCCCTTAGGAAGGGGGATCAATTTCCACATGCCCTTGACTATACCGATTTATATTCCTTGTGCATGACCACCTTTCACTTGCTTACATCTTCACATTTCAATGCTTGGCCTAAGTTGTATGGATCCTCATCAAGTGCCATTATTGCACACTCATTGTGCGATGGTTGTGAAATGTGGTTCTATATAGCTAGCAAATTGAATTTCTAGCTTTTCATAACATTTCCTTTTCTAGGTGATTAACATGAGACAAAATAACTTAACTAATGAGAATTTCTGAGCTATAGTAAGATCCAACATGTTTGAAAATCTTGCCTAATGCCTAATGAACAATGGCTTAGTAGTACTTGGTAGTTTGTTGCAATCATTAGACTACTAAAGGAAAATGGGGTGAATAGAAGACTCCTTATAAATGTGCATCAGCTGTAAGTAGAATTAAGAACATGAATTTGAGTTGTTATAGGTCCCTATGACTCATGAAGTTGAGCATGGCTTACAATAAGGGTGTAACCAATGAAAAAGTGTCTTTGGAGACATCAATTACACTAATCAAGCATCCACTCAAGCATAAGAAGACAATTCTACAATTCTACAATTTACTAGGAAAGTGACTTTGGAATAATTCAAAGAGATTGTGATGCAAGCAAGTGCATAAGACAAAAACATCATATTATTGAAATTTCAAAGTCACCTATACATCAGTCATTGCAATTCCCACACCACCAATGCATGCATCATTGCACTATCCTATGCCAATTCAATACATATCATAGCTTCTTGGTATAGTATACCTCTAATTGATCATTCTAATGAAGCAGCCATTAGAAGCGCCAAAAAGAAATCTTAAAGCTATCATTTTCACTTTTTAAACAAAGTGCTAAGCGCAATTATTTCCCATTTTAAAGACCCTATCTTCATTCTATTTTTTTCTAATGAATATTCAGATTTTTCGTTTGGATTCCAAACATACATTTCTTATAGACTCTTATATTGAGGCAAGGTTTAAGCAACCTTAGATGAGTCAAATGACTAGCAATATGTATTTTTTGGTGAATTTTTTGAGGTCTCACTTCTTTTTTTTTAGCAAGACAATTCTTGAAGTTTGGAAGTAGAATTGATATGATGAATCTAATTTCAAGATAAAAAAGTAGAACTTTTATCATTTTGATGAAAGGTAAGAGTATAAGAGTGTTTGCAACATCTCTTAGTTTATCTCAAAACACACTAAATGGAAAGAAGAATAAACATTTTAGTAGTTTACAATTCTTAAAACAAGATTTTCAAAGATCTTTACCACTTCAAAAAAACATGTAATGCTCTTGATCACTACTGGAAGGTTCGAATTGGAAATTAAAGCATCAAAGGTGTTGAACGTAGATAGAAAAGTAGAAATCTATAATTACATATTGTAAAATGTTTATGTAGATGTTGGATTGAGGGCTTGTGAAAAGGTACCAAAGCCTTGTTTGTCATGGGAAAATATATAGGAGGCTATGTTTTGCAACAATGCATAGAATAATTGGATTGTAGAGAAATCAATTAGAAAAAGATAGTGTTTAATGACAAGATAAATTGTTTCATTGCTAATGGTAAGACTTGGTATTGAATCAATGACAAAGAAAACTCCCCTAATAATACTATAAAATAATCAATGAAACATAGTAAAAGATATGTAATGTTATATTATTGCATGACAGAAAAGGGGGGGTTGGCTTCGGCGAGCCAAACGGGCCAGGCCGCCTTCCCCGTAAGGTCCAACCCTTACGGGCCAGTTTCTACCCCCGTACTGCCTGACGGGGCAGTTTCTTCCCCCGCAAGTGCTGGGGGATCACTTTTAAACCCCCTGTATTGCGGGGGGATCACTTTTCCCTTGCCGGTGGGGGTCCGCCCTGAACGGTACGGGACCGAACAGAGCCCCCACGGCCAGCCATGTGTGAGGCCTCAGTCCTCAAGGCCTGTACAGGAGTGAGGTCCCTGCCCTGAGATTCGAAACTTTTCCAATGCCACTTGGGCAGCTGGGCAGGGTATAATTTATAAGCCACGAGTCCTTAACGGAATCTAAATCTCAAACCGAATCCCAAATGATCGTAATCAATAGGTTGACTATACCTACTGGACCAATACGTCACAAAAACCTAAAAAACCTTAAGCTCTTCCCTCTCCCCAAAGGAAAGACTCCTTTCCTTCATACTCCCGGTTCTAACCCTCAAGACCCTGATCCACGAACCTGAAAAACGGCCACAATAACTACCATCGCGGGCTGCCTCGTCAGCAGAACGATGCGCTGAAAAATCACAGAGTCTACCTGCTAATCTCCCGGAAGATTATCCGCCCAAAGAAATTGCTCACCAAGAAGCTTCCTACGATTATAAAAGAGGTAACCTGTTCCTAATTAAGCGCAAGCAAGCAAGGTATGAAGGTCTGCGAGAAGATGTTCCTTGACCCAATGCACCTTCCCACCTTCATATGCAACTCCTTCCGACCAAATTAAAAGCAGATCAGGAAACGAAACTCACCCGAGAAAGCTGACAATTAAAGATGCCGCTCCAGCGCACAGCTTTCAGAGCCAACAAGCGCACCCTCAAACATCCTGACCGGGCACAGTTCACATGTTTGTTTTCGATTCAGAGAGCGTCTCCTTCGCTCTTCCTCCAATCACCCAACCCTAACTTTCACTCTCAACGCCGCCATGCCATATCCATACCTGCAAAGTGAAAGTCGAGATCATCACCGACACCGCTGCAAAGTTTTCGGAGCTGCCCCGGTAATTTGTTTGCCTCCACTTTGAAGAAGAAGCCAGGGATCTTTTTGGAGTAAATTTTCACTTAAAAAAAGCGATGAATTTCTTTCTCATGGAATATGAAGTGAGACTCTTCCTTTTTCAGTGGATGAAAATGCAAAGTATCGCTCTATTTTGGATGAATTATTTTGGATGAATAAATGAACTTTCATCCATATATTGGAGACTTCATCCATTTTGTGGATGTAAAGAGCTTCATCATCTCCAGTGAAGATCACTTTCTAATTACCTAAAATAAATAAAATTAAAACAAAACTGGAAGGAGCCGGATATTTTTTCCAAAGGCATCAAATGTATCCTTTCACATTATAATGATTTTCTTTAGTTAAACTCAAATTCCAAAAAAATCATTTACATGGTTTAAATTCAAATAAAAAGCAAGGAGGTAGGAGTTGCCAAAATACATTTGCCTAAGGGTATCATTTGTGATTATGGCACACATTTCTTCATTTCTAGCAAATCTTTAGACTTCCATATGAGGTTGGTCTTGTGTGTGCTATGACAAGGAGAATCTTTTCTACCAACCTCAATAGAATTAGATGAAAACTTGTTTTCAACAGCACAAGCGAATGAGTGGTGAGAGGTGAGCGATGAATAGTGAGAAGTAAATGGTGGGATAAGTTTAGCCATGATTTCAAATAAATAATAAAAATTTATTTTTAAAAATTAAAAAAAATGAAGTTAGAATTTACTTCTTTTTGATATTGTGGATTTTGGTCCTATGATATGGAAATTTAGAGCCAATGATATAGAAAAGTGGATGTGCACAAATATGTAGGGGTTCTACGGTAGGATTTAGGGTTGTATCAAATTATTTATTTTGCACGTAGATTGATAAAGGAACCATCAAAATTTTACATGTATTATGAATTTATCAAGTCCCTTCCATTTAGGCCATCAAGAAGTTGAATAGATCATAACTTGGATAGAATAGTCATTGCCATTAATATTGCAACACTGCAACAAACCTCGGGGAGGTCACTTAGAGTGTCCATTAGAAACCACGTGCGATCAAAACTTTGGACCCCCTATTTACTTTTTGAATTTTAAATAAAATTTAAAAAAAAATATGAATAGATTTTCCTACTTTGAAAGTTTATGTTTTGAATTATTGATATTTTTATTTGTTAATAATAATTAGTTACAAATTTTTGAAGTAAAAAAATACATTGTAGAACTGAAAAATAACTTTCACACCCCTATATTATATAAGAAAAAATTGTCTAAAAAATGAACAAAAAATTCCTAAAAATAACTCTCTATTGAAAGCTCATTTTGAGTTGAATATTGATTCAATGGTCATCTAAATGTGTTCTCTATAATTGTTTGAGTTGAAAAACATGCCATTTTAGTTCATTTTCAACTTCTTCTAGAAATCATTTCATATTTTATTTGAGTTTGAAATTTTGGCAATAGAAACCTAGTCATTATTAAACAATACTCATAATTTTAGGTTGAAATTATAGTTTATTAGAAACCACTTGTTTGCACGTGGTTTGTTGTAGTAGAACTAAGTAACCTCCCCGAGCAACAAACAAAAAATGGTTGATGGATGACATGATAATTTTTAGCAAAATACCTTGGTGATAGGTTTCATCCTTAAGGATTAAAGGGAAATAACAATGATATAGATTATTACAATGGACAATATGATCAACAATGACAATTTATAGAATCCCCAAATTGGCATATTTCAAATCATCAAAGAACGTGAATATTGAGTGGCCAACACAACACCGCACTATTGTTGCATCAATTCCTACAAGTTTTAGATTCTTCTATTGAGTGATTGCAAGAAAGAACTATATTATTTTGCGTCACATTTAGAATGATGGAGTTGTCATCCACCATAACTTTTGAAACATAAACCTAATGACTTTAAATTTTTATTTGAGATGACTAATTTGATTGTAATCATATCACTTATTGTTTACAAATAATAAAGATAATACTTCTATATTTAAAATCAATTTTGCTAATTTGTTACACTCTGAGATTTAGAGGTTTTTAGCACTAGGGAGTATCCAAAATTAATGATCTAGAGCTGAAATTTTTGTGGTCTATTTCTAACATACGTAGGCATGTGTCTATCAAAAGGCATCTAAAAATAGATCATTTTATGTCCACATTTGTACAAATAGGGCTTCTTGGTGCACTTTTGAACATTTAAGATGGTTTTGACTTCATTCTTTTGTGAAATTTGATCACCATCAAGTTCTCAAAAATTGCCAATTTTTAATTTTTTGTTTCATGATTTTTTGTTTGTTATTAATTTATACCTTGTTGTATCTATTTTTTGTGATAAATTATCTTTTTCTCTACATAATACTATTTCAATATTCACAAACAATCCATAGTACTTGCAATTGTACTTTTAGTTGTTGATTTCTCCGATCAATGATTTAGATTGTTTTGCTACAAAGTACTCATAGTACTTAGGGTCTAAAATCCATTTTGGGGCAAAATGCTACAAAAAAACCCGGCTAGTCTTTCTTGCAACCACCCTATTGGCAATTTTTACATTGTCAATAATTTTTTTGTGGACTAATCATCCAAGTGGAATACCCATACTATTCAAGTATCTACATAGGATTGTTTTGGAATAGATGTTCAACTTCATTGTAATGTATATAAGCTAGGAGCATTATATAAACATCCTCCTCAAAATTGGCCCTATAGAGGTAGCCAAAAATATAATGAAGATGGTTGCAATGAATGAATAATTTCCGCTTCCCTAGAGCCCTAGTGCTCATATTAGTGAAGTCCTTGCAGCTATACTTTGGGAGGCTATTGAAAGTGACTTGAAACATCTTTTGTTTGAAAAATAGTCAAACTTAAAGGTGATGATTCTACTAAATCATAAATACAATATATGGTGATCTTCGGACAAGGCCATTTATACTTCTAGCAATCTTTCATTTGCTTCTATGGCATTTTGTTGGAGCAAAGTTGTTGCAACACATTTTCTTTCCACACATGGTTGTTGTATAGGAACTAGGAGTTGGGTGGACAAAGGTTACCTTTGTTATCCACATCTTTAACAATATGCATGTGGAAGAGACGGCAAGGAGAGATGGCTTTTCCTCCAATATCTTGTGTAAATCCAACATCTTCTAGTGATAGTATTTGTGTTTTTGAAAATTTGGTCCTAATAAGGATTGGTTAAGCAAGGAGAAGGGTGGGCCATATGTAAACCCATTTGCATTTAGTTCTTTGGACAGAAGGCACAATATCATTGTTGTAGAACTAGAACTCTTTCTAAATTGTATAATAGAATAGTCAAATGAATCATATTCTTTGAATAGGTTGGGACAAGTGTTCCTTCTTTTTTTTAGAAGGTGTTATGCCACACCAATTTTTAAAACCCTTTTGCATTGCATAATAAGTTAAGGAAGCTTTAATGTACCTTAAAATATATACCACTGTGCAAGATCACATATAGATTCCCGCACCCAAATCTCATACAAAGGAACCTTGTCATTGTACAATTATGGAGTTATATTTGAGCATGGTAAATATTAGATATTAAAATGACATACAACTAAAACATGGAAATTTTTTAATCATCAATTCAATGGTATATGTCTTTCCAAACATGAAAAATGATTTATTTGTAAGGTGTCCACAAAATGTTTGCCAAGAGAATCTTTAACCCCTAAAGGCATGTTTGTCCCCTCGGGGGACAATTTGGGTCCGGGTAGGTTCCTGTGACCTCAATTTGTAGAGAATTTTTTGGGGATTTTTTGAGGTTGTGCGGTCCTGCGAGAGCTTTGTGGATATGTAATTTTTATTTCAATTGGTGCCCGAGAAAAAAAGTTATGCCAAAAATAGAGTTTGGCGGGCAGTACAAAAAAATCACAGAAAGTCAAAATAAATTTTTTAAATATTTTTTTCAAACTCTATGTCTTTTTGTCTACATTTGAAGCTTTGATTCATTCTATTTGGACTAATAATGAAAAAGTTATAGACAATCTTAGTTTCTTGGGCAATCTAAGCATCTTCTTGAAAAAATAACTTTTAGGATTCATTTTTGAATGCAATTTTTACAATTTTCAGAAAAAAATTGTTAGAGAAGGTTGAATTTGCTTGCTAGAACAATCTCACCGTTGGGATTATGGTATTTCAATTTTGTCTTAGAGCTATTAACGATTTAGTTATTCCTTCAATCTTGAACCTACTTCTACTTAACAATTTTTTAATGAGTACAAATTTAGTGCTTTTTTCTTGAATTTTTTTTCCTAGATTTTCAACTGAAGTATTCAACATATAAACTTAGAAAATCAAAATCAACAATACAAAAAATTTAAGTTAAATAGGTTCAAAGCCCAAAAATCTAGTCAAGCAAGGTGCAAAAAAACTTGTTTTCTTCACTTTGAATGCAAATATCTTGCAATTTATTTGGTCAAAGTTTCTGATATTTCTTGCACACATTCTCATACTAGTCTAGTATAAGATCCTACGGTTAGATATGCAAAAAATAACAATCAAAACACTTGCAAAAAATAGCAAAGAGCAAAAAACTATAAAAATTGGCATAGAATTATCTTTGCAAAAAATAGTAAAGAGCAAAAAACTATAAAAATTGGCACACAATATAGTATTATTTTTAATGGCAATAAATGAAGGCAAAGGCCACATAATTATAATAGATAATTATTTTCAATATTGTATTGTTTAAGGATTTGTTGAAAAAAAGAATGTACGCAATGGGCACTATTAACTCAAATTCAAAAGACATTCTTCAAGCCTTAAAAGATACAAAATCTTTCAACAAAAATGAACAATGTACATTGGATTAGCGCATGCATGAGTCTTGGCAGATATTTTGCTGAAGGATTAGAGTTTGGTTAGACTAATAGTTTCTACACACGTAGTGCCCATTCATTTTCCAAGAAGGTTTTTAACCCCTAAAGCCCCGAGGCCTTTTCTCCATCAAAACACTTGCAATTATCACAAATTGCATTTATAAGCCATCTAATTTCTCCCAATTTATCATAAATTGGCATAGCTTTGTCCATCTCATACTTCATAGGATCAGTATTGCGTAAGCATTTTGTCAAAAAAAGACCTAGACATCAGTCATGAGTTGTAAATACTCCCTCCAACCCAAAATGATCTTTTGATTGGCCTTTGTTTTTGTCCCAAAATGGTTTTCCTACTATGACATGGAAGAAGAGCCCACAAAATGAATTTCCTTTGTAATGGACAATTGAATGGATATTTTTTGTCACTGCAATCATCACAACAAGTGGTACTTGGGCCCAGGAGTCAATAAATAATTTAATGAAAATGAATTGAGTGGGAACTCTACAACAACTTTGACTAGTTAACCAAAGTTATTTATAGAAACATGAAGTACTTGTGTAATGGATTCTTTTTGCTTGTCAGTCTATTGGGTTTGTTTGATGTGATGTGTCACTATTTGTTGTTGTGTTTAGGAGGTGAGTTGTCACCAAGCCATCTTGAGAAGGCAAAAGAACCGTAGGAAGACAAAAAGACTCTGTGGGAACTCAAGAAATGAGTGGCCAACAATGCTCTTTGAAAATTGGTATAAAATCTCACTCTTTTATACTCTACAACTAAAATTTGAAAATTAATTCAGAGCTGAAATTTTTAGGACAATAAAAAAGCATTGAAATCTATTCATAGCTCAAAACAGATTAAGAAAATTATTATTTTCAAGCTTAATCCAAACATTCTATAACAAGAAGATCATTTTGGAACGGAGGGAGTATTTGGGCAATCAAAAAAAGAATCCTTTCTATGTAAATACGATTTCACATTCAGTTGGTGCTTTATGGCTATGTATAGAATTATAGAAATAAGGGCTTTCAATTCTATAATATCTATGGTCTCCCATCGTGGCCCTTCAAAAGTCCTATTGTCTTCATTCTCCATTGTGTCATACTAGTTAGTCTCTATGACAAAGACACGTAAAATCTACATTGGCCAAAATATGTCATATAACTCTATGAAAGTAGAAAAGTGCTCTATTGATCGAAAATACCCCCAAACCTAATAAAATCTTGTGGTTTGAAATTATAAGTTATGAACTTTTGATTCTAAAAAATCACAATATATTATTTTAATTTGATGTTATTGACATCCACAACATCACCATTATCATAGCTACCTTCTCCTTCACTAGATCTTCCATTGTCATAGTCAAAGTCCAATTTACTTAAATTATCAAAAGGCAAGGTTGGAGCTTCATCAATCTAGCTTGCATGTCATATTTGTAAAAAAGGATAATTTGTTTCCAAGCCCCTCATCTCAATCCCAACCTCTAAGAGCCCCCCAAACCCCTTCACAAATCTCCAGCCCCCATCTTTTTCTAACCCCCTCTAATTAGATAGAGGGAGATTTAGATAGAGAGTGGCAAGGTGAGTTGGAGTCACTCCACGCCATTGTTCTTGGAAGCAAATCCTGTAATATTTCTAGCTCCCCACCCAAGAACAAAGACCTTCGGCAAGGGACTCTAGATGCAACTCTAGGTAAAAGCAATTCTCTTTTGTGGCCTTCCAACAATGTTACAAGGGCCTCTAGGTAAGCCTATTTTGTTGCCAAAGGCTCTGATTTAGAAATTGAGAATTGTTGAATGATAATTCTAGAAGCCACAAATATATGTTCAAGGTCTAAAGGTCATATTCGTTATATTGGGACTTTTTGCAATCTCATTTTCATCCTTGACTCAAGGATAAATCGCTTTATCTTTTTACTAGTATTTTTTTATAAATAGGTAACAACACCAACTTTTGGAATTTTATTATAGAAACACTATTTTAGAATTAGGTTTCAATTACTATTTTTTTAAATGAATTTTCCAATAATAAGCATTTTGTCTCAAAATCTACAAAAAGTCTCAATATAACAAATATGGCCTTTCTATGACCTCATGAAGATTAGAATAATATTCCTCAAAGTCTTCTTCATCCAAGTCCTTACAACTTAATTCTCTATTATTGATATTCTTGGTTGTTCATGTATTTATAGTCAAATTTGTCAATGCATTGTGTTGGTGGGGTGTTAAAATTGTGATGCATTCTTGCACAATGGGAAGGTAGGTAACGGTGTTGAATATTCCACTTGATCCCTTGAAAGAGGTAGAAGTGATGGACTCTAAGATGGTGGTTGTGAATGGTGGGAAGTTGATGGTGCTTGGGATCATAATTGATAGTTGTGCTATAGTGGTAGTCCATTCCATGTACCTATAAGATTCAAAAAGAAATGAGCAGCATTAAAATTGAAAATGGCAAATAACAATTGAGAAGAAATAAGGAGAGAAGAATAGTACCTCATCTATTTTGAATTTAGAACTTCCCTCCCCATTTTTCCTCTTGCTAATCACAAATTCAGAACAAAGCTTCTTCTAGAGGCACCTCTTCCTGTAATGCACAATTGTCTCTCATTACAAGATAGTTTGTGAATTGTGGTTCACCTACTCTACACTTTATTTTGTTGCTTGCAACTTGGAAGAGGTAAATTAGGAGTAGGAGACCTAGAGAACTTGCTATTTTTCTTCCACATTATTGCATGATGAAATGAGTGGGAGAGTGATTGAGGAGTATGTAGGAGGTAAAATTTAGGTGAAATTGCATTAATTTCACAACTTAAGTGCCATAACCAATGTAGTTGGGTGATAATTTGGATAAAAATTTGTATATAGAGTGAGCAATTTTAGCAAGAGATTTTGGTTTTCTTCTTCCTTCTTGATTTAAGGTAATATGCTCTTTAAGCAACCATTTAAAAGTTGGTCCGCCTTTTTCACAAGCTTTTGTGGACATAAATATTTTTAGATCATTTTTCAAAGAAAGAAAAATAGATGTGGATCCTAACACAAGTGGTTTTGTATTTTTGAATACAAAGCATTTTTTAATTACTTATAAATTTTCAAAGATTTGGGGCATAGGCACCTATTTGTGACCATAGGTCTTCTAAAATTTGTCCACTTGTAAAGAAAATGTGTAGAAATCAAAGACAATGATTGGCTCTTGCAATAGAAAAATAATTTTTTCTCAATGCATTTAATTGCTAAAGTGGTCCATTTAAGGATCACTCCATCTCCATTATCTACCTAAAAATAGGAGCGATTTGAAGAAGATGGTCACTTTAAGAGCTAACTACCTTAGTGTTGCAAATTTTGAAGGAAAAACAACTAACTTTGGAAATCATCTCAAGTTGGAACTTTGGCCTCCTTACAAAAATTTGAACCCTGTAAAGGGCCATTTGATTTTCATTTATAGCCCCCCCACAGTGCAAATACAGAAAAATAATTTTAAAATAATTTATTTTTGGAAAAAAGTATTCAAAAATATTTAGAAATATTTGAAATCGACAATCTAACGTGGCACTAGTAGTGCCTCGTCAAATTTCTATAAAAAACATTCCTTGTAATTGCATTGCTACCATACAATCTTGTAGCCTTTTGCAGGGCCGAATTTTTTTCTAATGTTCAAACTTGTAAGAGAAGGTGGAATCAACCTTCAATTACTCAAAATCTATGGAATGCAAAAATTGTGATAATTTGCTAGTCATTTCACTTGGGCTTAAAAATCACTATGAATCACTTAATACAAATGAAAATTGAAAATTATGAAATCCCACTTTTTGTCGGTATCAGTGTGGCAAGTTGTGCATGCCGCTTGCTCCCTATGACCATTGGTCCCCCCCCAATATTTATTGATTAGTCATTTATAACAATCGATTGCTTAATGACTTGCTCTCAAACTCCCCACCTGCTACCGTTGCATTGTTGCCATATTTTGGCCATGTACTACCCTTCTCCAAATTTTGCTTGCTTGGCATGTTCGAATGGCAACATTTCATTGAAAATTGCTTGTACATTTGAACCGTTAATTGGATTAATTTCAACAAAAATTATGTTAATGAAAAGCCCTTACAATTTTGCATATATTATAAAAGTTTCAAAAAATCATGTCATAATTTGAACTTGTAGGACTCTATCCAAACTCGATTTGTCCTTTGAGGGATAATAGATCTGTAGGGATTAATCTAACATGTGAGCTTGTAGTAATATTATATGAACAATGTTTTAGATATTTTATATTTTAACCAAATATGTGAGTTGGTAGTAGCACCAACTCAATAGTATTTTAGACCTCTTTTAAATTTACATTGTTTCAATCATTTTTTAACAACATTCCAATCATTTTTGCAACTATTGTTTTAATATCTTTGAATCTGTACATTTCAAACAATCCCATATCTATCCATCTTACAAAATCTAGTATCAATTTTTTTTCTTTTAAATTTCATCATTCAAATAATTCCAATGTATATAAATCCACCATGTAGAATTTATTTCCAATTTATTTCACTTTTGTTGATTAATGTTATCCACTTCAATGAAATCATGTAGATTTCCAAAATTCAAAGATTTTAGAAGACCTGAGAATTTTTAGATTTTCAATATTTTACAAAAGTTTTGAATGGAAAAGTTATGAGATATTTTTAGACTATGGACTTCTAGATCTTATTTATCCTATATGTCTGAGTTTTATAAACAAATAATATAGGATAATTGCTTGCATAGGTCTTAGATTATAAAGGCTACAAATCTTATGGTCTAAGACATTGTTTCAAAATAATGATTTGGACCTTGCGGAATTTAATTTCACAAAATATTATTACAAATATAGAACATTGTTAGTTAGTGCCACACAAGTTATTATTGACTTATTGCTATGATCGTTTGAAAGCACAAATCTTTAACAAAGTAGCGCCCAAAAGAGAATGTTTATTAAAGACCAATGTGAGAAATAATGAAATTCCTATTAGTCTTCTTGACTATAAGGATTAGTCCAACAATGTTGTCTGTTTGATAATTGAAGTCTTATGGTACAAAATTGAAGTACAAGATTGTAAGCTTATAGGTAAAAATCTATACCAGCATATGCTCATGATGTCTAGCATTAAGTGTATCTTTTGGGTTATCCTCTAGATTAAAATACCCAATGATTAGGATTGACAAAATATATCTATAAAAACAAATGTTGTAAATTTGTGGAATATTATTTTTGTATAGTGTGTTGAAAAAATGAATCTTTGTATTTTAATTTTTTTCAAATCACATTTGTCAATTTCATTTGTCAATTTCATTTCATTAATCAGCAACAAATGTTGATTTTAACTAACAATGACATTTAATTAAGTTATAAAACATGATTCACAGATCATATCTATAATCTATACAATTGGATTAAAATTATATATACCAAATGAATATAGTTTATTAATAAAATTTTAAAACTAAAATTCAAAAATTTCATCTAAGTTATAATATGAAAATAATATATTTCAATTGTGATAATCATTTTTTCCTTTAAGTTCTAATTGTTAACGAGATTGTTAAATTCTAATTATCGTAATTTTTGAAGATTTTTATTTTATTTATTTATTCATACTTTTTTAGGGATCATAATTTAAATTAGAAATATTTTTTTTGAGGTGAAATATACCTATATCCTTTAAACTATAGAATATTTGAAAAGTCTTCAAAATTTTGTTGTTAAAATGTTAAAAAACTAACATAAAATCTATTAACAATTAAGTGAATGAAAAATTGTATATTTGTGACATGTTTGCATTCTTCCATTCTTCAAAATTTGAATTCACAACCCTTGAGTGGTTAAGGACACCACCATCTTGCTCTACAAATGTTTTATGATAAAAGGGTATATATAGAACATTTCAATGTACCTACGATGAACATTTCAAGATAGAGATTATTTTCAAGCACCTTCCAATTCAACCTTCAATATTTTATGACTAGTTCAATAAAATACTAGTATAATTGTAGGCCTTGAAGAATAGGCCTTAAGATTGCAATTGGAATAATAGTTGACTCAAGAAACAAGAAATTCGTTTAAAATTAATTTGGTCTCTATAGTGATTTACAAAGAATCCATATACTCCAACTAGTACAAAGTTTGATTTTGGAACATTTCAATTCCACTCAAGCTTAATTAACCCCAAAGTGACATTCAATTTCTGGGGTTCAAAAACATCATTGCTTTTGAAGCTTTAGGGATCTAAATGTATTCAAGTTATACAAATCTCAACCGTACAATCTTGTAGTGTACATGTTGTAGATGACATGTACAAAATTTGAAGTCAATTGGCCACATAGATTGCAAGATCATAATGTTTTAGTGTTGAAAATGGATGCTGAAATTTTCCCAAAAACACATTTGGAGGTGAAATTTGATTTCAAAACATACTCAAATGAAAAAACTTTACACTACAAAATTATTCAAAACTAGTATACAAACACATTGGTGGGAAAAAAATTCATTCAATTGACTCATTGTGTCTACAAAACGGCTTTGAAATGTCAAAAATTAGCAAGAAAAATTGCAAAAAACAGATCTAAAGCTGAACCTCCTCCTACTAGAATGCTTCTCTGTCACTCATTAATTCTTGGATTAACATGAAATTTTAGCCACACAAACTAGACTAGTATGCGCAATTTTTCCAAAAAGAATTATTGAAAATGGACTCTGTATGAAGAAGAAACAAGCCGCCAAAGTTCACTATACTCCAAAAATGGCAGGATTTGGAACTTCAAATTGCTCCCAAACATTCAAAACAGCTTGGATTGACATGAAAACTTTACCACAATAACTATACTTCAAGGGGAAAAAAACCCAATTTTTTTTATTGAAAATGAGCAATGGATGAAGGAGATACAAGGCCCCGAAGTTGCAGCCCTAAAATACAATTTGGTGAACTCAAATTGAAGTTGTGAACTTCGATTGGCTTCCAAAAAATCAATAAACCTTGGATTAATCTGAAAATTTTACCACACAAACTAGAGGGGAGAACGCAACCCTTCCAACAAATTTGATTGAATTTGGACCTTGGATGCAAAAGTTACAGCAATTTGAACTGGACTTGAAATTGCGTGAGGACACTTTCTGTCCTCTTTGTCACTTTGGGGTTAAGGTCCAAAAATATTGTTCCCTAATTGTTGTCTCAACTTGATAGAGTTTAATTTTGGAACATGTCAACTTTAGTCTAGCTTAAAGCATTGCCAAAGTTTATTGGTATGCATGGCTAGTCTAGGCTTGGGCTTAGGCTTTGCTAGGATTTTCAAGAGTGTTTCCATCTCCCATCGTTGTCATTGCTAGTTAAAGAAAATGCTAGAGCTTGCCAAATACAACATTCCAAATATCAATCTGCCCATGTCCGCTAGTTGTTGAGTTCGTTTTTTTTTGTCATGACCTTGTTTAGTAGTTTGATTTAAAATTAGAATGGTAGATGGACAAGAGTTTGTATATGCAAGAGCTTGGAGAGTAAGTGCCCCAATGTCACCTCACATGCTAAACATGTGAGTTCAAATCTTACTACCTACGTTGACAAGTGACTTGACTTCATGGTCTTAAATATGTATAGTGGGGTTTTATAATGTTATGGGATTTTTTCCAATTCCTTGTTCTTATGCTAAAATTGCATGAATTCAATAGAGGATTGCAAGAGCATTGTGCAATAAAAATCTACATAACTTTATCCATATGGAGAACTAGTAGCGGTGTCCACTAAAGAACAACAAAAAATTAGAATATAACGTGAGAATTCACCAAAATTTGCAAGCTTCCAAAAAAGAGCCACTTCACACTATGGCTATTTAAGTTGAGAGGCCGTGGGATTGAGTGACCAAATTTTGTTGAGAATTTAAAGAAATGAGCAATAAATAGGCAATAAAATATAGGAATTGGAGCCTTTGGCCGGCCACAGTGTGAAGCCTCCAAAGGCCAAGGCCTCTCAGCTTGAACAGCCCAAGTGTGAAGCCTCCAAAGGCCAAGCTCAAAATCCAAACTCTTAGCAATGAACTTCCACCTACCAATTCAACGGTTGAAATTTTGTTATAAGTCAACGGTCTCTATTTCTAGCTACCTAAACTTCCTTTGAGAGTGTGTCATCATGTAGGCAATTTATTGCCACGTACGTAGCTGGAGGGTGATGGCCTTTGGACTTGGGCCTTTTAGTGTGAAGGGTTGAGAGGTCGAACTTTGGTTTCTTGAAATTTGATTGGTGGAAACCCACGACCTCTCGACCTTTGGCCATAGTGTGAAGTGGCTCTAAATTTGATAGAAGTGTTGGCAAGAAGATGAAGAAAGCACTACTAGCTTTCTACACTTGTTACAACATGGTGTACTTGATTGAAGCATACACTTTAGTGAGACACTAGAGCATGTGCAAGATTTTTTCAATTGGTGCTCATCATCAAGTATACAATTTTTACCAAATTGTGTCTATATCCATGTCAATGACATTTTAGTGTTAAAGTCTTACAAATTAGCATTAGAGTCTTGCAATTGCAAAGAGATAAGTACTTGGTATAACATCTTGTATTGAGAGGTAGATGTGCATTGAGGTTGCAAGTATGAAGTTGAGAGCTCCGAGCATAGAAGAAAAATCTCATGTTGGAGAGATGCACAAAGTTGGGAAGAAGGGCTTTGAGATTGCAAAAAATTTCACATGCCATCTTTAACTGTTTATTTAATTTTGAAGAATTAGAAGAATTCTAGCACCATAGTTTCTCCCAAGCCAAGTGGTAGGCCATAGAAATTGATAGATTGTGACATTGAGTCCATAGTTTATAGGCTTAGTAGTGACTATTGCCTATCACTTGTAGAACTTGCGAGCTAGGTATATCACTTGTAGAGCTTTGAAATCGAGTCATTTTTGAATCTCCAAGAGCATTTCAAAGTTACAACAAGTTTCTGGCATTTATATGAACAAAATTGTTGTTCTTAAGCCAACTCCAATCTTTGAATTTGAATTATACTAAAAGCCTCTCCCAAGCATCTAGGGAGGCATAATACCTTCTCAACATGGAGAGAACCATTGTCTGTTTATACAATGTTACGGCATCTGCAATGCATACTTAGCATATGAGCTTTGTAATGGCAAATGGCGGACCATTCCATGAGGTTGTAGAAGTGCTGTTTTTTTTTCTAGAAAATTGACCCAATGCAAAGCCAACAATCTCAACATCAAATGGACTTTTCCGTATTTAAAAAAAAGAATAAAAAATATATACTTAAGAAAAAGACTTTTCTTGGAACAAATAGAAGTTGAATTGATTAGCACATATCTCAATGCTTCAAAAGTATAGACAATAATGGTCATTCTTACACAGGGCCAACTTAAGGGTCCTTTATATGTTGCAATTTAGCCGGTCCCAAGTGGTCGCATATTGAGGCCGTGGAATTGGAGGCCCCAATAAAGATTGCATTAGAACACAATTTTAAGTAGAAATAATTTTGCATAGTGCACAGTGCTGATAGTGGCCCAAATGACGAACTCATTGCAGATGCTCTTATGTGTATGGTAATTGATCCATTTCCAACCATCCCTCCATTTCCAATCTATAGATTGCTATGTTT
Source organism: Antitrichia curtipendula (assembly GCA_951230915.1). Classification (NCBI taxonomy): domain Eukaryota; kingdom Viridiplantae; phylum Streptophyta; class Bryopsida; order Hypnales; family Leucodontaceae; genus Antitrichia; species Antitrichia curtipendula. Next base: position 52,869,980 of record OX579633.1, on the reverse strand, counting down.
TTGTGAAGTTGTGGTGCACAATTCAAGGAACAGTTGTGTTGCATTATGATTGGTTGTAAGACTATCAATATTGCAACCATCCCATAGTTGATTTTGCAATCAACCTATGGTTAGAAATAGAAAGGTTTATATGACTATTATAGGTTAAAACAATCTTCTACTAGAAAATTCATAGCAATTACCTATTTTGTATTAAAATTTTGAAAAAATAAGCAATCCTTCCAAATCCTATTTCTGTATATGGGAAAAATTTGGCACTCAAAAAACTTGAGCTCCAAATATGTGTAATTGCTTAAGTGGTTGGAAATGGGTCGTCTACTATATGGTAATTTGGCTAGTCCACCAAGCTCATGATTCTACTATAAAGTGAGAGTTCATAAAAGATGATTCAAAGTGTGGGTTAACCCTTTAGACGTCGAGGAGGACGTTTGACGTCCGATGGATGGCAGAGAATCAACCTAGTAGAATAGAAGTGCAACTATTCATCCTCAGAATTTTGTTGTGAAAAAGGGAGATCTTTTATAGTTCTTTGACTTTCAATGAGTGCTTTTACTATTTCTTAAGCCAATGATTCACACGGTAATGAAAAGGAATGATTTCCAAGGTCACCCCTTCGTCATTTAAGGGTTAAATATGCCTCCTTCTCGTCTTTCAAGGAAATTTGACTGAAAACATTTGACTGAAGCAGGTGAGCTGTAAGTTCAGTTAACCCCTTCTGGAAATCCGGATCAGTGTTTAGTACAATGACCCTTCCACCTTATTTCCTGCAATTCCAAACAATAAAATACCATTTGTGTCAAAAAAAAATCAAAAACAAAAACAAACAATAAAATACTTCAGAAAGCAACGGAAAACCCCAAACCAAGCTTCCTCATCACTCGGGGAAGCATCCGACAATCTCTTTGGCCAGCTAACGGCAAACCCTGTCAACTCAACCAGCTTCTCAAATACCGGTACCGGTGCCGGTCGCATACTATAATAACGGTCCCTGTACCCCACCCCACCCCACCCCACCCCACCCCCACCCCCACCTGACCCCGTCCTAGTACGGTACTGTCACTCTATCAGTGTCCTGTATACGGTAGTCTGCTGGACTTGGTGCCACGTCCCCCTGCACCCCCCATAAATGGCATCCTCAGCCAAAAGCGTTCAACGGACCCTCCTGCCAGTCCCCACGCCACACGTGCAAACCTTAAGTGCCGCAGCCATCGCCCATCCATGACGCCAGTCCTCGATCTCATCAAAAGAGTCCTCTCTCAAGTCTGCTCTCAGGCTTTGTCCTTTTAAACCTCCAGAATCGTTTCAAGCTCGCATGTCGGTACCATCGTCAGTCCCATCCCAACCCAACAAAACTGAAGCTTATGAATCACTCACAGACTCTTCCATTCTTCCTTTCTTTACTAAGGATTTCAAGCTTCTAGCAATATTTTGTTTTTTACAATACAAAAGCTCATGGGATTGCTTTGAAGGTAAGGTACTTGCCTCCGACTCCTCCTTCTGTTACCGTTTGTTGGGATGCGTTATCAGGAGCTTGTTTCTGCTTTGGTAAGTGTCGATGGTTTTCTTTTTTAGATGTCGGCTTTATTGGTGGAGGTTGTGTGCTTCAAGCAAGGTTGGTGGGTTGGTGGGTGGCTGGGTTCGGCTGGTTGGTGGTTTTGGTGACGTTGGATGGTGACATCGTTAACTAGGGTATGATTGCTGAAAGCTTTTTGTGTTGTGAGTTCCTGGAGATTTGATAGTGAAGCGGGAGGTACGCTTGCGAAATTTGGATTTCTTTTGATATTGGGTTGGGGGGCTTTGGAGTGAGTCTGCCTGCGCGAGGTTTGTTTCTTGAGGTGGAGAAGTTTGGTTGTTTTCTGCGGAGATGGTAGTTGCACGTAGTTTTCAGCTGGGTTTGTGTTGAGTCGCATTCAATTAGGGTTTAATCTGTGTTTTCTTGAATTGCAGGGGGATTCAGGAGCAGTAAAAGAATTGCGCCATCTTGGAGTTTTGTGCCTCTCGAACTCAAATGGAGTGAACGATCTTGTGGAAGTTCAGCAGCGATGCTTTACAATCATCATTCCAGGCAGATGGAAAATCTTTGGACCCCGAAGGTGAGGATCCCCAAGGTGGGCGAGGGAGCATTCTAGGGGAGGGCCTAGGATTCGGATTGACTCCTAAGATTGGCTGAATGCGAACTTCCTCGAGGTCGAGGTCGGGGGTACCGACGGACTCCTCCAGCAAGGGTTGAGTTTAGGGTTCCAGGGCGTTGTGTCGTTGTGTCGGTCCTCGAAAGTTGGCCACCATGGGGACGTGCATGTCGACGGACCCTGGCGTGGCGCACTCCTCCAACGCCAATGGCACTGGCACTGGCGTGGTGGGCAAGAAGCAGGCGCTTCTGGGGCGCAAGCAGCGCAAGCGAGAGATGCAGAGGCAGGTCATGGAAATGCTCGCCAACGAAGCAAAACGCGACGAGATGTTGGCTATGACGCCTGGACGCATGTTTCGGATTGGGGCCAGCGAGTCGGCTTGCTTGTTCACGCAGCAGGGACGCAAGGGCACCAACCAAGACGCCATGCTCATCTGGGAGGTACTGTCATTCCCCACGCATCATATTTTACAAGTGATTTGAAACCTCTGGCAACTCCTGATGATGATGACGACGATGATGATGATGAAAGTCGTCGTGAAAGTTGATAAAGAAAGAAATGGTTGGAGAAATCTTGGAAGGGATGCGCTCGTAGAATCGTCACTAATGACAACTGAGCATAGTTAATGTGAAGTCTCCATTCACCATTCAGCAAGGGAGAGGTTCCAGTCACCATACAGGTGAAGCTTGAGCCTTTTCCTTGAGCCTTTCCCTACAACAATCTAGAAACTTGGGTGTCGAAAATGCTTGTACATTTATTCTGTGTTAAGCTAAAAAAACAGTTGCCGAGAATTAAACGTCAGGAGAGTAAGTGCTTACAAACTTAACAGAAAGCAAAGTTCCCCTGTATGGCCAATGGAGCATCTAATGTACGATATGGTTAATGGAGTCTCTACTTTATGATTATTAGACAGAAACTGTTTTTGTTTGATCTGGTTGGGAATTGAAAAAGGATTCCAACACACTTTAGCATGCATGATTTCGACACTGTATGAACAAGTTATTAATTTTCAAAGTTGAGTGTCTCCAGTGGTACCAATAACCGACACGGGACTTTCATGGACTAACATGTTTTGATTTTGTAATATCTTGAATCATCAATATTTATTTTTTTGTGACATTTTTGGGTTCAAATTTAGGTGTCGGATTTTGGGGAGTGTTGATTATGGGTGTACATGCCTTAAATCTTGTGATTTATGATGCCTTTAAGTGATGCTCATTTGGTAGGTCTAGGGGACTTGCCATGGACTGCACGCTGACTCCAAGTTTTAGATGGCTTCGCCAATTTTGAATTTTGATATTAGACGTCTTACAACTATTTTGGGATGGAGTCTCCAACCTTTCACAAGCAAAATGGTTCAAGTATCATGTGCATCTTGTTATTCAGGATGCACGCATGTAGCGATTCTCGCTTGGGAGGTAGTGCACGTGCTATTGAATTGCTGCATACCTCGACTTTTGAATTACTTAGCAGATTTTAAATTGTCTTAAGTGATTTGGATATCTTCTTACAACTGTTGATGATTAAGCCTTAAACCATCCGATAGAAAGTTAAATGGTTTAGTCGTTACGTACTCAAATCAATTTAAAATTTGCACTGCTACCCTGTAATTTTATAAAGTGTTTGCGCATCAATACTTTGTAAGTGTTTAGTTTGATCTACTGTCAAGTGGTACCATTGGACTTTATGACTAATTCTACAACATCACATGCCAATCACATTCTTACGCATCGTGATTTGAAATGGTTGTTCCAGAACTTGGCGTCGATGGAGGACACCGTGTTTTGTGGCGTGTTCGACGGTCACGGTCCGTTTGGTCATTTAGTGGCGAGACGAGTTCGAGACTCCCTTCCCTCGAAGTTGGTTGCGTTCTGGCGTGATCGCATGGAGTCCTTGAAGGAGGTCGGCGACGAGCAGCCGTGCATTGGCGACAGCAGGCGCACGGACTACGGCTCCAATGTGAGCACGACGTACGAGAGTGCCGTCTCGGATGTGGAGGAGTTCAGTTCCCGAGAGCTCACCCCCACCATCAGCCTGGAGCCTCCTTCCATGTTTGGGCATTGGAAAGAGTCACATCTCATGGCCTTCAAAGAGATGGACCAAGACTTGAGGACGCATCCTTGCATTGACTGCTTTTGCAGTGGCACGACCACGGTCACAGTTCTCAAGCAGGTAGGTGTACTGTCCTTTTTCCTCGTTCTGCTGCTAATTATGGATTCATGGTTTCAAAATGTATAATTCGATTGATTGTGTCCCTGATTCTATTGAACTAAAATTGTACCCCACTTGAATTATAGTTTCCACAGTATGATCAAATGAATTGGTCTTTTGGGGATAGATATGAATTTAGAGTAGTATTTTATTCATTGTATGGTGATATACGAAGTCATGCCAAGTTTCAATTAGCATCATGAGGATGTTGTTTTTGGTAGTGTGACGGTTTGAGGGCCTAAGCGATTTGCAGGTCATTCAGGTGCAAATGGCAAGAGTTTATTATGGAATTTCGGTATTTGGATTCACATGGTGTACTGAAAAGACCAGAATGGGCTTTCTTGATCACTGCAGGGGCAACATCTTATAATTGGCAATGTAGGTGACTCCCGAGCAATTATGGGAACTCGAGATGAAAATGGTAGCTTGAAAGCTGTGCAGTTGACCGTTGATTTGAAGCCCAACCTACCTCGTACGGTTCAATCCTTGTGCTTTCTGCTTATTAGTGGTTGAAGTTTTGGAGTGTTAGGGTAATGCTATTAAATAGACCTGTTATTTGTCACTACCCTTACTTTGGCACATGTTTGATACATAAGCCTTCATAGAGGCATGCCAGTTGGAGCAGTTTCCTACTTCGGTGTACTAAAGTGAGGACTCGCCATGCGGTGCAGACGAAGCTCGACGAATCAAAGAGTGCAAGGGCCGTGTGTTTGCCCTCCATGACGAGCCTGAGGTCATGAGGGTGTGGTTGCCATTTGACAATTCCCCGGGGCTAGCGATGGCCAGGGCGTTCGGTGATTTCTGCCTGAAAGATTATGGTGTCATAGCTGTTCCTGAAATCACGTACCGGCAGGTGACGGATCGAGACAAGTTTGTCATCCTTGCAACTGATGGGGTATGATGACCTTGCACGATAATCCTCTGACCTAGCCTTCTTTGTGCAATTTTTCCATGCTAATTGTATGGATGTCAGTTTACGTAGCTGATGCTTTGCCTAGCCTTGTGAAACTCTTTGGCTCTGTTCTTCTTGTTCTCTCTGAACGAGTTATCTTTCTTTGATGCGATGGTTCTGATTTTCCCTTTGTTCTTTGGTCCAATCGTGACTTGGGGATAGGAATAGCATAGAGCACTCGCCGTGCATTTCATAGGTGTGGAACTATGGAAGGTATCAAAACCTAGTCTGAAGTTGAGGAACCTGGTGTATTTATAGAACAAAGGTCAATGAGATCAACACCTGAGGGCTCCTTTATTAGTAAATCTGTATGTAGACCTTGAGCAGGAAGGTCTGCACAATTATTCGATATCCCACTTCAGCTACTGATTCCGATTTGCAAACCAAAGACGGTCTAATGACTAGGACTTTTTTCATGGTTGCAGATCTGGGATGTATTAAGCAATGAGGAGGCGGTTCAAATAGTAGCAACTGCACCTTCTCGTGCAACAGCAGCGCGTTCGCTGGTGGAATCTGCAGTGCGGGTGTGGCGTCTCAAGTACCCTACATCCAAAGTAGATGATTGTGCGGTTGTGTGCCTCTATTTAGACCGTGCCTCCGACGAAGACACTTCGACATCTGTAAGCTCTGAGAATGAGAGCCCATCATCAAGTCCATTGAAAAGACCTGGAATCAAACCTGAGGTTGGCATTGAGGATGCCAGCAAGAGTCGTTTGGTGCAAGGGACAACAACAAACTTGAGCGCACCGGAAAGCCCAGCAGTGGATCATAAAAATGTCCAAGAGATAGGCGTTTCAGAGTCCTCCAAGGACTCCAAGCAAGTAGAGCATAGACGGCGCCGGAGCTTGGCGGACTGGTTGGACGCAGATGAATCAGAAGGGTGGAGTGCTTTGGATGGCATCACACGCGTCAATTCCCTTTTGAATCTACCCAGGAGGCTTGATGGAAATACTAATCGAACTGCAGGATCTCCGTTGAATACGCAATTGTGACGAAGAAGACGAGTAACTCTGGCGTGAATGAAGCGTTTGCTGGGGATAGTTCAACTATATACATTATTTATTGGACTTTGGAAGCAAGCTCTATCCTTGAAACCTCTGCGAAGAGGTCGACCTTAACTTGGACTACACTGGAAGGCGGAGAGTCGAATGAATTTGAAGGCTGCATCATATTGCTCCATAGTGAGTGTCAAGATTGGGAGGTGACCAAATCGTGGTTACCACAGGTGTCGCTAGTTGGTGAGAACCACTAATCAGCTTTTTGACTACTTCCAGTGCAAGGCGGTGGCTTTTTCTTATTGTTCTTTGCGGAACGCCACATGAGTAGTCTCTTCCTCGTTGGTTTTTCAGAAACCTGCCCCCCTCGCTGGCGTTTCACAAATAATCAGGTCGTTCCGATGTGGCTGGTGAAGTTTTGGAAGGAACCAGGTTTTGCTTCACCACCGCCAGCGTCTAGTCTTTCCAGTATCCTACTACCCATCTCCAAATAGCGGCATGCTGTGTACATATGGATAGTGGGATGTCATGACACGTCACCACCACCTTGCCAACATTGATGGGGTTATGCTGTTCTAATGCACGAATGGCTCGATTCAGACAGTGGCCAAGGAGTCGGCAATTTCAGATCCAGGCCATGTATATTTATTAGTAGTGGCAACCAAGTGTGTATCATTCTTGCAGAACCTCCCTTGAACCCTAAACCCTAAACCCTATTGCTGTAACAGGTCATTCATACGAATGGGGAGCAGAGCTCGTACTAGGTCTATAGCAAGTTTAGGATAGCCTCTAGATATATACATACCATTGCTGTGATTTTCGTGATGGAAACATTTTGCAGGGGAGGAGAGACAGGTCGGGGTGTCCATATAGTGTCCTAGCGCTGATGCGGATTTTTAGAGGGGTTCATACACTTGAAAGAAACATTTTTTTCAATTGATTTCTTTGGAAGACGAATAGAATCTTGCACCTACCCTGCTATGACTCGTTTTTTCCGACTCTTATTGAATTAGTTATGAATTTTTTAAGTTGATATTGACAAAATTGAAGCAGACGTATTTGTACAAAGATATGAGCATAAATATACCAAAAAATCGAAAAAGAGATCTGCGCGTTCCAAGCGGTACTGTACAGTACATTCTAATTTGAAAAATATTAGTACGGTCGTTTTGTACAATTGGTAATTCCAAGCATACCCAAAGCTTGGAATCCAAGCAGCATATCCAGGTAACAAAAACTCAAGGCAATTTCAATTTGAATGCATCAGACTAGCCCTACAGAGAGTGCTGACCACTATGAAACCAACCATCTCTCAGCAAAATTACCGTTTTCAACCTGCGAAGATTTGTTCTAAACTAATCATCCATGAGGATGGCTAACTCTAAACTGACCCTAATTCCACAAATCAATACAAAGGTTCCAACTTTCCAACACCCCATGGCTTTTCCTTGAAAGTTGGGCTGGTTCTCTCACCCTACTCCGATTCTGTCCAATGTCTTCGTATCACAAAGACATCACACCCTCCAAATTCGCTCCCATTCCAAGTTTGACAGCATAGCACGTCATCTCAACGCAGAAGATTCATCTAACATTTTGAAATTCGAAAACCAGGCGCCGCGAATTCACACGTACAGGACAATACAGGAGTGACCTCAATTGCACAGAGGTGATGCCATCAACCTTATGAACACCTCCCGACGACAAGTCTCTTGATAAGTCTTCCCCTAAGACTCCTGATAAGTCTCCCAATGATCTTCCCAAAGGACTCCCGATAAGTCTTCTGATATTAAGACTTCCCATACATCTTCTCAAAGGACTCCCCGGGTAAGTTTCCCCGTAAGACTCCCCATAAGTCACACCTGATAAGGCTCCAGACAAGTCTTCTGACAAGGCTCTTATGATCAGCCCTTTTTCGGTACGAGTCCCAAATACGAGGCTCCGGATAAGAGTCCTCTGCTTTCCCCCTTCTGCTGCTTCCCCTCGTCCATCCCTCACTTGGGCATCGGGTTCTGTGGCGTATACCCCCCACTATACAAGAACGAGCTCGACACCTCCTCCCTCTTCTCCTGCGACGCAAAATACGCATCCTCCCCATACACATCCTCCCCATACACATCCTGCAGCCACGTCTCGTCGGTCGCCAACGCACTCCCTTTGGCCTTCCCCTTGTTCTGCTCCGCCAGGCCCTCCAGCACCTTCACCACCGCGTTCATGCTCGGTCGGTCGTCTCCTCGCTCCTCCACGCACCCCAGCGCCAAGTCCACCATGACCTGCAAGTCGTGCGAGGACGCTTCGTGCATGCACGGGTCCAGCAAGGGCTCCAGACCCTCCAGACCCCCGGCGGCGAAGGCTCTCTGGACCTCCCGCACGATGTACTTCCCGTGGGAGAGAGGCTGCTGCGAGGTGAGAAGCTCCAGGAGGACCACGCCGTACGAGTAGACGTCGGACTTCTCGGAGAGCTGGTTGGTCATGTAGTACTCGGGGTCGAGGTAGCCCTGGAAAACACAGGCACTTTGCTTGTTAGATGAATCTGGGAATGTATGCGTTGGATTAGCACGAGAGAGAGAGAGAGTGAGAAAGAAAGCTTTGGAGGAACAACAATGTAAGAAATCCGTGTCTAAGCAGACGGATTTTGTTGGACATCCAATGTAACAACCCGTGCCGTTTTTATGTTCCATGTAACACCTTCAGGTTGTATTGGACGTCACTATTGACATCAATACACGAGCTGTTACATTGGATGTCCAACAAAATCCGTCTGCTTAGACATCGGAAAACACTAGTTTCTTGTAGTGCAGGTAACAAGTGTACGTTAAGAGCGTTCATTCAAGGTCCTACGTCAAGCTATTAAAGACCAAGACTAGGACTAGTTTAGCGCAGCAGGTTAGATAAATTTTAGAAGATTTCCAACAGTTGGTTGGTCATGTAGGACTCAGGATCTACTGTAGGTACCCCTGTCATCCATTCATTGTCACAGCTTCTTAGATAAATCCAGCACTATATAACTAACTGCTCGGCTACGAAAGACAAAGACTGAGATTCGTTCAGCACAACAGAAAAAACTAAATAGGAGATTTCCAATGGTTGGTTGGTCATGTAGTATTCTGGATTTAGGTGCCCCTGTCATTGTTCCTGCTTCTTAGATTAATCTAGCACATATGTATTAATTTATCACAAGAGAGAAAAAGCTCCAACCATTTCGTAGAACCTGTGTACATGAAGAGTGTTCATTCAAGGTCTCACATCAAAGTGCTCAAGATAGTGAGTGCGACACAAAGAAATACATATCCTTTTGAAAGATACACTTCATACTACGTAGGCTATGAAAGACCCAAGTTTAGTGAGACTAGTTTAGCACAAAAGATGGGATAGAACTCAAGAGAAGATTTGGGGGTTTGATACTTACCAACGTTCCTTTCACTTGTGTGGTGTTAACATTCTTGTCATTTTCATCCGGGGCTACTTTGGAGAGGCCAAAATCAGCGACTTTGGCAATATGTGTATCGCTAAGCAAGATGTTGCTGGACTTGATGTCACGGTGGATGATAGCTGGGTTGGCCGCCTCATGCAAGTATGTCAATCCCCTCGCTGACCCAATAGCTATGGACAAGCGTTTGCTCCAGTCTAATGGATACGCTTTCGTGCCTGTTCAAGGGCACACAAAGTAATCACGAGTGTTTAATTCAACCACAAGTTATTCTCTCAACATGTGATAGAGATGTTGCAACCATTGAATTGGAAGAGAAGAATTTAATTGAGGAGTACTCACCTGAAAGCCACTCACGCATTGTGCCATTGGCCATGAACTCGTACACCAGCATTTGCTCTCCCTGGTCGTAGCAATAGCCAACAAGACCTACCTGTGACACCAATACCAAATTCGAGAAATACACCATATCAATAAATCAGAATTATATCAATACCACATGATCGTATCATATATATATTTAGAACATACATAAACCATGTGGAAACACGAGACTCCATACCAAATTCTTGTGATGGACACGTGAGAGAAGTTCAATCTCATTCTTGAACTCCTCTGCTCCTTGCATGGAGTTCTCTTGTGCCCTCTTCACAGCCACACGCTCCCCAGATGCTAATATTCCAGCATACACCTGCTCACATGCATCAAAAGTAAGGTAACTGCACATAATTGCAACCCGTTTTTAAAACTGACCCCTAAAATCCCTTCTTCCCTAAAATATACACCATTGATTCCTACAAAGTAATAGAACGGAAATTTTAGTCAAAGAGGATTATAGCCACGTAGTCTTTTTCCGTATTCTAAGTCCTTACATCAACCAAGTAGTACATATAAAGCGTTCTTGACTGAGTACAACGACTTGACATTATTGTCCGACAATACTCTCAAGCCTCTCCTGGCCCTCAAGCATTATGACGTACAATACTTAAACTCATGGAACACGGCATTTGAATTGAATCAAACACACGCTTGAATTTAGGTGATGTATTTGAGCTTATGAGAAAAAAGTGTGAATGAGAATAGCAATAAGAATGCAAATGCAAATGCAAATTTTGTTTGAGCATTGTACCTTGCCGTAGCCTCCCTCACCAATCTCGTTCTCAGCAGTAAAATTATTGGTGACTTTCTTCACTTCGGAAAAAGAGAACCAACGTGCACCTGCAATCTGAGGAGCAGCCACATCCTTCTCTCCACCTGCTCCTCCCCAATGGGCTGCAAAGACAACCACTTCCTTTTAAGCCTACGCCTTGACCCAGATCATGAAAAGCTCCTCTGACTACTCATGTCAGAACATAAACCCTTAAACGTCACAGATTATGTATTTTAACATAAAAGATAACCGTCTTGGCTCTTCAGAGTCATCTAAGTCATCCATTAAATATCAAGCAAATAACAGCATGCATAAATTCAAACTGTCTACAGACAGCAGCAGGGGTCTTAAATACCGAAAGGTTGAGTCATATGCTCCATTCTCTGAGCTCTGCGCCTCTGCCAGACTGCATAAACTCCAATCGCAGATACCAAAGCTAAAATGCCCACGACAATGCCAGAAATAGCCCCTGCTCCAAGAACATTTTTCGATGCATCTGATCCACCATGCCAACCACCAGGTCAGGGAATTGGAAACAGAGGGAAAGGAGTTATACATTCTTTGGTACAGGACATCAAATTGTGAGAGAAGTCCGAAAATATCGTAACATTCTTGACCAAAGAGATGAAACGTGATTCTTCTATTACAAGATTTCGTACCAGACTTTTTTCCAAGGTTAAGACACATCCCATGATTAGCCCCACTGAAATGTTAAACAAGCACCCAAATTTTGGATTCTGAATCTAAGGTGCTCCCCACTCCACCCCACTCCACTCTTCTGTCTACTTGATGAGCGTTCCATAATAAGGTGGGCACCCTGTCCATCTTTGAAGAATAAGAATGGAAATAGTGTAGCCATCAAGTCATTAGATTCTAAAGTGGCGGATGCTATCCTATTAGAAAATGAAAAATGACACACACAGATTGATAATATGAGGGTAGAAAAAATGGAAGACAAAAAAAATTTTAATGGAGAGGAGAAGAGACGTACGTGAATCTGCCCCAGTGGTAACATGACTGGCGATGTACGGTTTAAATTCAGGAAGCCCAAGAGTTTGAGACCCGAAGCTGTGAGTGATGGTGGTTGTGGACTGTCGATCCATCTCTGATTTCCCATCAGCGTTGAAGAAGTTGATGAAAATGATGGCACGACCATCAGGAGTGAAGTAAGCGTGGTCCACCATCACCTGCACCAACCATTCTTTCCAACTGAATTACAACAAAATTGCTATAAAATCTGGCTAAATAAGCACATCCTCTCCTTCAATTTCCTATACAATAAAAACCTCTGTAATTTGACCCTCTCTTCAATCACATTCAGGAACATCATACATACTTGGCACACTCTCATTCATAGATTGATTGAAGCACACTTGTTTCATATTCAAACTAATGAATCTCTTCATTCAAGCATTCAAACCTCTTCAACCGGACGCTCTCGTCAGAAACTCTCAGTCCTCGGCTTCCATACCAGGAAAAGGAGGTTAGATTGCAGTGTAGTCCGATCAGAGGATTTGTAACCTTGAATAGAATGAATGGCTCACCTGCATGGGTTGCAGACTGAGCTGCTCGTACAAGTGTTGCCGCAGCTTGGTCATCAACGCATCCGTGAAGACGGAGAAGGAGGGCCGCCGGACTTCTAGTAGCACGGTGAAGGGCTCCACGCAGTCGCAGTTCCCTACATTCTCCAAATTGCGAATCGTAGTACTGCTGCTGCAGCTGTTGTTACCGCAGGGATTTCCCGCTGGAGCAAACGTCCATGAGGCTTTGCCGGCGCCCACTCCGTCGCAGGCAGTGTTGGGGCGGAAGAGGAAGTTGGAAGCGCACACGGGGTTGCCTGCAAGCCTGTCGTCGGTGCAACATCGGAGAAGATGAGAGAGAGAGAGAGAGAGAGAGAGAGAGAGAGAGAGAGAGAGAGAGAGAGAGAGAGGTTATTAGGGTTTTTATGGGTTTAGGGTCGGTCACTGTGGTCAATCGTTCTTCCAAACTAGGCGAGTTTTGCGATTGTGGCAACATCGTAGAAGATCAGAGAGAGAGGTTGAGGTTATTAGGGTTTGGAGGTTTGCCACATGGTGCATTGCTGTTTAATTATTTTTTCACATTGTCTGGAAGTTTGGATTGATTGATAGAGAAAGCAAACAAGTTGCTTGAAGTTGAATGATTTTATGTGAAAGAAATTTGATTTCCGATTTGGGTCATTGGTGCCGAGACTCACTGGAAATCCACGCCCGCCATGTTGACGTTGGGGTCTCGAACGAAGAAATTGTCAATTTGGTTGTTTTCAAGTGACAAAGACGACAAGTTCGACCCAATCGAGGACGGAATCGTCAAAGTCCCGTTCAGAGAGTTGTTGCGTGCCCACCTGTGGAAACAGAAGACATCGCCAATTAGAGACTAAAATTTTTTTATTGACAATCCATAGATGCAAAGTAGTAGACAGTATTAGAGTCAAATGAATCCCTCAGTTCTGAAAAACACTTTGAATTTTTTACTAACATACATCTGACAAGGATTTAAAGCACACTGCCAACAACACTTACAGTGTTTGTAGACGAGGAAGGGCGAAGATTGCCTCCGAAAAATTCCCTACAATGTTGCTGCCCTCCAAGTACCTTCAAAAGCAATTGCAATTGCAGATTTCAGTAGTAGCCATTGGCGTGTTTTTCACAGCATCGAAATTGTGATATTCCAGCGCTCTGAGCTCAAAAAAACTAGGACCCATTTCAAACTTACAAAGTTTGTAGACTTGGTGCCTTCAGAAGCCATGTAGGAATAGGATGAGGGTCAAATGAGTTATAGCTCAAATCTCTGCACAAGGTTCAATTCAAAATGTCAATCACCATTTCACAAATCAGTGGTCATTTTACCCCCCAAAAACGGTATGTTGCACAGATTTCTAAGAACTAGTGCTGGTATCGATCTGAGGTTCCATTTAGACAACTGGAAAAGTGTCGACTTCAGATATTGTCGTTTTAACAGAACAAGGCGTTCATAGCAAAACCAGGCATGGCAGTAAAGATCTTACACAACTTGTAGTCCAGTAGCCACTGCTGTCAAGTCTGGAATGATTCCAGTGAATTGGTTATGTCCTAGAAGTCTGTATATTGCAGAGACAAACCCAAGGTTAACAACTGAGAATATATCCTGAGTGACACCCCAAAAATTTAAAATTCAGAAACATCGTCATTGATTGTAGATACAACTGTGAACTGGATTTACTTTGCTAACCAACACTTCTAACACCAATTTTGAACAAGCCTTTTAAAACCCATATTCTAAATTCGAAAGTTATGGGGGGGTTCAGACTTCAAACTTCATATTTCTTACAAAATTCTTTCAAGTAATCAAGCCAGATTGATAGGTACTTACAGTTGATGTAGGGTGCCATTAACTGGAAACCGATTGAGACTTGATGGAATTGGACCAGACAACTGATTGTTGGAGAGGCTCCTGTTGTTAAAAAAGCTAAAAAAAAGTCAGCAAGCAGTACCGTACTTCAAGATAAAACACAGAACACCCCAAAAGACAAAGACTGCAAAGCACAATCATCCAGCTGGAATCGAACTTACACAATTTCTAGGGATGTGATATTCGATAAAGAATCCGGAATGCTCTCACTCAGTTGATTGCTTTCAAGCAACCTGAAAACGTTGGAAGAAATGGGTTGGATTAAAATTACTGTAAACTGCAATGATCTGATGAAGCACACAACTTAATATTGATTCAGCGCGCATAAGTGGCCATTCCTTTTATCCTTTATATCCAATTAAACAGGAAGCAATTGAAAGAGGAAAAACAAATTCGGGATTCTCATGTTTTGATGTAGGCTTACAAGTGGACGAGTTTCGTCAATTTGACGACTCCACCTGGTGGTGCACCAAGTTCAGATGGGATGCCACCCGTGAAAGAGTTGTTGTTGAGATGGCTGCAACAGAAACACGAGACAATAAACAAGAATTCGGGATCCTCATACTTTGCTTTGTGACCAGTTCTTAACCCTTTTAAGGACAATAAGAAAACCTCAAGCTTTTAAAAAGAGTTTATATAGCTAATTTGATTTGTGTCAAGTAAATTATTTTTGCAACTAATACATGCAACGTTCTTCACTCAATCTAATGATCTTAAAAAGCGTATAGAAGGAATCCCATAGAATATGTGAACCCTAAACCTTGCAACGCCAGGTTAAAAGAGCAAGCAAATAAAGAGGTTTCAAGAGACTCACATGTGCTCACAGTTTGCCAGGGTGTCCAACCCAAATCCATCTACGGTGGTAGACACAGGCAACCGGCCTGACAGTTTATTAGTGCTGAAATCAAACCAAGTCAATTTCTGAAGTCCACCAAGTACAGACGGAAGATCACCCGTCAGCTGATTGTTGTTCAAGGCTCTGCAAACACAAAGTTTCCAAGCTTCATGTAAGGAAAAAAAAAGAAAAAAAAAAGGGAAGGAAAAAAGAAGAAGAAAGAAATCGGTGTCTGATCTCTAAAAAAATTCTTCATATGGATTTGGGTACAAATAGAAAACAAGCATCACTAACAAATGAGACATGCTTATAAGATTGAATTAAGAGTTTTTAATTACACTACAGAGTGTTTGATTTTATGATATGGACGCTCGCAAAGGTAGCTTACAAGAATGTCAGATTCTTCAGATTTCCCAAAGTAGTAGGTACGGCGCCTGTCAAATTACAACCTTGAATGATCCTGAAAGGAATAAACACAAACAGAAAAATTGTCAAGTTTTATGCAACCAAAAAAACCCAAAATAATCATCAAATCAAAATAATATCGCACCTTGCAGCAAATCAATCAATGCAACAGTGTCATGAATAATCATATGTTCCTATGAATTCCACGATGCCTTGAACAGACACAAAAATTATGAACAAGAATGACTAATTGAAGCGAGCTCACGAGGTGGAAAGACTTACAAACTTGATAGAGTCGTCAATTGTCCAATCTCAGGAGGTATAGGCCCCTGCAAATTAGGGTTAAACGACAAGTCCCTGCAAATTCAATAGAAGAAAGCACACAACATCAATCTCATTTCCAACATTGAATTTGAAACACATGCCACTTCTTCAGTTCAAATCTTTAGGTTTGCGATGAATCGTAAGCACCAACTTCAAATTCAAAGGAATTTTTTGGTAGCAAGGAAGTGAACTTACAACTGCATCAAACCCGAAAAGGATCCAATTGCTGCTGGTATTGTGCCAGCAATAGAAGCGCCGGTGAGTAGCCTGCAAAATTTAATATAAAACTCATTCAATCTCACTTCGGATAAATCTAAAGTAAAGTTCATGAGAGCTTGAAATGAATGCATTCTGTACATGCATTTCAGGTGCATACATTGAATTTCAGGTGGCGATTTAGGGTGCCTAACATACCTAACATCAGCTTTGAATTAAATCAAAGGAAGCTAAGACTGTGCTTACAATTGTTTGACTTGTGAATTGGAAGCATCGCAATACACGCCTTGCCATTTATCCACACATGGGTCCCCAGATGTCCAGCTGAGGACGTTAGCGCCCCAAGCGCTGCTCAGAGAGTTCAGCGTGCTTACTGCACACAAACAAACAAACACCACAGCTTTCTTCATCACTTCTCAAGCCCCAATGAGACATGCAACTCTTTTTTAATCCCTAAATCTAATTACTAATCGAAGCTTAACTAAGCTATATAACTGTTTACATTGAAAACTAGTCAGCTACATGTACAATTACTGTTACAAACCGGTGCCATTTTCTCCCTTAAAAAAATGGAGAAGACGTGGTCCGTCTGGATGGATTGGATTTCCCGTACGACAATTTTCACACAATGTTGACTTACTGAAAGTTTGAGAATATAATATTCACGAAGAACCCTACGAACCAATCCCAAGGACTTTCATGTTCAAAGAATAGGAGTAGTGCCCTTTTGTGTGTCGGAGGGAGCACCTAAAAGTTAGAAAATATGGTAAGTTATGCAGAGAGCGGGTTCTCTGCCGGAGCAACTGCTGGGCCCTGTCGTGAAATTGCGTGAAGAAATCCCTACGTAAACCACTCCCAGGATTCCTCCCGTTCATTTTGCGGGGTGGTTCTGCAGCGTAATGCCCGATTACGCGGGTTTTCCTGCGTAATCGGGCATTACGGATTTCTCATCCGGCTTCGATTTCTCATGCCCAATTTTCATCCATCTGTTCGTGATTTACGTCGGGCAATGGCTCCTCGTCGGCGGGGATTGCGTGAAAAAATGCACCTCCTCGTCGGGCTCCGCCCTCCTCGTCGGTCCATTTTTTCACGCAATCCCCTCCTCCTCGGGCATTGCCCTATACATAACCCTTCTCAGTTCAAGATGTCTGATAATCCAAACAGAGCACATAATTGGAATCCCGCCAACAAAGGCTACAGTAGAGATTCCTTAAGCATGGATTAGGCTGCATAATTAATCACAAATCGGCTGCCCACCTTGACGATCCCGGAGCGCGCACGACGTATTCTAGTTTCTAATCGTTGAATCTGGTTCAACGATTTCGATCTACTCACGAAAACCAGGACCCTATCAATCGAATTGCTGAATTCTGGTTTTTTCTGACAAGCCATCACCCCTTCTCAGTAGTGTACACCGTGTACGATACCCCAAAACAAAGCCCTTGCAATGCCGCGAAAGAAGGCTACAGTGCAAGTCCCTTAAGCACAAATTAGGCTGCATAATATACCTGACTAGCAAGGGAGCGCAGTCCCCCTCACTCAATCAACAGAAACGTCGACCACTAGCTAGAAACTCTAACGCTTTGAACCATTCTCAGGGACTTGAAACGGAAACGATTTCAAAAGCAGGCTTAGCTAGTGAAGAGTTTGGACTTACAGTCGGTGGGATTGATGACGGCGCCAACAAAACATGCGCTCCAACAGAAGAGTAGTACTGTGACTACTCCATAAAGTCTCCCAACTCGCTGCTCCCCAGCGACTCCTTCCATTTAGTTTGCTCTCAACCCAAAGACTTCCGTACTCAAACAGTGTAAATCGCTAATAGTGAAACCTTGAATGGGGTAGATTCTAAATATACATCCCCAAACCTGACGAACTTCCAAAAACTCGACTTCAAACACCCCGGTGTGGTGTCCAACTTCAATGACGAATGTTAAGCTCTTTGGCAACCCGAACAGACAGACGCCGATCCCCTCCGCGGCTTCATACCCTCACGCCGCTGCCTGCAAACCATAGTCGGCTACTCCAGAACTTGTCTCTGGATCTCGAATTACGTCAATCGAAAACTGCCATTCGATCACTGACGAAGCGAAAGCGAATCTAAAACTAACGGTACTTCAGAAGCTACACGAAGGCTCACAACTCTGTCAACAACGCCATGCACTCAATCATCTGGATTGCCAATGAGTTATTACATCAAGCTAGTACAGGTTGGTAGATTGCTAGCAAGCACGCTCACGGCTGAGAAAAAGGAAAAGAAGCAAACGAACTACTGAAATCGATTACGAAGGAGAGCAGCTTGTGCAGGAAACGGTTTTGCAAAGGAGAAAGTTGGGAAATGAATGAATTTGGTCAACACCTAGTGGCACCCAATTGACCAAAACCTCTTGTGCTGGTTAGCGGTGTTCTGCGTTTCGTCTGTGACCACTTCCAGGCACAGTACAGTACACCCCAAGTACGCACCACAGTACGCACGGGTAAGGGGGGGTTGGGTGCACGTGCTTGGAAAACTTCGCGAAAGGCGTTTGACTGGCTTCCGTTTCTTTGGCCGCGTCGCGCGTCGAGCGAAGGCTTTCCGTCCTCAAGTCGCCGTCCAGAAGGGGCGCCGTGTTTCAGCCTTTCAGTTCGTTCGACCAGCTGGAGTGTTACGCCCCAAAGTCCCACGTTGCCATTCCTTACATAGTGTAAAGAAAAATTAGGAGAATTATCTTTTGTTTTCGTAGGAACTATTCTCATGCAGGATAACCCCCCCATAAGGCACCTGCCCATTCAAAAATCTCAACATTCTACAAAACACGGCACCTTAAAAACACAAAGGGAATCTTCTCCTAAACCCTTTACGTTTGTAGAATTGGGATGAACTAGGCTACCAACCAATCTCATGGCGAAATTGTAGTTATCAAACGGTTTGTTGCGTGGACTTTGATCTTTGATGTGGGATCTTGAACAAGAATGGTAGTTCATTGAAGCTAATTATATTGAATTAAGAAGTAGTGTGGAGAACACATGAATTATTCTCTCATAGAGTATAAAAAGGGCCATGTTCGGGAAGTGGAGGCTTGCAAGATAGAAAAGTTGATAATTGGTAGTCTTTGCCCAGGTTGTGGGAAAGAGACACCAAACAAAAAAAAGACTCTTCAATTAGTCTTCGCTTGGATTCGGACTACCAACCAAGTCATGACCACGTCAATCTTATTTACAAAACCATTTGTTGTGTGAACTTTGGTGTATGGTCTTACATAATGGCATATCTTGCAAGTGTATAGTTTGGACCATTGGAAGCTAGTGCGAGGGAAGAGATGTGGATCCTCTATCTTCTTGTAGTATGAAAAGGATTTTGTATAGGAAGTGGACTCTTGCAAGATTGAAATCACTTGGTGGTGCAATATATAAGGTAGGAGGCTCTGAAAGCGAGCATCTAAGGGTTGGTCTGCCTTTTTCATGTGGTTTCTTGGATGGGATTATTTTTTAGCTCATTTTTCAGACAAAAGAAAACTAGATTTTAGTTGTAACACAAGTTGTTTCGTTATTTTTTGAAGCATTTTTGAATTACTTATGAATTTTCAAACGTGATGAGTCATAGATCCCTATTTATGACCCTAGGTCTTCCATAAATTGTTCACATACATAGTTTCTAGAGAGAAATGGGGAAAACAAACGGAGAATGATTAACTCTTGCAATAAGGTGTGACCACCCATAACCGACCAAATAAGCCACTATTGACATGACGTGGAGTACAAGAGGGCAAAGGCAATATTTTCACAAGTGCAAGGATAGAAATGAGGAAGATTGCCGAAATTTGGTAATTTTATCGCTTGAATTGAAATTACTATGAATTTTTGGAAGGACCAAAGTGTGTGAGACCCATAATTAGCCAATGTCTAGACTCTTCTAAAACCGCTCATTTAAGAGACTACTTCTTATTCACTTTGGCACTCCAAACCAAGCTGATGTGTCATGAAGGGAATGGAGGAATTGATGGTCGAAAGTCAAGAACTCATGTTTGGAAATTAATCCCAAGCTTCTGCTGCATTTCTACCACCCTATTTGATTGCCACTGGGATGCTGGTTGGCAATGGGTGGTCACACCTTAAATGACATTTTTTTTGTACCGATCTATTTCAATGACTACAGAAGGTCCATTTAAAGACCACCTTACGTTCCATTTCTACGTAAGTTTAAATGCAGGGGCAGTTCTAAATGCCCGGTCGCTTTCAGAGCCTCCTACCTTATTACTACTCCATCTGACAAGTTTTTTTTAAAGCTTTCCGCTCCCAATTAATGTCAGTGCACTGCCACGTGACGTTACTGTTCCCCTTATAAAAATAAAAAATCTGCATGCAAGCAAGGGTGATATCACAAACCCTTGAAGCGGCGAGCGATGGACGGAAGTGCCTGGAGTTGACGGACGGAGTTGGCCAGACCCGCCGATGAAATGAACGGAAGTCAGACGGACGGCCCTCCCACACGGTGATTATTAAATAGCCGCGTAAGGCTTTTACTGTGAGAACAGCAAGTGGGAAATCCAAAGTCCAAGTGGGGAGTGTCGGAGCAGTGGAAAAGTTTAGGAGGAGGAGGAGGAGTTGTGAAAGTCTTTTCACAAGTCAACACGTGCTCATAACCGTGGAAATCATATGTTTTAACGTCGTGTGAATTGTTGGATAAAAATAACCCAAAAAAGCACTCATTAGAAGTCAAACTACTGTAGATGAGTCTTCCCTTTTCCCACAAAATTGGGAGGATGAATAGTTGCCGATTTCTGTCCTACAGAAGGGAGAGATTCTCTTGTCATTTCATTGGCCAGAAAACGTCCTCGGTTTTATGGGTTAACCCATAAACGTCGAGGTGGACGTTTTGCAGCCGATGAATGACAAGAGAATCTCTTGTGTAGGACAGAAGTGCAACTATTCATCCTCCCAATTTTGTGGGAAAAGAGAAGACTCATCTACAGTAGTTTGTCTTCTAATGAGTGCTTGCTTTTGCATTATTTTAATCCAACAGTTCACGCGGTGATAAAACATATGGTTTCCACGGTTATGAGCCCCCTCGTTTTAAGGATGACGGAGAATTTTTCTACGGAAGATGAAAGTATACATGTTCATCCTTGGAATTTTGTGTGGAAAAAAACGGAAGGTCTGGTAGTATAGTTTGACCTTTGATGAGTGCTCTCAGTTCAATGTTGTCATAACATTGTTCATCGGGTTGATGTCCACCTCCCAGATTGAGGTATTAGGGCCAGCTTACATGTGAGCCCAGTGGGCAAGAAAAGCAACTAGAAGACAAAAACAGTGCCACCGATGATCAGTAAGCGCGGAAGGAGGAGAGACAGTTTCACCGATATCGGTGTAGAAAACACTGTAGAAAGAGCATATTTCAGCTTTCTCTATTTCGGCATTGCTAACTGCTCCTACCCACCGATACATGTAAGTTGGCCCTTAGGGGGGTGGGGTAAAATCTAAAGCTTTTGATTGGTGCCTTGGGGGGAGGTTGTCAATGCTGACCCCATCCCCTCCTCCGGCCAGGGAGGATTGACACCACTATAGCCCAGTTTTTTAACCCTGTAGAAAATACTAGAATTTTTTATTTGCCGCATATGATAAAATTTTCAAATTTTAAATTCATATTTGTAATCAAAGGCTTCAAATTATCCGAGAGACTTGAAGAAATACAAATTTTAAGCGGCACAAAATAGGGGGCAATTTTTACATTTATCCTTTGATGGGGCAATAGAGGTGTCAATCCTCCCTAGCCATCCCCTCCCCCTTGTGTCAATTTGTGCATTAGATTTAGGAATTGTCAACGTTGGGGGGGCTCTCCCTTTCTGTGGAAGCAAAAGGGCCGCCCCTAAGCTTCCATTTTTAAATTAGAAGTGCCAAAGTAGCAATTTAAAATGTTACAATGGAGCTCCAAATTTCAACATTCATCCACACATTGGATATAAAATATCACATTAGCACATATCACATATCCATAAATTTGTTTTCATCAACAATTTGGCAATTCCAAGTTTTTTATAATTTGAAGTTATATGGCAAAGAACTTTACGCTTTGTCATCATTTTTAGCTAAATTAATTTTATTTATTGTTGAAATTTGGCACTATTTTGTCCCCCAAAAGCTATGTGGCTCTTGGATTTTTTTGAACAAATGATTCACTTGGTACCAAAAAGAATAATTTTCATAGTGACCAACTCGGCATTCATGGGTTAATTTAATTTTGGGGGTAGTGTAGCAAGTGAGTTTAGTGGAGTCATAAAATTCTTTACATCCATAGACATGGATGAAACATAGAAATTGAGGATGATAATTCATTTATCCATCTAACATGCATATAATCAGCATATGAAAATAGAGCTACAGTTTCTAAAGATTTTGTATCAATTTAGTGATTTCATTTGTTGCAATAGGGGAGATATCAATATCAAATATTTTGCTTCAGAGAAATTGTATTGCTTTTTAGCAATATATAGTTAAAAAATCCATTGGCAATGGCCGTTTTGTTTGTTGTTTAATCTCTAAAGGACTAAGGAGATCACTATGGGTTTTTAAACAGGCTGTATTGACTTTATAGTTTGAAATATTTGCATGAAATTTTAGGATGGATGCTTTGTTTCACATCATTCCGATGAATATTGCAAAAGTTAGATAGGTAAAAATATATTCTAAAGGATAGGTACTAGGTAGGTATTTTCACTATTTCAATGTCAAAGTAGGTAGGTAAAATATATTCTAAAAAAAGACTAGCTCATTTTATTTAATTGTTTAAAATGACGCCTACTCAAAAACATTTGAACCATTTGATTCCATATAATGAGGTGAAAATTGTGAAGAGTTTTATGTAGAGGGCAATGAAGGTAGAAAATATACATAAAGTCTTTTTTTGATATCAATTTTGAAACTTTACATATAAAAATAAAAGAAAAATTTGGACAAAGGTAGCTTATTAAAACACTCTCACCATTGGGATTTACTATTCTTAATTTCTTGTCAAATTTATTAGCAATTTAGTATTTTTTTTTCATTAAGTACCACCTTCCACTTTATAATTTTTTTGAAGATGAATTTGAAAGCTATTGGAAACAAAAAAATTCCCTTCCTTTTGAATTATCTTTAAAGTGGAATTACATTCTTCCTAATGCTTCTTGTATTCTATCTTATCCTATATATCTTAAATAATTTCGTAATGACTTAGAGTTGGGCTTTGCTTCTATTGTCTTCTTAAGTATTTGATTTATTTTGGATAATTGTCTTTTATTGTCTTTTAATTCTCGAAATTGTCTTGAAGATTTAGTCTTGAGTAGTTTGAGCTTTTATTGATGCTCGGGAATAATGCCTTATAAAAGAGGTTAATGCCTATTTATAGTTTTCCGTGGCCATAAGTCATTTAGGAAACCCTAACTTCCTTATAACTAACTAACAAACTCCTTACTATCTTCTAGTAACCTCTATTAATTACTCTGTACTACTTTTATTACAATGTATTTTAAGTTTCTTATTAGTATAAAATTGCCTACTTCCACAATTAATAATACTTTACTAAAAATTCCTTTTCTTCTAATTCTTGAATATTCTTGCATATTGAAGTATATTCTTGATATCCACATGTAATTTTTCTAATATCTTAATAATTAATCATGATAAATTAATTTCCAAAAATGTCCAAAATACTGGGTTAACATTTACCCCCACCCGGTAAGAAAATCATGTCCTCATGATTTGTGAAAAACATCTGAAATTCCGTGGATCATGATGTGGTATGTTGAGGTTTGAGTAATTGGCTGTAAAATCAAATTCGTTATATGTGAAGATTTGAGTTTTTGTATTGTGATACACATGCTCGAAACCTTTTATAAAATCAATTTTTCTTATGGTCATTAGGAAATTCGAATAGTGTTTTTGTAGGAAGTCCAACCAGTGGTCCTTGATTTTGTTAAAGAATTCTCTATCAAATTCTTTTAACTCCTTGACTGCTTTTTGGAATATTGATTGATTCTTGAATAAAAACCGGGTTATTATTTGCATATTTATGTCGTCATTCCTTCTTCAAGGTCTTAATGGTGTTGTTAATAATTCATTTGCAAAGAAATTCTTATGATGACTTATCATCATTTGGTATGAACGAGTAACATACCATATAACATAGCATATTAGAGATGCAGTATATGTTTCTACCACTCTTTTTTCAATATGAAGATCTCCTATATGCCACATAAATATGATCAACTTTTTTATCTATGTGCTTGCCCTTAGCCATATGTTTTTAAATTAGTTTTCTCCAATGAATGTTTTTAATGTAAGGTGAGCTAACCCATCCATCCCCAAAAATAGTTTATTAGTAATTTTGTAATGTTGTCTTAGAGATACTGGCAGGTACGTAAAATTCCATATATTATAGAGAACGTCTTTGAAAATTTTAGTTCTTGTCTCTGAATGAGATTGTCTTGGTTGCTTCATAGGTTGTAATGACGCTTCATCCGTGACTTTAGGTGTTATGATGATTTTTTCTCGGAGTGTTGCTTTTGAATTTGTATTTTGTAATTGCTCTAATAGAATGCGGGTAACTTCGTGAGATGCTTCTTCAACACAAAGAGTTAATTTTAATCTTTTTATTTTGAGTTCTAGTTGTTGATTTTCTTCATATAACTTGAAGTCTTCTTTTGTTTTAAATTCTTGTTTCTTGATGTATAATGTGTCGTGCTTCACATATTTTTGAGCTCCCTTTTCTTCTAAAAACTCTAGTATTTGTTTCCATGATTGGTCTGCCCCTTGTGCTTTGGTAATTATTACTATATCTTTTTCTTTTGTTCTTTTGGTGTAAGGAGTTTTTTCTTCCTTCGCGGTGTTGATATTAGGGTTTGAGAACCCTAATTTTTGTTGTGTGCTTCCATTGTCAGAAGGGCCGACAATGGTTCTAGATCTTCCTGGTACTTTCTCCTCCTCTTCGTCAAAGATGATTTGGTAGTCTTCGGGACTGGTTATCGTCGTTGGTCTTCCTCGTTTGTTTGTGGCGGCCTCTGTCTTTGTCTCTCTTTTGATTGTTGCCCTCGCGATGCTTGTGTCTATTTTTGTGGCTATATCTTTGCTGGTTCCGCCTGGTCTTTCCTTGACCTTGAGTTTGTCATTGTTGTCGAATCATTGTTCTTCAATATCTCTAGCTTGGTGCTTTGCTTTGTTGTTGCTCCTTTATTTTGTTTGTTGTGTTTGTCTCATGGCTGGTCCCAGGTGGGTTGCCCTTCTCGTTTCTGCTCCGAGGTAAGTCTTGTTTGGCTATAGCAACTTCTTTTGCTGCGGCGTATTTTGGAACTGGCTTTACTTGTGTTGCGGTGTGGTCCTTTATGATGGCTTTTTTCTTATTTTTTGTAGTTTTGTCTTTGGTATCTGCCAGTATTGTAGCAACAACTTCAGCAGTCATTCCAGTAGCTTCAGTTATTAGGTTCGAGGTTGCCGCAAGAGCATGTACAACGTCGTCTCTAGGGGGTTGTTTCTTTTCCTTCATGGTTCTGGTTTTTGCAACTTCTTAGTTTCCCTTCTTCGTTTTGTGCTTGCTTGCATTGCTCCTGTTGTCCCCGGCTTTTCCAACATGAATTTTTCTTTTTTCTTTTGCCGTAAAAGGTCTAGCTCGTTTTGAGGAGTGCACAATTGGAGTGAGAATTAGGACAACAGTCAAAGCGGGAGCCGTAGCAGCAGGTGGTGCAGTCAGAGCAAGAGTTGTACGCCGATGTTTTGTAACAACAGTCGAGACGGGATCGTCAACATAAGTCACCGTAGCAGCAATTGGATTGATCGTTGTGGCAATCGGATTTGTAGGTACAACCTCTTCCCCGACGTAGTTCCCGTCTTTATCATCGTCCTCTTTGTCTTCTTTGTTTTGTTCATGCTGTAAGTGATCTTTATTGATTGTTTTCTTCATATGTCTACAGGTTTGTGTTTCTTTACGTTTGAATGTTTTTGTTGTTATTTGTGGTCTGTTTATTCTTTTAGCTGCTTTTGCGACTTGTATTAGTGCATGTCTCTTGCTTTTAATTTTTGAGTGAGTTATTTCCTCTTCCTCTTGAAATATTTGTGTGTAAGTTTCTTCACTTTTCATACTATTATTGGAGGTTTCTAAGTTAAACCTTGTTGTTGCAGATACCTCTTGTATGCCTATAGAACGAGCCATTACTTCCGGGAGCTTAAGTTGTATGGTTGTACTTTTTATAACTTTTGCTCTTTTAATAGTTTGTATAGTTGTTTTAGATAATGGAGAGAGTAGTGGCCTCTTTCCTAGTTTAGGAGTTACATAATTTTAATACTTTTAGCCAAAGCTAAGGAATTTATTGTTGATAATAAAAGACTAATGTGTGCTCCTAGTCTTGTGTGAATCTTGAATGAGTTCTTTTCCCAAAGATATAACTTCCATAAAAAAATTAGTATAACTTCCGTCTGATGTTGAACCCTGAAAATGACGTTCATACTGAAAATGTCTTGAAACGCATTAGTCTTATTCACACCTAATAATGGATACAATAATCCATCCCTTGTCCCTTTGTCCCTATAACCGTTTTCTGAATTTTTTTGTAAATTTTTAATAGTTAAATCATTATCTTCATTTTCTATATTTTTTATTTTTAATGGTTGTTGTTGTTTTTGAGGAATATTATTTGTTTTATTCTGTTTTATATGGGATTTGATTAATTGAATAGTAGATTGTACATAATTTATTTCAATATTTGGTTTTGTTATGTTTTGACCATAAGATTTTATTCTTCGGACCAGTATAAGAAATTCCTTTCCATTTGAATTTATTAATTTCATTGTTTTATTAGGATAAATTGTTTTCACTATGGCACTATGGCAAGTCCCACCCATTCATCTTTGGTTTCATTTTCCATAACCTTTAACCATAATACTTCTTGACCTTTTTGGTATTGGTTGATATCTTCTACCGTGAAAATTTGTTGTAATATCTTTCCAAGTTGTTTTGTAATTGGTGGTGTTTTAGGATTTGTATTGTTGTCCTTCAGACATGTTTGTCCCTTATATGTTGTATGACAATATGTGCAACATTTTCATTCTCCTAATGGTTTCTGGTCTGATTTCTGTAAATCTTTTTTGACCTTATATGTTGTATTGGTCTTTGTTTGATTTGTTAAGCTTAGGTTTGTGTTTTCGTCATTATTGTCTTGTACCATAGATAGGAAAACCCCTGGATTTTGTTCGGTTATTCCTTCCTCCATGGCATATCATCACAAAGTTTAGACTCTACGATTTGGCAACAATTATCGTGTGATTATCGTTGTTTCATGGGTTAGTACCATAATCGCACAGACTCAGTGTATTTTTACACACTAAATCAATGCGAAAACAATGAATATCAATAGCGTACAATTTATGTACTTTAACTATATGATTGTTGTGCAGTTTTGACACAACAATTGTATAGTTAAAGTATATAAACCGTACGCTATTGATATTAATTGTTTTCGCACTAATTCAATGCGTAAAAATACACTGAGTTAGTGTGATTATGGTACAAATCCATGAAACAATGATAACCGCACGATAATTGTTGCCAAGTCGTAGGGTCTAAACTTTGTGATGATGGTCGTAATTTATTTATATTCACTTGGACAGACAATCTTGTGGTTTCATATAAGTCCACCGTTCCATTAGGATAAACAGATTTAATTTCATAAGGCCCAAACCATTTGTTTACAAACTTTCCTCTTTTTTTCTTAATGGTGGATTTTAACCATAGGACATTTTGTCCTATATAGTAACTATTTGTTGGTTCTGATAAGTATGGCCCAACGTTTTTTAATCTTTGGAAAGTATTTGGGATATATTTTTGGTTTTTGATGATGATTTTTGGAAGTTGGGAATTGGAACACTCCCCCGTTTCATACGTGTTTTGAGGTGGATGTTGGTTTCTTTTTCTTTCTTGATTATGTATTTTATTTATATGGTTGGGATTGTCATGGCGGGATTTCCATTAGTTGTTATCTTGTTATGTGATCTTCAGCTTCAACTCGTCGCAAATCCATTTCTTCTAGCTATTGAAGCGGTGTGCCAACATTGCATATACTGATAGAATCCTATGCTGTCCTTGTGGTTGAGTTTCTAAGTATTTGATGGGAAGTAATGCCTCTGTCCCATATACTAGAATGAAGGGCATATGGCAGGTAATTACTTTGTATGCTGTTTGATATGCCCATAGTGCAGAGAATAGTTTTTGATCCCAATTTGTCTGATTAGCATATACTATTTTTGTAAGTATAACTTTTAATACTTTGTTTGTTGACTCTGCCTATCCATTACCTTGGGGGTAATAGGGAGCTGATTTCCGATGTTGAATCATGAACTCGGTGGTAAGAAGTTGAATTGTTGTATTGAAGAAGTGAGTTCCTTGATCACTTATTAATTCTATTGGACACCCGTATCGAGTAATTATTCCTCATACAAAAATTTAGTTGTAGAGTGGGCACTTATGTCTTTTAGTGCTCGAGCTTCCACCCATTTGGAAGTATAATCAGTTGTTGTGACTATATATCTTGCTGGTGGGTGTATTGGCCCAATAAAGTCAATTCCCTACCTCTGAAAAATCTCAAGTGGTAAAACGGGGTGTAAGGGATTTTTCCCTTTTCCGGGTTTACTACTATTTGTTTGGTAGATGTCACACTTTTTGCAATAGTTGTATGCATCTTTTCGTAGGTCAGTCCACCAGTACAAAGCTATTGAAACCTTATGTAATGTTATAGTGGAGGAGAAATGTCCTCCAGCTAGACCTCCATGAGCTTCTGCAACACAAATTTTGGATAATGAATCTGAACATGTTTTTATCAATTTTTCCATTTCATCTAGATGATAAGGTCAACTTCGTATCGCTACTTGATGACGAATGTTGAGAGGTATGTCCATCGATATTCTTCTAGTTTGGAGGTAATCAATTATTGATCTTCTCCAATCATAAAATGGAAAAATTTAATCTTGTTGAGGTGTAAGTTATACCATGAACAAGCTTGCATCTGGAAATGAGTCTGGTATTCCCGTAGCTGCTTCACCATTGTTGATCCTTAAAAGATGGTCAGCTACGACATGTTGTCTACCTGGCTTATGTACAATTTCAAAATTGTACTCTTGGAGTAGCAACATCCATCTAGCTATTCTTCCAGATACGATGGTTATGTTAACTAGGTGTAGTAGGGCCTCATGGTCCACGTAAAATCTAAAATGGTTAGCTAATAAATAGTGATGGAACTTATGTAATCAATAAACCATGACTAGTGCCTCCCGCTCTGTCGTTGAATAATTTCTTCCGGCTTGATTGAGTAGCCAACTTGTGTAGAAGATGGGTGAATTGTTTTTTCCATCAATATTTTGTGCCAATACACTACCAATGGCCTCATTAGAAGCATCACAATGTAAATGGAATTCTTTGTTTCAATCAGGAGTAATTAAAATTGGAGTTTTGGTTAATTTGCTTCTAATTAGCTCATATGCTTGTTGGCACTTCTCGTCCCAACAAAACTTGACAATCGATTTTGTGATATTAGTTAAGGGTTGTGTGATTTTTGCAAAATCCTTAATGAACCTCCAGTGATAATTGGCTGATTCCAAAAATTGGCGTACCCCCTTCATGTTGGTAGGTGGGGGAAGTGTCTGAATTGCTTCAATTTTTGCAGGATCCACTAGTATTCCTTCCTTGCAAATTACATGTCCAAGCAATGTACTTGAACTTATTGCAAACGTGCACTTTTCTAGGTTTAGGTTGATTCTTGCTTCTTGACATAATTTCAAGCATTTCCAAAGATGCTCAAGATGCATGGCTTTGCTACTGTATACAATGAAGTCATCTAAGAATACTTGCATGAATACATTCAGGAATTCGGCAAACGTTTGCATGATTGCATGTTGAAAAGTTGTTGGAGCACATTTTAATCCGAATGGCATTACGCCGTAGGCAAATGGCCCCCACTCCGTAATGAAGCAGGTCTTGAGTTGATCATGTAAAGCCATGAGGATTTGGTTGTATCTGCTAAACCCGTCAAGTGTGGAGTACATTTCATGCCCCGCCACTGCTTCCAAGACTTGGTCAATGAACGGTAGTGGAAATGGATCCATCTTTGTGACCCCATTCAATTTTCGGTAATTGATGCATATGTGAAGCTTCCCATTTTTCTTTGGAACTATGACGATGGATGATAACCATTTGGTTTCCTTGACCGGGTAAATGAATCCTACTTTCAGCAACTTATCAATTCCTCTTTGACTTTGGCTGCAAATTTGGGGTTCATTCTATACATAGCTTGTCTTACTGGATATGCATTCGGCGTAAGCTCAATGCAATGTTCACATACATGTACTGGTATTCCTTTAAGGTCTTTGTAACTCTATGCAAACAGTAGAAGTAACTCTTTGAACTCTTGTAGAAGTTCAATAAGTTCTTTCTTGAATTATGATCCAAGATTCTAACAAATGCGCACATTGTGGGGTTTCTCTGTCGTGCCCAAGTTAACTTCGTGTACTTGGTCTTTATCTTCTATAGTCCACTTGGCAATGTCTTTGCCTTGAACTAATACTGACGTTGGAGTATCATCAATAATGAGTGTACCCTCTTTTTGGTCATAGAAATGGGCCGGGTATTTGAGGGATGTATCGGTTACTTTGTCATCTTTTGGTCTCCTCTTTTTTCCTATTTTTGAAAGTGGATTTGTAGTGGATAGTAACTCTGGTTTAGCCATTTGACATTCATAAAAGAACATCTCTTTGAGCCCTGTAAGCTCAATGTCTGCAACAGGTTGGAGAGATGATACGGCTTGGTATACTATTTGTTCTTCTTTGTCTGTTAATCCCCCTGTCCAATCATAGCATTCGATTTGAATTGGTCTTTTTGAAGGTGATGGACATGGTATTTGCCTAGTGCTGATTTTTTTTTCTTTTGTTTTATATACCAATGTAATAGTATCTTTTGCCCAATCTTGCCTTGTGTTTGCCTATTTAAGCCAAGGTCTACCAAACAACATGGTAGAACTTCCAGATTTGGATTTCATTCTCATCACTGTAGCTGTGATATTGTATTGGAAACCTCCCACTTCAATTTGGAGATCTCGTATGATCCCTAAGGGTGTCACCTTCCTTTGATCAGCCATTTTAATAGTAAATGGTGCTGGTTTTTATTTTCGGTACCCCAACTTCCGACATAGTTCCTCGGTAATAATGTTTACTCCAGAACCTCCGTCTAATAGTACATTGTGTATGGTGTAACGTTTGATGCGGGTTGTTATCACTGGCATTTTTATATCAAAGTCTTGTGTTTTGACGTGGCATACCTCTGTTGGTTTATCTGGTGTCAAATTTGTTGATATGAATGCCTCCATTACTTGTTGTTTACAATACGAAGCCAACTCTAAGAGTTGCCCAACGGTGATGTTTGCTTTGGTTTATTTTAGTACCTCATATACAATTTTAGCTTGCTTCATCTCCTTATCCCTATTGTCTAAGGTCGATTTTTGCTTTCTAGCCCTTTTTGGCTCTTCTTCTTCAATTGTTGGCCTTTCATTCTGTTCTAAAGACACAAGTTGTTCTTCCTGAGGTGTTTCTCCTAACTCTTCTTGTAATCTTTGGACATCTTGGGTCACTTGTTGGTGTACCCTTCGTTTGTCCTCCCATTCCTTAAATGCTCGTTCCCGGAGTTCTCCAAACTCCATTGCTTCTTGTTGTCCTTTATTAGCCTCATTCTCACTGTCACTAAGGTTGCTATTGCTACTTGTAGATCCCTCTTCATTTTCTAATTGTTGTTTTTGTGCCCTTGTCATTATATAGACATCCGAGGCTATCATATTGGAGGCAATTGTTGGTTTTTCGACCCCTTGTATTCTTCCAACCTCCTCCTGGTGTCGTTTCTAGAGGAAGCACTCCTTCTTTATATGCCCTTTCTTATGGCAATAATAACATTCGTCAGGAAGGCCTTTTGTTTGTTCCATACCTGAATAGGTAAGTCTCGGCTCTTCTCTAAATCTCCTATCTTCAAATCTAGGTCTATATCGATCCTCATATTGATTTGCTTGTCTATTATAGTTATGTCTTCTCCCATTATATGGGTTTCCTCTTCCTCCATATCCTCCCCGGTATGGGTATCTTTCTTGCCTATAGTTTTGTGATTCATAGTAACTGTTCCTAAGAGGCTCTTGTTCTTAATCTTGATTTCCAAGTTTCCTTGCGTTCTCTACTCTTCTCATGTTGTTCTACTGGGGTTGGATTTGATTAACTGCCGGTTTTCCCTCTTGGTATCGACGATTGTAAGTGCATTCATTGGTGCGGTGTGTATTTGTATTGCAAATTGTACAATACTTTGTTTGACATTCCGTAGGCAAATGTCCCTCATTGTGGCAAATTTTGCAACTTACTCCATTACAAATTTTTTGTTGGCTTGCTGATAGCTGAGCCATCTCTTCTTGTAACTCTTTTAAGATACATCTTTCCTTGAACTTCTTATTTTTGTTTTTCTTCTTTCTCCTCTCCTTCTCATCTTCTGTGTCACTACTTGATTCGTCCGAATTTGTGTCGGAATCTTCTCTCCCTTTTGTATGGAACCCTAACTCTAATTTTCTTGCAGATGCTAATGCATTTTCTAAAGTATCTGTAGGTAGCATAAGGATATACTTTTCATATTCTTTTCGTAAACCATTAAGAAACCAAGTTTTCTTAAATTGGTCGGGTGGTGATGGATTGAGCTTGCTTGAGGACATCATCACTATCTCATAGAATTCTTCAACATCTTTATACTTTTTCTGTTTAAGATGCGACAAAATGTCGATCACTTCTTCGTCCGTTTTCTTTTCACGGAATCGGTGAATGAAGGCGGTCTTTAATTCCTCCCATATCCCAAAGTGGCTTGTCTAGAACTGGGCATACCATTCCAGAGTTTTCTTCTTTAGACATACTGGAAAAAGATCCAATCGTCCATTCTCATCTTGATTTGCAAAACAAATATGATTGAATTCCTTGATAAAGATGTCTGGGTCCCTCTTACCCTTGAATTTGGGTAACTGGGTCTTAATCCTTCTCTCCATTCTTGGTACTTGATTGTACGGTTGGAGTACTTCCTTAGTTGATGACCAATTAGTTTCTTGTGTGATGTTTACTTGTTGAGGTGATTGAGTTTTTGTGGTTTCTTCTATGTGAATTCTTCCTTTGGTAGTGAATTCATTATCGGTGTTACTATCTTCTGATTCTTCATGATCACTACTTTTTTGTATGGCAGAAAATCTTTTCCACTGATTTCTTTTGCTTCTTTCTTTCCTTCTTTCTTCTCTTTGGATTCTTTGAATGTGCTCTTTTTCAGATTCCTCTTTTCTTTTATGACTTGTATAGTCTGATTCTTCGCTCATTGTCAAAATACATTTTTGGATTTTTTTTTTTTTTAATATCATTCGGTGACAAAATTAATTCTTGACTCTATATCCATGACCGTCTTTCTTTGAGATCCCCAACATGGTCCCCAAATGGAAACACAAATTTTCCCTTCCTTTTGAATTATCTTTAAAGTGGAATTACATTCTTCCTAATGCTTCTTGTATTCTATCTTATCCTATATATCTTAAATAATTTCGTAATGATTTGGAGTTGGGCTTTGCTTCTATTGTCTTCTTAAGTATTTGATTTATCTTGGATAATTGTCTTTTGTTGAACTTTTTAATTCTTTGATTTTTCTTAAGTCTTGAATTGGTCTTGGAGAATTGGTCTTGGAGAATTGGTCTTTAGAATTGTCTTTTATTGTCTTTCAATTCTCGAAATTGTCTTGAAGATTTAGTCTTAAGTAATTTGAGCTTTTATTGATGTTCGTGAATAATGCCTTATAAAAGAGGTTAATGCCTATTTATAGTTTTTTGTGGCCATTGGAAATTTTCTAACCGCTTTGTTCCATAGCCATAAGTCATTTAGGAAACCCTAACTTCCTTATAACTAACTAACAAACTCCTTAGAGCCTGTTCGCATGGAGGACCCGCCCCTGACCTTGCGCATCAGGTCGGGGGTTCGCATGGGGGAATATTGCACCTCAAACCTGAAGTAGAGCTCCGGTCCACCCCATTTTCTTCCGCCCTTGGAAGTAGGAATTTCAAGCCCGATGTCGTTCCCATCAATCTGATCTTCTAAATAAACTCTCAATTATCCGCCACTTGTCTCTTTTTACCTCCCCTTTTTCGTTTTTGCCTTGAGTTTAAAGTGGCCTTTCTCTAAAGCTGTCACAGTTGACAGGATGTCAACTGCAGCTCCATCCCAACATCTGGACGCATGGAGGGGGGGGGGGGCAACCTGGGGATCAGGTCACCCGACGTCCACATCGGGTCAGGCCCTGTAGATGCGTTGGAACCCAATTAGGAATTTACCCAACTTATAGTTTATGTTCGATCCAGGGAGGTCTATCTAATAGGTTCGTTTCTAATTAATTACTTAATAGCCTAATAGGACATTACAAACACCCGGTATAGAAGAAAATAAGCACAAGTATTCATATTTAAATATATATATATATATAT
Source organism: Antitrichia curtipendula (assembly GCA_951230915.1). NCBI lineage: Eukaryota > Viridiplantae > Streptophyta > Bryopsida > Hypnales > Leucodontaceae > Antitrichia > Antitrichia curtipendula. Next base: position 52,835,410 of record OX579633.1, on the reverse strand, counting down.
ATATATATATATATATATATATATATAGTTCCCTCTCGATTTAAGTTTTAATAATTTAATTTTTTTAATTTTTATTAAATTTTATTTTTACAATCAAAAAGGTTAAGTCAATCTTGCAAATGCCAAGTCGGTCTTGCTCTTCTCTTGCCCAATTCGGATCTCCACCAACACAAGGACCGTCACCAAATCGGCTCTCCGTCTTCCAACTTAGGCTCGCAGGCTCTCACTGCAACACACTCCGCAGCTTTCCAATTTGGATTCTTAACTTTACCCTCACTTCTCACTGCTCAACTTGATGACTCAATCAGACACATGCCATGATAACACCCAACCAAATCGGGAACAAGCAACAGACAATATATATGCATCAAATCTCTAATTTGGAATTCTCTTTACTTTCACAGCAACCACTCACTCAGCAACCAAATTGGAACTCGACCAACTGGAATCAATGACAACTCATACAACCACTTCCCACCTAACACATCCATCACAACATAACAACTTGGCATAATATTTCCTATTTGCATTAAATCAACTTGGTGACAAATCATCGTTAATACAACAAAAAGCTCCACAGCTTAAAAATATTCACAATGTTCAAAAACACTGCTTTCAGCTCTAATTCTCAGCCCTCTCTTCTGATCTCCAATTTGGACTTAATTCTCTAGTCACTTCATCATCAACTCAAGATTCCAATTTAACACTCAATCTCTTCAACTTCTTCACACTCTGGCGCTCATCTCCGCCAAATAGGAACTTTCTCCACTGATTAACATTCACCACCCCAATAAATCAAACTTTCACAATTTGGATCATCTCTTTCACTTCCTGCATTAACTTAAACATCCATCTCCACATTCACTTCTCACGCGACCAATTCCCAATTAGCACCCATTTCTCATCACACCGATATCACCAAACATCTCCGACTCAGACATAGACACAAACATACACATTCATCACAGCACCAACAACCATAACTCAGACACAAGCACATCCAACTTGGACACACACACAAAAACAAGAACACGAAATTACACAGCACGATTCAGCTGGGACACGCACTGGCTCTCTCTCTACAGTGGGTCAAAATGACCACAAAATCGACAACCAAATAGGAATCCCAAAACTAGCAGTTACCAACTCGGAGATAACCAACCTAACAGCTCAGACCCCAACTCGGAACCGCCACACACAACCAAATAGGAACAGAAACAAAACATCCAATTTGGCATCCACATTCATCCACAACTCACTGGCAAAACCAATTTGGAATGAGACCCCCTTGAACTCAATCATACCAACTTGGACAAAAACCGCAACCAACTGGCCATTATTAAACCAACTAGGACCCACTCAATTAATCAATCTTCACTGGAAAAGGACTCCAATTTGGCTATTTACAAGACAAAACTTCCAAATTGGCACACAAATACACATACAGCCAGTCAAAAACGTCAAAAACACATACTAAAAAACTAAGAAAAATAGAAGAAACACCTATCTACATAGCCCCACACCGATTTGTTTGCGTCCCCGCCAAACTCTATTTCCTCAACTTGAACGTGCGAGCCACCCCACGCTTAAGAGGAAGCAATTGCCTAGTTGTAGGATTCCCTGCCGCCTCTCGCAACCTCTTTGCCAAAACAGCACGCTCTTTCCAAATCAGCACTTGATTATCATAAAACTGAAACACCGGACCACGACGAGTCCCCAACTCCACACACGCATCTGAAATCATAACATTATGAGCACCTGGTAAAAATTGAGTCACACACATCAGTTCTAATAACCTCATCCGCTTCGCTGAATGGTAATGAATCTTGGAAAAAATCTCCATGTCGGTACTAAGATGCGCCCCCACTCGGTAATCAACCACAAATTGGTACTCCTTGCACCAACTCGCCAATATCGCCGCAAAGATGCTAGCCTTGAAGCACACGGGATCCTTGTGGCATCTATGCTGGGCTGCAAACTCCGAATAGGAATCCACACACTCTTGGTAGGTAGTAAACTTGCCTTGAATCACCGGCCAGTTGTACCAAAGCGAATCCAACTTGGCATCTGCCTTCCAAAAATAACGACGTGGGCAAGGACAAAACCTCGGATCAGCAGCAACCAAATTGGGAGGATGATCCACTCGAGAAGCACGCTCCATGTGATCCAACTTATCCAACGCCACAAGTGGGGCCCTGTGCACCTCACTGTGATCACGCCCTAGCCAAAACACCGCACTCCAACTTGGAAAAGGAACATCTGAAAGCTTATCGAAAAGGACTTCATAACAGCCCGAGAATCGGTCCTCCAACTCCGAATAGGAAAAATCCGGTAATTTCCAGGTGATTATAGTACTAGGCAAGCCTGATAAATCCACCCACTCATCACCGATTTGGGGCCGTATATAACTCAATTCGGCCTCCATATTCCAAATCGGTACCTGTCTTAATCCTCCCGCCTTAAGTTTAGCGAACAAAGTCTTACGCACTGCCCCAAATTTGGCGATGTAAGTGGCAGGATGGACATCCACCATCTTGCTCTCCATACACCGATCTTGGACATTTGTAATCATCTCATGCAGCCAATCTGGGGCTTGAAACTCCTTTTCCAAACTTGTAATTGCCTTTACCCACTCGGCATCAATTACCTGCAAGGCTGGCCCCGAGGCAGATAAAGCCTGGGCCACCCCGTCCAACAACTGGGAACCCACACACTCCCTTCTCTTCGCCGAATAGGTATACGCCATCCGCCGCCTCTGGGCCAATGCTGCCTCCAATTCGGAATAAAAGAGCAAGCTCCGTGCCCCGTAATCCCCCACCGTCGCCAACGCAGCGAATTTGTCTTTTGGCACCATCTCCCCTCGTGCCACGATCTCGGCCACCAAATTTTCACACTTCAGCTGAATAGCCCTATTCCAAATTGTTTTAAACTTTGCCTTCGAAAGGACTTCGTTCATCTGCAGCCCTGTATGAAGAAAAAACACCTCTCGCTCCCATGCATAAGCGAATTCCAAATTGGAAGTAGGCGGAATTTGCAAATTCAACACGGCCAAGTCCTCCGCGTGAAGTACTCGCTGGCGTTTCTAAATTGGAGTGGACTTCTCTTGGGCACGGCTACTCGATGCATGCAAATCCTTGTAGTACTCTCGTACCCGCTGCTCCTCCGCCTCAAGTCCCACCAATTTGGGTTGCTTTAGTGAGATAAGCTCCTCCTCCTCTTCAGATTCTGACTTGGCCAGAGCTTGCTTCACCTTCACCTCCCAATTTTCTAACTGGCGCTCCATAAAATGCATCCGCTCCTGCAACTCCAATTTGGCACTCTGCTCTACCTCCACCTTCCTCCCTAGCCGGTTCACTTTCTCTTTTAATTCCCCAACTTGGTCCAACAGATCTTGCTGCTCACTCGCGACTTGGATCTCGTACTGGACCCGCTCTTCTTGAGAATCCGCCAACTCGGCTTTCAGCTTTGAGACCTCTTGCAACAATGCAGCGTTCTCCTTTTGAACGCTGTCCAACTTGGCAGGGTCAAACTGATCCAAATTGGTCATCATCTACTCCAACTGGGACTTAAACTGCCTCACCGTCTGCGGAGGCCTCTCCCTACTTGGCTGCCCTGCCTTTGGTTTGGGAACCGCTTGAGACTCAGGCAGGTTCTTACAACTCGCCTCTACCAAATAAGATAATAATTTAGCTCCCTTCAAAGCTTCACTCGGCATCCTCTTGAAATTTACCACCGCTGCGTGCAACTTCCTTGAAAGAAACAACGCCCAATTGATCTCCACGCCTTTCCTCACGGCCATTACAACTCGGAGGCTACTTCTAGAAACTGCTCCCTCTGTCGACTCCAATAACAAATTGGTCTTCACCCACTCAATCCATGGATGCCAACTTGGTTCTATTAACCGCAACTCCCACGCATCCTGAGAAGACTGCTCCTCCGTTACGTTTCCAATGAAGCATTCTAACACCGAATTGGTACCATCTTCCCCCACAGCTCGCACGGATAAACCCGACTTGGATAATAGAAACACTTCCTCTATCCGACTGGGGTTCAATTCCACCGGCTCACCACGAAACAATCCTTGTCGCTGCGGAACTATATACGACATTGTGAAAACCTCCAACTTGTTGAGATCTCCCTCTTCCAAAGTCGATACCAGTTGGAAATAATCCCACAACCCGGCTTCACGAATCTTCAACAGCTCCTCCTCTTTCCAATCCACCTTCTCTACTGCCCCACTTTGCTCCACAGCAAACTCGACATTGGACAAGGCAATAGGTGCCTGCTGGTCATCCCCCAATCTTGGTTTCTTTTCTTTTTGCACCTCCGGCTCCACCAATTCGGTTTCTGACTCCATTGGGTTTTTCCCTTTGTCAGCGGAATCCGTCATTGTACCTGCAATCCACAACCTTAAGTTCTCTCGGCGAATGCTCCCAATTCGGAACGAAAACCTCACTTTCTCTCAGAAAAATTGCTTCTCTCCGTCCCTAATTGGTTATTTTTGCTCACAATGCGCCCAACTTGGATCACAACTACAACGATGCCCCACCTCGAAACACTACACTCAATGTCACACAGAAAACCCTAATTGGCCTCCAAATCTGTAACTCAAAACTCTCAACCTCTCAGCCCTCGTAACAAACACCAATACCAGCCTGAATCACTCCAACTCGGACTTAAACAACAATCCTCACTCCCTCAAAACAAAAATCAACTCAAACGACATCCAACTCGGTCTCACCAATGCTCAAGCACACGACAACTCTCTCAATTTTACGCACACAACACACCAAATTGCCAAAGGTTTCACAACACGCAAGCTGCTTCCACCTTCCAATTTGGTTTCTCCCTTCTCTTCGCAACAAACCCACTTGGCCTGATGATGACCATCCCGCCGATTTGGAACTTGGCGGCTTAACATGATGCCTATTTGAAATGATACCCTTCTTCCAGTGAGTGGCCCTTGCCACCTCCTCCAATTCGGTATGTCACCTCCAAATTGGTACTCCGACTTGGCATTTCTCATCATTTAATTTTTCATTTTTCATTTCACTTTTTATTTGTTTTTTTTTATTTTTTTTTATTTTCTCTATATTTTTATTTCTTATTTCTATTGTGTTATATTTCTTTTTTTTTTCTTTTTTTCTTTTTTTAGATTTAATTTCGAGGTATTACTTCTTGATTTTAACAAAATCTACGGCTATTTTACAAATAATTGTCATTTAAATACATATATATATAGAATATATATCATGTTTATATAATGATTTTCCAAATATTTAGGCTTACTACTTAAAGAGAAGCTAACTTTTCATATAAGGACTACCTTCTATGAGAAAACTACTACTTTTTATTTTTTGTCATAAAAGGCTCACCTTTTATGAGAAAACTACTACCTTTTATATATTTTTTTGATCATAAAAGGTATACCTTTTATGAGTAAGCATACACCTTTTATTTCTTCAGAAAAAAATTTATCTTTGATGAGCTAGCTATTCAGTTGCCTGCAATGCAATTAACAAGCTTCATTCTTATGACACAGCTGATTGATATCCTCCCAGACATATAGACTTAAGAAGTACAAAAGCCGCCGGCCTCTACTTTCAGTCTGACATGTATTAAAAATAGACTGATTTGACGGTGATTTGGACCTAGTGTCTCTAATGCACCATTTCGAAATCTCTCATGAGGGCTGATTTTCTGTCTGTTGGACAGCAATTGAGTCTCTACCGAAGCAAAATTGGCTACCTGGTTACCCCAGGAGTCCAAGACAGCTTCATTCTCTTACAGCCTTTTGCTGCTCCCTTCACAGGGGCTAGCTCAAGAGCTCTTTTTTGAAGTACACTTCTGAGGAGGAAACAAGCTGATTTTAGTCATAGAATAGTAGACAGTTGCAAGTCTGCTTCATCATGGTGTTGGGATCACAAAACAACGGCCAACAGGTGGTGTTTTTTGTCTAGTAGAAATCTTTTTATCTCACAATTTTTGCATGTGTGATTGCATAGACTTGAAATTATTCTCTGGTGAACAAACAATAACAAGTTGTGGTACTCTGAAGACACCTCGTGTACATCAATTAGCACACTAATGGTTTGCTTGGTTGGTATGGGCACAGGTGAGGACTACCACCTCCTGAGTATTTTTCCAAAAAAATCTCCATTCTACCTTAGACTTATGGCGTTTCGAAGGACCTGATCTTCTAGGACATATAAAACAAGGTTTTTTTTATTCCCATGTTTTGTGTAATATTTCCTTTGCTTGCATATTTCAGTAGCTCATTGGTAATTACAGTTTCTATGCTATACCTTCATTGAACTTCTACTATTTTGGGGACACCAAATTACTTGTCCTAGACAAAGCAATGATGGTGAAGCTCTTGTCTACTTGATCTACTGATAAGATTATGAGCACTAGTTTTAAGATTACCACTACTCTTTGACAAAATCTGACTTCTTATTCAAAAAATGGAACTATACTTTCAAACTATGAGTATGTATTTCGATAGGGAGGTAGAATCTACCCTGATTTAAAAGGGAAGTATCGAAAAAGCATTTTTTTTTTTATATTTTTTTTTTTTATCAAAACTATGTCATACTTATTTTTAGTTAAAATATGTAATCATACTACTTAAATTTTAAATTTAATGTGTATAGTATTATTTTTAAGTTGTTTCTTTTTAACACAAATAGGCCCCCCAGAAAAAGTAATGCCGCCCTCGGCATTTAAACAAAATATGGCTTAAGCCGATAACCATTAATCCTAGTGGGAAGCAAATTGCCTTCAAAATCTTTTAATTGCAACGACCCATTAGGATTCACATCGACAACTTCATACGGGCCTAACCAATGCATTTTTAATTTCCCCGGAAATTTAAAGAACCGACTATCATATAAAAGAACCAAACTCCCAACTTTAAATTCTTTAGGCCTCAACTTTGAATCATAATAGGATTTTCGCCTATTTTGGGTGGCTAAAGTATTCAAATAGGCCTCACACCGCTTTTCATCTAAAGCTTCCAAACTTGCGAGTCTTACCCTTAAACTCTCTTCATCCCCCAATTTGTTTTCTATGGCAATCCTAAGACTAGGAATTTCAAATTCAATGGGAAGAATGGCCTCTTGGCCGTATACCAATTGGAATGGGGAAAACCCCGTTGTACCCTTGTAGGCAGTTCGGTATGCCCACAAGGCACCCCATAATTTGTCATCCCAATTTGTAGCTGCTCCACTAATAGTCTTAGTTAAAATTTTACACAAGATCCCATTCGTTTTCTCGGTTTGCCCGTTAGCCCTGGGATGGTAAGGGGCCGTTTTCCTATGCTTAATTAAAAACCGATTAGTTAGCTCTTCAATAGTAGTATTTAAAAAATGTGTACCCCGGTCACTAATTAATTCCCGAGGGCACCCAAAACGTGAAAGTATATTTTCATATAAAAAACGTGCCACAGTTTTAGCATCGTCATTATGGGCGGCCATAGCCTCAGCCCATTTGGTAGCGTAATCAGTCGCCACTAAAATATATTGTTTTCGGCCATGTTTTGTAGCTGGGGCAATGGGGCCCACAAAATCGATTCCCCATTTCTCAAATGGGGCTAAGGCCATTAAAGGAATTAACGGCATTGCCGTAGAAGGGGAAGGTTTACCCACCCTCTGACACGGATCACAGCGTCTAGCAAATTCGTGAGCATCCCTAAATAGGGACGGCCACCAATAGTCAGCCAACAAAACTTTTTGTGCCGTAGATATACCTGCAAAGTGGCCACCGCACGCATCCGAATGGCAACTTTGCAGAATATCATTAACCTCACTCCTATAAATGCACCTTCTAAGCACACCATCTTGGCCTAACTTATACAAAGTTAGGTCTAACAATGTATAAGGGGCAATTTTCCTAATTTAAGCATGCTTTTGCCTAGCACTATAATTATTAGGAAAGGAATTAGTACTTAAATAATTTAAAATATCTGCATATTCGGTAGGAATAACATCTACCTCAAACAGGGCAGCGTCAGGAATATCATCCTCAACTGGTGACCTATTTGGATCTACTTCCTCATCTAAACGGGAAAGAAAATCAGCATTAGAATGCTGTTTACCTGGACGAACCACTATATCAAAATCAAACTCCTGCAAAAGTAAGACCCACCTCGCTAAACGGCCACTCAATTGCGGCTTATTAATTACATACTTAAGCGCATCATGGTCTACATAAAACGTAAATTTATACCCAAGTAGGTAATGATGAAATTTTTGTACTGCATAAATCATACCTAGAGCTTCCCGCTCAGTAGTGGTATAATTTTTCTCAGCGGGTACAAATTGACGGCTAGCATAATATATAGGATGATCTTTGTCAAACTCATCTTTTTGACTCAAGATACACCCCATTGCCACATTACTGGCATCTACATAAACATGAAAAGGTTTTGCCCAATTTAGTGAAATTAATACTGGTGCGGTCATTAATTTTTGTTTTAATATTAAAAATGCCTCACCACACTCAGGTGTCCACACTGGGTTAGTGCCCACTTCCAATTTTTTTAGAAGACTGGTCAGAGGTAAAGCTATTTGGGCATAATTTTTAATAAAACGACGATAATAGCTAACATGACCGAGAAATCCTTGTACTTGGGTAATAGTAGAAGGAATAGGCAATTTGGATATTTTGGCCACTTTATCGGGATCCGTTGTGATCCCTTGGCCACTAACAATATGACCAAGTAATTTACCATAAGGCACTAAAAATTGACATTTAGATGCGTTTAAAGAAATGCCAAACTCATTGCCTTTCTCAAAACACAAAGCTAAATGACTGGCATGGTCCAATTTGGTACCAAATACACAAAAGTCGTCCAAGAAAATCTCCATGAATTTTCGAAGATAGTCTTGGAAGGCTAAAGTGGCCACACGTTGAAACGTGGCTGCCCCATTACAAAGTCCAAATAACATGACCCTAGACGCATATATACCCAAATCGGTCACAAAAGCTGTTTTAGCTTGATCATCCCTAGCGATCTGGATTTGATTATACCCCGAGAAACCGTCCATGAATGAATAACATTCATGGCCGGCCACTGTGTCCAAAATACTGTCAGTGAAGGGTAATGGAAATCCATCCTTCTTTGTGACGGCATTTAGCTTCCTAAAATCTTGACATATACGAATACGGCCATCCTTCTTGGGCACAATCACTATAGGACTTACCCACTCACTATTAGGAGCAGGATAAATAAAACCAATATTAATTAATTTTTCTATTTCTTCTTTTACTAATAAAGAATATTTAGGATTTAGACGATGGGGCCTTTGTCTAACTGGCTTAGCTCCATCCTCTAAATCTATATGATGCTCACATATTTTAGGTGAAACTCCCCTTAAGTCTTTATAAGACCAAGCAAATGTGGTCACATGCGTCTCAAAAAATTTAGCCCACTTTTTTAATTCTTCAGGTTTTAAATCCTTATTTATTTGAATATTTTTTTCTTCTATCAAAGACCCAATATTCACATTTTGGCATTGATCCTTAGCCACATATGACCTAATAGGGACATCAGCCATTTTATCCGAATAATACTCCTCACTACTCTCTTCAACTTCCCAATCAGAATTAACCCCATACACTATCTTATCAGTTAACCAACTATATATTGCTTTATCCGAATTATCTTCATTCTCACAATGGATAATATATTCCCCTGGGGCTATTTCTTTATATTTTTTTATCACTTTATCATTTATATTTTTATCCTTATTTTTTATATTAATTCTATTAGTATGAACATCATCCAATTCGGAATCATAACCAAAATCACTAGTATTGCCAGGTGAATCCCATTGGGTTTCACCATGATATTTATTAGCATACATGGCAATACTAACTGTATGACTACCTTGGGCAATTTTCATAAGTCCCTTCCCCCAATCATCCTTTGCCCTGGCTTGATACAACCAGGGTCTACCTAATAGGATGGGATAGGAAGCATTTTGAGTATTAGGTTGAAATATAATATAGTCTATTAAAAATATTAACCCGGCTATCCTGGTTTTAACTTTGGGTAAAATGCCTAAAGGCTTGACCCGACTCTGGTCAGCCATGCGCAATACCAATTTGGTCTCTTGTAATCCTGTTAGATGAAGTCCCAACATTGTATCCTGGTTCATCAGATTCACACTGGAACCACCATCTATTTGAATACCAGATACAATTAAGCCTTCTATTTCCACATTGATTACAGGGGCTCCCGGATCAGGACTTAATGCTACTTCATGAACCTGCCGAACTCGTTTCCTGACCAACTTGGCTTTAAGAGCTGCCCGACAGGAAGGGGAAATTCCCAACAACTGCCTAATAGAGATATCAGCTTTAACAGCACCCAAATTGCCAATTATATCATAAGGATTAACTTCATCCATAATTCCTATTTGGTTATTAAAACCTTTCCGCCTAATAGGTGATTTAAACCCCCGAGGTCGGGCTTTCCTATTCGGCAGACCTGACTGCTCCAACTGGGTACCCGGCTGCTCCTCGGGATTCTCCTCCAAATTGGACTCAGCCTGGTCGTCCTGACCCTCAGGCTCCAACCAAATTGGTGGTATCACCAAAGGTTCCTCAACATGCGGATTTGATCTCTCAACTGACTCAGGCAGGGAATTAATTCCTGGTACTATGACCCCATTTGGTATATTAGTCTGCTTTGGTACAGTCATTGATGTGACTGCACCAAACTGCACCGACTTCCTATTAGGTACAGTACTTATATTAATCTCAGCCCCATTAAATTGTTGTTCATTCCCATTAGGACTTTGTAACAGATTACTTGATTGTCCTCCTAATTGAGAATTTATTTTTAAACCCAATTGGTTGTTTTGATTTAACAATTGTTGTGCTTCCTTCCGGGTAATCTCCTTGTCTTTTAGGATTTCCAAATTACCCTGAGGGTTTTCTTTCACAATTTGGCCCCTAGTAGAGACTTTTTGCACTCCTTTCTCTTTCCTACTAGGAACTGAATTATCAATATTATCTATTTGAACTAAAAAAGAAGCACGATCTTTATTATTTGGTAGATTTTCATTATCCTCTAATTGGACTATTTTTGGACTATTATCTCGTCTATTGGTATTATAACCTTGTTGTGAATCATTCCTACGTGGGCCGTTGCATTCCTCGGCCGTATGGCCGGATTGCTTGCAATTCCCACATAAGGGAACATATTGCTCACTAGCCCTAGCATTAGTACAATTAGTAGCTATATGACCGGGTTGATTACATCGGTAACAAATAATATTCCTATTTCCCCCTTGGTTACCACCCCAATTTGTAGCTTGGCCTCCATAGGTAGGAGGTCCTTGACTCGCATTACTATAGGGTAATTGTGACCAACCCTGGTTATTCCCAGTTGGCACTTGAGGATTAAACCTACTGGGATTATTGTTATATCCTCCATTATTAAAATTATTTGGGGTAAAATTTACATTAGGTGAATTATAATTTGGATTAGAATTAAAATTCCTCCTTCTCGGCCGGTTATAGTTGTTATTCCAATTTGGATTACCATTCCAATTTGAATTATTACTCCAATTAGGATTGTTCCCCCAATTTGGATTGCTCATAGGACCATTATTTAAATTAGACTCTACTTGATATACTTGAGCACTTTTATTTAAATTATTAGCGTGGGTTACTAAACTGGCTTGTAAATTTCTACACGAAAGTGTGTCATGCTTCCCTCCACAAAACCTACACTTTAAAGGTTGATTTTGTGGAGAAGGGCAATCGGGTGCCATATGCCCATGGCCCCTACAATTGGTGCACCAAATGTGTGCACGATCATCATTCGGTTGACCCTTTTTTTCTGTAGTTTTAGCCATGTTTACTTGCAAATTTCCCAATTGTTTAGTTATCTCTAATAATTGAGCCTCTATGGCCGAATTGGGTTCCTTTACAACTGGTTGAATTTGTTGAGGGATAATTCCAACTTGGTTCCTATTAATTGGTTCTCTAATAGGAGCTACTTGAGTTTGGGCCATTGGGATAACATTAACATAATCCGGTTGCCTATAAATAGGTATATTAGCACTTGGTAAATCTTCTCTTTGTACTCCTATTTGGTCCAAATAACTAGGTTGTACTATAGTGGGACTTATATATGTCTCCCCTAAATGTACCTCTTCCCACAATTTGGCTCTTTGGAAAGCTGCTGGTAAATCAGCAGGACTAACTTCCTTGACAAACGCTTTTAGTTTAGGTGGGTACAACCCATTTATAAATTGACGCAAAAAATGCGCATCAGGATAATCATGATTTGGTAATCGAAGCATAATTTCTTCTAACCTTCCATAATAACTATCTATACGCTCTCCACTTGCCATATGCAACTCAGCTAATTTTTCAAATAATTTCTCTTGATACGCCGCAGGACGAAAATGGGCCAAAAATTCATCTTTCAACCCCGTCCACGTAGTAAAATGTCCAACTGGTTGTCTTTAAAAACCAATTGTTAGCTTGATTGCGTAATGTCCCAGGAAAAATACTTAAAAAGTGTGCCTCAGTTCTTGCATT